>OU015475.1:1391975-1491454 GCA_907164805.1 Brachyptera putata
CTTCAAATTATTCATAATACGACCTCAGTGATGATAATTCACATTATCTGATCCTAGATCACGGAGGCTACCACTTCCGCGTCTCAGCCAACGAAGACGCGGCTTCTGGAGAAGTAACAGCTGCCCAGACTGCCGACATTGTCCAACAGATGGCAGCATCAAGTCATCCAACAGAGAACAATATCAATACAGTGTCACTCAAAATACCGACGGAGATAACGGCGTCTGAAGACAGCTACCAGAATCATCCGCAAGAAACCCCATCTGCCAGAAACAATATCAATACAGTGCCACTCAAAATACCGACGGAGGTAATGGAGTCTGAAGACAGCTACCAGAACCATCCGCAAGAAACCCCATCTACCACAAACTCAAGACCGGAAGGTGATGCTACAGCGACTGAGCCATTGCCGTCGGAAGGAATGGATGAAGCTCACGTGACAAGAAGGAAGAGAGGTTTGATCCTCAAGACAGTCGGCAAGGCAGGTGTACTGCTTGCACCGGTCAAAGGACTAGGAGCATTAGCAGCGGGCAAAGGTGTTGGTGCGGCGGCAATTGCTGCGGGGACACTACCGGTCAAAGTAGCCACAGCAGCCGTGGTAGGTGGAGGCTTCAAAGCGGTCAAGGTGACGAAGAATCTAGTGAAAGGTAAAGTGGCGAAGGTTGTTCTATTACCGAAAAAAATTGCTGTCGGCTCAAAATTGGTGAAAAAAGGTGTGAATAAATCAATCAAAGTGGTTACAGGTGGTTTGAAAACTGTTCCTTTCGTTTTTGGTAGCTTGTTGGATTAGATTGACAATCGCCTGAATGTGTGCACACGAATATGGATAGCCCTGAAGAGTTACTCAAGACGTTACTTCGCGAGATTCAAAACCCTCTCATTAATACCTGAAGTTACTTCAATGGTCGCTACACACTCCTAGAGCGCTGCTAGCAGTCTAGTTGAAGACTTGGCAGATATCCATCTTACCGTCGACTGAAGCACAATCGCCGAAAAGATTCAGAGCGCTCTTAGTGGTGATTGACGGTACAATAGGGTAAGGAGTGTGAGGAAGGTAGAGACAAAGGAGTGGGGATGAAACTTAATTCAACGTTGTGAACTGTCTTTGTATCTCTTTAGTCTATTATCTAACTGAATCATCGAAAATATTTTATATTCATTGTAAATATATAACTGTTTTAATAAAACTATGTTAATCAATAAAATGATTTGCAATAATTATTGAATGTATTTGTTTGTACGAAAAACCCATTGAAATCAGCGTATGACTCACAGAATAATTGAAATAGAGATTGAAAAAAAAAATCTGAAATGAGATTGGATTTTTTTTCTTGCGAATTTAACCCTTGATGTTTATCATCTCTCAATTTTCAGGCACCCTTCAAACAGTTTGTTTGGTTTTGGTTTTCTTTGTGATGCTTCGTTCAGAAGATTTACTTTGCCAAATTGAGCCTCGATTCCAGAAATGACTTGATGTGAAAGTTCTGAGGAAGTAAATGCACGGTGCTTGTACAAAAAGAGAAATGTGTTTATATTATTTCTCATGAGATGTTCACGAATCAGTGAAATTAACTCAAAAGTATATCAACTTCAAGATAATTTCATGCTCTTCATTTCTGTGAATTCGATCATTATTGAGATGATACGTCAATAAATACCAAGAATGCGATGAGATTCATTGACGTATCATCTTGAAATTATTGAATTACAGAATTAACAAAAATAGAATGTCATATCAATTACAGAGCATAAAATTATCTTGGAGATGATATAATTTCTATTCAACCACACTGGTTTGTGGACATGGAAGAAAATGTTATAGATGAATTTCTCTGTTCTCCCAAGCCCCCCATGCACACTCTCAAAGTCAAAAATAATACTAGACCCTGATATTGATGAATTGGAATTATCACTTGTATCTTCTTCTTATCACTACCCCAGAGTGAATTTACCCACACATCACTTGATAAAAAGTATGATTTAATGTATTCAATGGTTGAAGGAACAACCATAATGATCGAACCTACATTGCTAAAAATGCATGAAGTGTTTTAAAATTCTATTGTGGTAATTAATTTCACAGTAAATGTTATGATTAAAGTATATTGTAATATCATCAACAACAGACAAACATTTCCTTCCATAACCTAACTTCATCAACTTGTTGTTGTTCAGATACGTTGACGACATCTTCATGATCTGACCCAAAATTGCTGAAAATGTATAAAATGTTATGCAGATTCTATTAGGGTGTGATTTCACAGTAAATGTTATGATTGAAGTATATTGAGATATCACCAACAACAGACAAACGTTTCCTCACATATCCTAACTCCATCAACTTGTTGTTCAGATACATTGACGACATCTTCATGATCTGACCCAACATGGCTGGAGAAGTATAAAATGTTATGCAGATTTTATTAGGGTGTGATTTTACAGTAAATGTTATGATTGAAGTATATTGTAGTATCATCAACAACAGACAAACATTTCCTCACATAACCTAACTTCATCAACTTGTTGTTGTACAGATACATTGACGACATCTACATGATCTGACCCAAAATTGCTGAAAATGTATAAAATGTTATGTAGATTTTATTAGGGTGTGATTTCACAGTAAATGTTATGATTGAAGTATATTGAGATATCACCAACAACAGACAAACGTTTCCTCACATATCCTAACTCCATCAACTTGTTGTTCAGATACATTGACGACATCTTCATGATCTGACCCAACATGGCTGGAGAAGTAGATCGGACGGTTTACCGAGGGATTGTTTTCGTTTAACGACACACTCCTAGGATTCTCCAACCTCGTCGTAATCCAACTCTAGAGCAGCCATGTTGTCTCTTGCTTCGACAAATTCGTCGAGTTCCATACCTTCATTCAGATACCTGTAACATGCGTATATGAAACGATGAGTCTTCGTCTATTGCTGGCGTTGCCTAGCAACGCTCAAGGTATTCTTTAGAATTCAGAGAAGTATCGAATGAAATTCTCCCAGTCCTCACTCGGACTTGGGCAGGAATATATAAATAAATGAATGAAATCTCAAACTGGATGAGAAGAAACGTGAGTTTGTGAACAGCGCAAGCGGCATGCAATATTTATAAACGCCAACACGAGCCCTGAAAAAGGCCCTTTGAGTGATTTGAGGTAGAAAGTTATTACTCATACCATTCTGAAGGTATTAGAAATATCTGTGTTTCCTTTTCCATCAGAATTTTGACATCTCCTACCGTTCAGTAGTTATCATCAAAATACTCACATAACCTGAATCCACTCCCAAGGACTTATTGTCTAGTGTGGTATATATTTGTCAGACATATACGCTTGAAACCGCTTATTTTTGACCGACAATTAGGTGATTTGAGGTAAATAGTTATTACTTATACCATTATAAAGGTATTAAAAATATCTGTGTTTCGTTGTTTCCACAATTTCGATATCTTATATCGTTCAAGAGTTTATGTATATTTTTTTTATATTGGGTTTACCGACGCACTGTTATGATAGCGCAGATCTAATGGCGTCGGATGGATGATTAATGAGATGGTGGGATGATGGGATGATGAGATGAAGGTTCTTGGGTAATGAGAAGGAAGCGGTCATGGCCGACTTATTGTAGGAACCATTCCGGCATTAGCCTAGACTACAGAGGGAAACCATGAAAAACCTCTGTAAAGATGGTCGGCGGCGGGGATCGAACTGGGTTCGGAATTCCCTTCGCCTCCCAGATCACTTGAAGCGAGCATCAAAACAATTTCGATATCTTATATCGTCCAAAAGTTGTCACAAAAAACTCACATCCGCTAAATCGACTCCCATGGATTATTTATATTGAATTATTTATATTGAATTATTTATATTGAATTATTTATATGAGCATACGACACGCGGACTCGGTAACGGGGATTACCAGTGCGTGTAGGCGCGATGTCGGTACATCTTGTCGAACTTGGCGTTCACCGTCGACCACGTGGCCTTGCTGGCGGTCGTGTTGGACAGCAGTGCGCAGCCGCGGTGACACGTGTCCAGGTCGCTGAAGGGCACCTTGCACGGGGGCCGAGACGTCACGCCGATCTGAGGCACGAACAGATGACGTCAGCAAACGGCTGGCCAACAGACTTGAGCATGATTGTATATACTAGGAAAACGCCATATATGCGTTGTTGGACGAGCGGATAGTAATATTAGGGGGAAAGATGGGTGAAAACTGCTTCGAGTGGTACCAATTCAGCACATTTTATGTTTTTTCTTCAAAATGGCTGACCCGATCAAATTGAAAATTTTTAGAAATGTGTACCAAAATGTAATTCAACTTCACGCGAAATTTCATTTTTGTGGAAAATATATATTTTTTTTCCGTCATGTTATTCTAATGGGAATTTTTGAAATTTCTTAAATTCATAGAAAAAAAGTTACCCCCCGATAATGCCACAAAACTATACAGATCTAAGTTAGATGAGTAGGCCTAACCATAATGAAAAAAAGTTTGAGGTTGATAGATGTAGCCGTTTGACCTGTGGAGAACCGACAACAACAACAAAAAAAAATCATAAAAACGAACACCAATTTTTTTCAGTATGTCAAATTGAATCCTCGCTAAAGCTCGCCTAATTATTATTTAATAGGGGTGGCTTAGATGGTTTGGACATATGATGCGTATGGAAGACGAGTGGATTCCGAAGAGACTAGAGATATTGCCATGACAGGTAACTTGTGTAGTCGATATTAACCAATCATAGTCCTAGCCCCTCAGATCTAAGAACCACTAGCATCAAATGTATTATGGCCCCTTTAGACGATCAAGATTTATTGGCAAGATCTTGCCGAAAAAAGTACAGTACACTGATTTCCTACTACGCCTTTAAACGATGTCAAAATTCTTGCCTCGATCTTGCTACCAGCGGCAAGATCTATTCTGGAGTTGGACAAGGCTCTACTTGTCGGCAAGCTTGCCCGAAATCAAGCCAATGGCTGACGCTTGCGTTGTCACATGAATCACAAAGAATCTTGCCGGAGCGTTTAGACGATCAAGAAAATATTGGCAAGCTATCTTGCCAATACCAGAAAGATAATCTTGATCGTCTAAAGGGGCCTTTAGGTAAGGGTCCCAGGTCCCTCGTATTCTTGTAAGATGCACAATCACCTGAAAGCCGGTGGGACAGTGGTCGGCAAAGCGGCCCAACTGTTTGATCTGCTCGACCGCCATGTTGATGTCCGTGGCCGCCACGTCGCCCCTGTACAGTAGGCAGCACGCGAGGTAGCGGCCCTTGCGCGGGTCGAAGCGCATCAGGTGGTGGTCGGGCCGGAAGGCTTGGCGCGTGATCGCGGGGGCCGTGATCAGCTGGGGCCGGTGCTTGAGGGCCTTGTTGGCCAGCGGAGCCAGCGAGGCCAGCAGGTACTTGAGTCGGGGATACGGCACCAGGCTGTGCTGGAAACAGTGACAACACTCCATTCTGGCAACTTATTACGACCACTGATCTCTATACACATGGATAGCGTATGCAGTGAGAGAAGCGTGAAGCTAGAAGATGAGTGTACTAGCTGTCTAATGGCCAGTTCGCACGAGGCACTGCAATGCTAATCTTGGAATGCTAGCATTGCAATGCCAGCCATTTTACTATTCACACTACTAAAGGCCAGTGCCGTCATTGGAGTCATCCATCGAGGATTTGGACAAGGTCGTCCATAACCTTACTTTTTTCCCAATGGCATGGTTCTTGTGGTTTGATTGCCACAAGAATGCATTTTCTTGATATAAGTTAATAAGGGTGACCTCACGGTCGTATGTCCAATTATAATTTTTTTTAGGAGCCATTACGGTATTGGAATAACGTAACCGGCCATTAGAATTGTGACTGTCTTCAGCAGGGTCTTTTGATGTGAAATATCCAATAATTTTATACAAAATATTCTTTTTGGAGTAAGAATTCACACTCGTAAGATGGCCGCCAACAATTCAATCTCATAAGCCAGCTAGAATGTTTAGCTTCAGTCTCCAACAATTGAAGCCCTCTTCAGCCTATTAGTAATCTAACCTCCTCGGTCTTTACCTGTAGGTCAGCCAGCGTGAGGTTCATCTCGCTCTTGTCCCTCATGGCAGCCGTTACCCAGGCAACCGTCTGTGCGACGATCCTATTGGCGTTTAGGTAGCGTGGCAAGTCGACGTCCAGCTGCCGCCGGCAGATGTCGTACAGCGCCTCGTTGTCCAGCATGACACACCAGTCGGTGTGCGCCATGAGCTTGTGCGCAGCCAGCACCGTGTTGTACGGCTCGACCACCGCGCCGCTCATCTGAAACACACGATATATGTATATATATATATATATATATATATATATATATATAGGTTTCCATTCAAGTGCTGACCATCGACCCAGTTGGATCTTTCCTGAAGATGGCGGAGCAAATTCCGCCGAAACGTCGACATGAAAAATGTGAGCAGCGTGGCATTACCGCAAAAATTGTACTATCAACTACCATAGGCCACGAGAACCTACGTAAGTATACCGATATATATATATATATATATATATATATATATATATATATATATATATATATATATATATATATATATATATAAATATATTTCAACATTTACAGCCACAGTCGCACACAAGTGCGGTGGCAAGGCCTTAAACTGAATCAACAAAACTCTTAACAAAGCAACATTAACCAAACAGGAGCAAGATGAAGAAAACAAATAATAATCATCAAAAATACACCCAACCAACAAAAACCATCAAATCCCCTATAATGAAACTTCCCTCCGCACACTACCACTTCTTTAAATTCTCTCAATATCAGGTCCTGCTCCGCAATCTCCCCCAAACCACTCCAAACCAAACCATTATAATTTTCTGAGCTCTTCCACTAATGTTTTTTTCTCCGTTCCATTCCACTCGATTCATGCTCTATTAAAAAATGAATACTTTCCGACATCCTTCTTCGCCACCTTCACTACAACCTTCCACTCATGCCCTCCTCTGAAATCCTATGGAAGTATCTTCACTCATCATCACTTCATCGTTTCATTATCACCTGCTCATTCGTACCCCCGTATAACCTAGCTGTTGGTGAGGTCGTTAAGCAACATTAAAAAAATACAACTCCATAATCAGACAACGTTGCCATAACGTAAGATATCCGTTTGGTTTACCTTGTTGGTTACCTGAGGTGAGTGATTGAAGGCGACCTCGGCAACCGTGTTCTTGTACTCGTCCCTCAGCCGCTCGCCAACCAGTGACGTCAGACCCGACCCGGTCCCGCCTCCGCATGAGTGGTACAACATGAAGCCTTGCACGCTGTCGCACGCGGCGGTCAGAACGCGAACCTGCCGACACGTGATCATTATCTTCATAGAATAGGTAGCATTTGTTCGTTTGTCATTTCATTCATTGTCATTTGTTAATCGTTATAGGTAGCATTTGTTTTTCACGAAAATGATAGATTTTATAAGTTCGATAATGTCACCGGTACCGTAGCCACTCGATCTCATCTAGTTCACAAGAGAGTCCGCTAGGGTGAATGGGGGATTCGGGCTCTGATCTGACGGCAAGCAAACAATAATGCCCGCCATGTTATTAGTATGGGAGTCGGCACACCTTCTTTATATTATGATGAATTCAGTTGGTATCACTACATCGTGACGTTGCTAAGCACAACAATACCCTGGTTGCTAAGCTGAAAACATCCTCATTGTTCTCACTTTACAAGGCTCAACTTGCATCATCTAGAATGCCGTGAGTGGTCGGTAAGACAGTAAACTACTACCACCACAATGTCATTTCAAAAAAAAAACTTCGGGAAGCCCTCCCCCACTCCCATTAGGACTTGTGCATTTTCGAATTTGGGATATTTTGCCCAACCTTAAATTTCTTCCTTCTTGAATTTCTAATGTGATATCTTTTCGGAATGCCGTACCTTCGATCAGCGTTCTCATTGGCTGGAAGCCAATACCGGGCGACACCAACCTGACCTACCTAACCCTAACCTTGATCACCTTTCCGCCCTAGAATGTGGTGATGTGCTCGATACCGGGTCGGTATACCGGGCGACACGAACCTGACCTACCTAACCCTAACCTTGATCACCTTTCCGCCCGTGAATGTCCCACCGAGCGCTGTAGTAAAGTACGGCATTCCGAATTTATGCCACTCTCTTAAATTTCCGCCCATGAGGCCATCTGCCTCACGGTGTACGTACCTGCTCCATGATCGTATCGATCATCTCTTTGCCGACCGAACAGTAGCCGCGGGCGAAGCACGAGGAGGCGTCTTCTTTACCGGCGTTGATGATCGTGGCAGGGCTGTACAACTTCTTGTACACACCGTTACGCACTTGGTCTGCCAACAGTTTTCATGTCACATTCAAGTATACATTATTGGTCACCTTGGTTTCAGTGTAATGGTTTAAGAAAGTGCATGCACGATGCTTATAAAAATGGATAAATTCATCTTTACTATTTTTTTTGGAAAAGGAGTGGAAAAGTTATTATTTAAAATGGAAAGGGAGAGACTAACAGGTGGTACGGGCATATGCGACGAATGGAAAAAGAGATAATACCGAGAGCAATGTTTGAGATAGCAGAGAACAAATGGAGATGAGAGAAGAGTAGGAAGACCAATTATTAGAGACTTAACTGCAGTTAGTGATCAATTAGTGTTAGCAGCAACAAGCAGTTAGTGATGCAGTTAGCTGGGCGCGAAGCATCATGGGTGACACCGTTCTAACTGAGGTAAGGTGTTCACACTGACAGCGATGGAAGGGTTGTTAGTGACGTCATGCACTGCCATCTTCCTGTTTGATTTACTCTTATTTTTTGATTAGAGGCTTAACTGCAGTTAGTGAGTGAGAACGGGGTGTAACCAATGACTACCCGACGACTCACCGACCACCTCGTGCTCCGTGTCGACGAGCAGTGCGCGCGGCGCCACGCGGTTACCCTTGCCCACGTGGCCGAAGAATGCGCTGTGGTTCCCCGCCTCGCCACCGCAGCGCTGCAGCGACCCGTCGGGTCTCACGCCGTGCTCGAGACACAGCAGCTCCCACACACTGTTGCCGGTCTGCACGCCAGCCTGCCCGATATGCACAGAGATCACCTGAGACTGAAACCATGGCAAGGAGGGAGTCACAACAGCGCGGTTACATGCTGTTATACGCTGTTATACGCTGTCACACGCTGTCACACGCTGTCACATGCTGTCACACGCGGTCACACGCCTGTCACACGTCTACCCGATATGCACAGAGATCACCTGGGACTGAAACCACGGCAAGGAGGGAGTCACAACAGCGCTGTTACATACTGTTTTGCGCTGTTATACGCTGTCACACGCTGTCACACGATGTCACACGCTGTCACACGATGTCACACGCTGTCACACGCTGTCACACGCCTGTCACACGTCTACCCGATATACACAGAGATCACCTGGGACTGAAACCATGGTCAAACTCCATGATCAAACCAATAGCACATGTTTGTTATCTCTCAAATGTCACGCCATCAACTTATTTTGAGGTTAGAGTTTGATCAAATTGGAACAGTCTATACTTCAATTATCTGGCAGTTTGGTGGAGTATGGACCTACTTACTAAGGCCCGGTCTTATGATCTCCCTATAAAAGTAGCCCATAGCTAAAGTCAGCTATAAGCTATGGGCTAGTTAAACTATTTTGTCGTCTTGTGACGGTAAATTAACCTCCCCATAACTAAAGGTGGCTGTAAAGTTATGGGCTAGTTTTTTCGTACAGTTGGCAATAACATTATGACGAAATTGATCACAGCCTGCTTGATCGTTTCTATTCAAGGCTGTGAAAATGAGGTTTTGTTTACTTGCTGTCAGCTTTGGCTGTCAGTGACATGCGTCTTGTGATTAAAAATGGCTGCAAAACGTGAACGCACTCCAAATTATTCCTCTGACGATTGCCGTAATCTAGTTTCTATAGTGAAACGGTACGCTCACATTATTGAAAATAAAAGAACAGATGGAGCTTCATGGAAGGAGAAGGTTAGTACTCCCGAATTATTATGTGACCTAGCCTAGTTTAGGCATGGTTTAGGTTAGGCCAAGGGCCGGGGACATAATTTATGGTGGCATGTAGACTAGGGCACATATCAAGTAATTACTATATATTATGTGCCTGGGGGTAATGCAATGACAATGCATAAATCATATTTGTTTTACCAACCTATAGCTTGTAATAATTTTTCCGACTGGATTACAACTTGTTTTAAAGGAAATGGCATGGGAAAAGGTTGCGAGAGATTTTAATTGTGGCCAGCTAATAATTCGCAAAGCTGGGAATTTACGCAGCAAATACGAGACATTGAAGGCCCGTGCAAGAGGGAAGGTTGCCACCGAGAAACGATACCAATACCAGACGGGAGGAGGGCCATATGATCCTCCGAAGTTTAAAGACGATGATATTTTGGAAGATGTGCTTGCACTCATTCCGTTGTCTGCAGAAGGGCTTCCCGCCCGCTACGATAGTGATTCAGTAGTGATTGGTAAGTTGGTTACGTCTACGGCTCTACATCGTTACAATTTATGAATATTAATTTAGGTTTTACTTTTATTTGATAAACAGGCATGAACTTCCAATATGCAAGTTCTGAAGTGAGAATATGTAAATGGCATGCATTTGTAGGTAATACAACACTGTCAAGTACAAAGTTTTGCTATCATCACTGAAGCCAAGATTATTTTCATTCAATCAAATATAAATGATCACTCGTGACATTCATTGGGCTTGGGTGTAGTTGTCTTGATAATGCATAAATATTTGTTTTAGGGGAAGAAAGCCAGGAGACAACTCTTTCAGATGAAGATGATCCAGATGACCCCCCAGACTCCGAGACGAATACTTCGTTGATCCAGGTATGTTAAAATACATATCTTAAATAAGTTAAGGCTCATTCACATTGCAATCCACTAACCCTAACGTTAACTCTAATAATGGCATATGATCCTGATTCAAAGTCTGAACGGTACCAGGAATAACAACCTTAACCTAATGCTAAGCAAAAGCCGATCATCACCACTCACCAGTATTATTATTATTACTAAAATACAAAATAAACTGTATTTATTAAAGACAACCTGGTGGAAATATTTACTTGAAAACTTGTGTTCGTTTTGTATCTAGATAATATAGAAATGATTTCTTAAAAAAGCTTTTGTAAAACCAAGTAGGCCCTAACAATTTGCTAAATCATCAAATAAGTGAGAGTAGTTGAGCTAGCAAGCACATTCGCATTTCAGCGTTAGCGTCACTGGGCTTTTTGAATGAGCTGTTGATACAAGTGGTATGTTTTATTGCTAGTTGCCGCTAGGAGATTTTTATCTACCAGTGATCGGTGCCAAGCTTCCTGCTACACAAACTTCTGGTGCTTATGAGGCCATGTCTCCGTCGAGTCCGGAATTTGTACAGCCATGGGATGGCACGTACACCCCCAGCATGCTGAAACGACCCAAACATCCGTCTCTTACGAAGTCGATCGTTAAGCCTGCCAGTACCGGTACGTATTAAGTAGTTCTAGCTTAAGACTGTTACTAAAATTTCCCATGAAGATGCCTTGGAACTTTAAATTTTGAACTGGTATGTCTAAAAACCATGGAGTACGGTATCGGTAACGAGTCACTAATACATATTTAGAATGCTTTTGTTATTTGTGTAATTTCATAATAGGTGTTTACATAGCCTTAAATGAATTTAATTATTTTCCAGGTTTGAAGTCAAGCAGTATCGACATCACAAGCCGTCGTAGACCATCGTTGAGTGCACGCATAGCCGATACAACTTCAAGTACAAAAACGTTTGTATCAATGGCAGCCACTAAAGAAGAGCTTGCTTCATTACGGAAGGAGCTGGCTGTGAAGGAGTTCGATGACACTCTTCGGAGAGCTCAAGAACTTCATGTCTTGGAAATTAAAATCAAACAAGCGCAGTTGATAGAACTAGAAACTAAATCCAAGTTACAAGAAATTGAACTTCAGATAAAGAAATCAGAACTATCAATTCTATTGAAGAAAATGGGACACATGACTAGTGAAGTTGACTGGTGATTAGAATAGGTCAAAAACTAGAAACAAATTCTACTTTTTCAAAAAACAACATTTTATTCATTCATTTGCTCTTTTTTCACATATTTAATAGAAGGGATGCCGTTCAATTTCCAATGTTTCAAACCATGATGATGAATGTGGGAAAAAAGGTAAAGAGAGAGCAGCTGCTTACCTAGTTTGCATAGTGGATAGACTCGACGTGGTAGACGCTGGTAGATACACACTCACACATACATAACGAATTGTGAAGTATTTGTGCCTTTTATACATTCGTGTGTCTACCAACCAGCGTCTTCCACGTCGAGTCTCTCTACTCTTCAAACTAAGTAGGCTACTGTTCTCTCTCCACCTTTTTCCTCAAATTCATAAGATCAAGGGTCAAGCATTTGTTTGCTTGATTGAACAACAGTCTTGGTTCTGTCGAGGGAGATTTTGTCTTCTTTGGTCTCTTCTACCCTTGAATACTATATTATAACTATATTGTACTGTACTATGCTGAACATTTGAATAATAAAATTCAGTAAATAAAAAGTCTGTGTTTACGTCTACAGCAATTGCTCAAAATACTGAACCAAAGCGCGTTGTACTGCGGCGTTTCCATTGCCTTCAGGCGCTGGTATTGGGGGAATTTGATCGCCAATTATATCGAGCTCTGGTAGTTGTGGGTCGTGAGGTGGGTCGGGTTCATTCCTGTCTATTGCGATATTATGAACGACAGCGCAAGCAGCAATGACATCTTGTACCGTTTCAATTGACAATCTCAACCCAAGCGATAGGACCGGAAATCGTCTCTTCCACGTTCCGTATTGCCGCTCGACAACACTCCTTGTTCGAATTTGTGCCTCGTTGAAAAGTTGTTGTGCACCAGGCTCTGCGTTACGTATTGGTACAATAAGATATGGCTGCAAAGTGTACCCCGAGTCACCAAGTATTAAACCATCCCCAAATTCACCTGCTTCAAGACGTGCCCTAATTCTCGAATTATTAAAAATTGTCTGATCGTGTGCCGATCCTGGCCACCGGACTACAATGTCTGTTATACGCATTTTGTGGTCCGATACGGTTTGAACATTTATCGAAAACCATCCCTTGCGGTTTCGATACACTTCTCCTTCATCTCCTCCTGAACAATTGAAAATAGAATATTTATTTGACCAATTAAAAAAAAAATCCAGGCTTAGATTTGAGGATAGAAGAATATCAATTTACAATCCAAGAACATATTTTCCAACTACAATAAATTAGTAGTGTAAATAAATCCCTGAGAAGCACTGAATAACTTTTCAAAATTAATATATTACCCACAAAATGTATACTGGGCTAGTACCGGTACCGATAGTGAAAAACAATACTAACCAGGCCCTTGAATTCGAATGTGAGTACAATCGATTGCACCCAGCACTCGAGGAATACTGTTCATGTCATAGAACCCTCGGTACATTGCGGTTAATTCGTCCGGAGTTTGAGGAAAGCGTACAAATGTTGGGAGAAGACTGGCTATTGCCCTGGACACTCTCTTCACAACAACACTCGCTGTGCTCTTGTGAACCCCAGCAAAGTCTCCAACTGCAATTAGCATCGTCCCAAGCGCATAATAGCGCAAAGTCATCAGTAACTGATTCATTGGGGAAAGTGACCTGAAATAAATTATGAATTATATAACCATGTCTTGCTACTATTAAACTCGATTAGCTTATAGCCTTCTCGTAGTGGATGCCTCAAAACATACATGCCCAGAAAACTGTGCCTATTTACGTACCTATCAGTTCCCAACTCCAAATCGGGCTCAATTCGCTCCAAAAGGTATAAAACGGTCGGCTTCGTGAGACGAAATCTCACAAAAAACTCATCTTCATCCCATTCGTCAAAATGATTGATGCGAGGCCTTACTCTTTTCGGCCTCCTCGTCCGTAGTGCAGCAACGTACATGAATAATTCGTCGTCAGAATCACTGTCATCATCAGACAGAAATCTGATCATTTTAATATTTTAAATCAACAATATTACCGTATTTTTAGGTTATGCTGGCCCTCAAAGCCACCTTTAATTTTTAAAGGCTAGTAAAAGCAGCCATTAAATCTGGCCCATAAATCCTCCCTATAACTCGTCTATAGGGAACTTGAGTGATCATAAGACACCTTATAAAATTTATCTTGGTACTTAAAATTTAAAGGGAGGTCATAAGACCGGGCTTAATCAAATGTGACTTTTGAGTTGCGAGAAACATCATCAACAACAACAAAAACAACAACAACAGCACAACATTGAACGGATGCAATGATGTAAGCCGAAGATTTTCCAATAAGGACAGTTATGAAGTATTTTAAGATCGTAAGAAGGTGTCAATATGAACTTACCATATTGTTGAGGAAAGGTTGTAGGAAAGAAAACTAAATGTACTGAATTTAGTCGTTGAAACACTGTAAATTTTGAAAATTTGGTTGAAAGAAATGTTTTCTAACTAGATGTTCCGAAACTGTGAGAGAGAAATGTCAAATGTGGACGTTTGTGTGCAGTGATTTATATTTAGATGGCTTTGACTTTCTGTCAGGCAGAGCCTTCTTCAGTGTGCAAGGAAGTGAAATGTATTCAAGGAGCTTGAATGTTTATGACCGGTTCTTGACCTCGGCGCCATTTTGTAAAACCAGCCAATCATGGAGCAGCAGCAGGTTTCGGACAGTTGTACTTGAGTGATAGTAGCATTTTTTTTTCAATATTCAATATATTTTTCGAAGTCACGGCTTTCTAGATTCATTGACATCGGATGGAGTTCATTTCAAATGATCAAGGCTTGTAGAGTTTTCGATTAAACTTCATATAGACATCTCGCTCATCGTACAACGCACATTCTGCGTTTGCCTAGTTAAATTTCATAAGTAATAAATACTTCGCCAAATCAACTCCCATTCACTCTTAACACTTTACGTTATCTCAACTTCAGCTCGAATAAAACAAGCAATTTTAATTCCAATCAACTCGGAACAACGTAGACTAATGAACAAATATCACCGTCCAGTGAAAACTGATTTACTTTACCAACTTTCCAGATTAGTTTCTCGTTGTGTACTCCCTTCTTTTGTTTCGTTTGTGCAACAATCTACACGTCTTGACATCTCTCTCCTACTCAAGTACTGTGGTTATAGATACATTATCGAATACAGTGAAATCAAATTTTGAATATTCAGAATAGTTTCTCTTATTATCTATCATTTGGTGTCACTCTCTGTTGTATATTGTTTGTGCCACAATCTTCACAACTTGTCTAACTTCTACTCGAGTATCAACTGTGGAAGAGAAGGACGGCGATGTGTTGAACTGACCAGGTGCGAGAGAGATGCGAAGAGATCGGTGATAATGTTGCCATGACAACATGTAAGTCAATATTCATGGATGAACTTACGAGGGTACATTCCACCGCCATCTTCAGGACACACACAATGAGCATATATCAAATACATATATATATATATATAAGAGATATTTTAGCCATGTCGTAAAAGATACGTCTCTACGACATGGCTGAAATATCTCACACATCTCGATATTGGATCGTATCCAAGAAGTTTAATGATCACATATATATATATATATAGGCCTATATATATATATATATATATATATATATATATATATATATATAAAACCTCAAAGCAATGTGTGTAGCCGCCCAGGTGGCTAAGTCAACTATCGCTAGCGGTAGTAACTGAAGTCACCGTTGGGCGTGGGTTCGAGTCCCGCATAAGGCATGAGTTTTTGTAAGCGTCCTTCCACCTATCATCACTTCATCGTTTCATTATCACCCGGTCATTCGTACCCCCGTATAACCTAGCTGTTGGTGGGGTCGTTAAGCAGCAACAACACACACACACAGCAATGTGTGATTAAAATACTGAAGGCGAAAGTCAAAGAATCTGATATATATATATATTTATATATATATATATATATATATATATATATATATATATATATATATATATATATATATATATATATGTTATTAGGACATTAGCGTGTAGTGAGAGCCATGTACTCCAAGCCAAGCTTGCAGGAATGTAATTTCATCACGACACGGCGTTATCTGAGGGTTTAATAGCCGCTATGTGATTGGCTGGTTAATGAGCTATTGTTCATCTGAACGTCTTGCGAGATACAGGTGTCGACTGTTGCCAGAGGTAAGCCGACAAACTCAAACATTTCTACTAACTCGGTTTCCACATTCTATCCACTCGTTTCATGTTATTGGTGCTCTATTATTAAATCTATTGAATCTGTTTGCGCCATTATTGCTTATTTCTTTTCTCCCGACGCAATTCACGTTCGTGGTTTCAACTATGTGTTTCCCCTTCTGTTTAGTTTGTGTACGACCAGCCTTACTGGTTTTCATCCCCCTTCCCCATTGCATGTCGCAATGACAAGTTAGTTAGTTACAGGTATTCCTTCGTGGACCACGCATCGTTCAAGTTTCGCTACGTTTATTATCTAGTTTGGTCGTCTAGGCATTTTGCTAGTTCGGACGGACGTTCGTCTGTTCTTTTCTTCTTGAGTATTCCTTCAGTTTTCCTACCTTCTCCTTCTCTATTTACACCTCAGCTCTCCGTTCTTATACTCTCGATTATTATTCTACAATTCGTTTAGGTGTCATCGCAGCGCTTCAACTTGTAAGTCACTCTTCTCATTATTTTTCTATACAAATTATTTCAAAATACAGTCCACTCCCTTTTTCGGTTAGATTTCAGTCTAGCGCAGACAGAAGTCTAATAAATCTAATTACTCTATTATAGAAATCAACTCAAAACGTATTCATGCCATGCAGGTCCTGATATGATGATCTGTCCACCAGGCAAGATGGTGTCATATCGTGTGCTAGTGGTCCTGGTGTCCCTGATCCACCAGGTACCAGGGTCGCCAGTGAGTCCTGGTAGGCCTGAGAGACGGAAGGCGGACCTGTTCGTGACGGACGAGATGGCGTCCTCGTACATGAACAGCGTCGACGAGTCGGCCATTAAACCGTACAGGAGGACAGAAGCCGACGGTAAGCTCTGCGTTATACTTCATTCAAGTTGGTCCAGCATGAGTCGCGTTCCAGAATTAGGCACTTTTAGCTAGCGTTAGATTAGTATTCTCGAAATGGCGTACCAATTTCTAGCGGCTAATTCCGCTAGAATCTAGCCTGCTAAGTCCGCTGACATAGCTCATCTAGCGGTGAAAAAGGTTGCTAACTTGCTAGTTCAGCCTATTTAGGCATCATCAGCTATCAGCGGTGAAAAATTGTCGTGCCTAATTAGATCATCAAAAACTTGATACAAAAGCATGTTCCACAATTAGGGTATGTATGAAAGTAGGATCGTTTGGACGGGGCACCCACAAGGCGATTATACAAACACCATTTGGATTATTCAAAACTAATTAACTTCAACACCAGGGCCTGCAATGCTGTGACCTATTTCCCTACTCAGATAGAAGTATTTCAAGTTCCAAAGTCTGGACCATTATACAGGAAACCTATATCCATTGTTTTCTCAAGGGACCAGCGAGAATAAAATCACCATGCACGAAATTCAAAATTGATAAGGGAGTGGGGTGGCACAATGTACAAGCAGGAAACGATGGATCCGGGGGGAACGATGCATTGAGGTTTCACTGTAAAACTAACTGATATTGAGATGGTGAAATCGAGGAGAAAAGGGTTATCCCTTGCCAGGTAGATAGATAGATAGATAGATAAGTCTTTATTCATCCATGTAAATACAAATACAGTAAAGAAGGGCGAGGGTTCGGTCTCACAACCGCTCTTCCACCTAACTTATAACATTGCTTATACTTGAAGCTAACAATTTAAAATACAAGGTAAAGGTAAATCCCGTGTGGATCAGCTGTTTTAACAACTCGTGTTCACTCCACGAAACACCGTCATTCTCTCTCTCGGACCAACTATCGACAGGGACGGACGTGTTAGGGACGCAGGTAGGAAGACGAACAGAAGATGCCCGTGTCCTGGTTGCGCATCTCGCCCAAGCTCTTGCCGTAATGTTTGAATAACCATATGAAGGGTAACGTAGCCAGCCCAGGCATTTACGTTTTGCCTTTTCTCACGTGTACATTATTTACTATTCCTAAAATGTATACCCTATATAATATACACTCATGTACGGACTTCTTATTCTTTGAAAGAACTCGTCGTTACATTCGTGTGCTATTTTCACTCTGTTGATTTACATTGTTATAATCTTGGTTGTAGTTGAAAGATGTAATATATAACTATAATGCATGTAATAGTAAATACTAAATAGGTTGTTGTGAGCCATTACCGGTACTTATATTGAGATAAAATACCTAAACTGGTCATACAAAAAAACATAAGAATATGTTATAGCTAGAAGTTTGGATCAAAGCTAATTAGCTTATATTAAGTGGAGGTCTAATGTCCTAAATGGCCTCCTAGCTGGAAGTGTGAATAAAAGCTAATTAATTCAAATTTAGATTAGGTCTTGATGTTCAAATAAATTCCAGTTTAGATTCACTTTAGAAGATTCAAATCAAGGCGTGCAGAAATGTAAGAGTGTAATATGAATAAATGAATTATAAGGGTAGTAAAACTATATTGCCATGATTCTGAATTGGAATGAGTATTATAGGCCTAATACCTTCATCAATTTCCCTCCATATAACTTATAGGCATATCTATTATTCAACTGTATAGACAATTTTTTGTAAACTGATCATTATCATCGAGTTGAAACTGTTTGTCATAAGTCAATTCATTATGTAAATTGCATTTATGTTCCACATTATTCACTATTCACTTCTTGAATTTCTCATAGTTGAGGTTAGGTGGAAGAACTGTCAACTGACTGAACCTCGCCCTTGTTAACTGTTAAACTGTACTGACATTGTTATACAATGACAAATAAATACTTTCTATTCTCTCAAGAATTAACATATATTTGATGAATTGTGACAATGAGTTTTGCACAATAGGCCCTATTTGAAATTTGAAACGTATCGACTCTTCATTCAACCGAATATATTGATAAACAAGATCCACGCCAATATAATTTACAACTGGTGATAATTTCGAGAATGGGTAATATAAAGTTATTACATAAATAATGATTTACATAAATAATAGTAATACTGTATATAAATACTACCATTGCTGCCCCTTTGTCTCGGTCAACTTTCGCTAGCAGTAGAAACAGAAGTCACCGCTGGGCTTGGGTTCGAGTCCCGCTTAGAGCATGTATTTTTTTGGTAACGTCCTTTCACCAAACATAACTTCATCCTTTCATTATCACCCGCACATTCGGTACCCCCGTATAACCTAGCTGCTGGTGGGGTCATTGGTAAACAGTCAAAAAAAAATCTACCAATTAAGGTTGGGTAAATATTGATATTTGGTTAGGTCCATATTTCTGATATCTTCATTAAATAGCTTGGTCGCAGTTTTAATTACATCACAACAATTAGGGATTAGATTGCTATTGACTCATTTGATTACTATATTTGGTCCAAACATAACTGACCTTTTGAAATGAAACTGAACATTTTATGATTGCTCAGTGACAAAGATTCATAAAGTTCGCTTTCATCATCAAGTTTGTTGCGATCATTCAGTAAGAGAAATATTCATTTCATACATCCACGTTTCCAAGTTTTCAGGTGGCTGTTTCTGCACTTCCGGATCTGTGGTCATTCGGCTAGAGCTCCTTTCCTTTCAGTTTATGTCCGTATTTTTCATTTTTAATTGAATTCAGTGTATAAAAATGTCATTCAATAGGTTATATTTTATTTCTTAACGGCAATACACTTGACTTTTCTCAAACAGAAGTAATTTATTATATACGAAAGCAGAATAGTCTCAGACCCACTCGTCTGGCTATGCTGTTCATCGGAAGAGCTCATGAATTCTAGTGAAGATGACTTCTTACAGAGAACAAAGGGATGAAACGTTTCCACTAAAATGCCTATTATTTGTATATGGTGAGTAATTGCAGTGTTATTTAATCAACTAGGGCCTCCAACACGTAGATGATAGTTATATATATTATTTATATCTATGTCGTAGGACATGCCATCTCAATAAATGTGTTTTTCCATAGTTCACACATGTGGTTTGGGAATAGGCCTACCCGCCCACCCTGACATGTAGGCCTACTTGAGAATTGATTTCATAAATGGTTAGAAAATCAATCATTTGGTTAGGATTTAACCAGTGTGGTTACAAAATCAATGGTCCAGGTCATACTAGACTGGGCAAAGATAATTCTAGGCCCAGACATAATATTCACACCTCTTTTTGGTCTTCAAATATGAGGCCAGTGTGTAGTTCCAGGGCTAGTTAATTTACAGTAGGCCCTTGCGCCTAGGTAATTTCTCAGTTCAATATAAATTTATAAATTCATACTAAATTTGAAAATATAATGTACATCTATCCAGGCCCATATTTTCAACTTTTGACAACAATAGGCCTAGGCCTACGAAGGCCTATTCATTATCATTAGTGTAGAATTACTGAGACGCTGAGCACGCCTATTTGTGTTTCTTTTCCAAACCTCCCCCACTAACCTGACCGACATATCACACCCTCCAGCAGCCCTCCTCCCCAACAGCGGCATCAACCTACCCCCCTAACATAACCACCAAAAATCACCCCCTCCCAAACAGTATGCAAAAACCATCAGATTCAAGTGAGTTTAAAGACTATAAAAACCAACAATTCTCAACCTCCCGCAACTTTTTCTGAAAGATATGAACAAGATCTTTCAGAAAAGACTAAAAAATCGAGAATCAAACACCAATTGGCGATGCTCAGTGTCACAGTGAAATTAACTTGCACATAGGACAATGCTTATATTGTTTTCCTCTACATCTATGTACGTTTCACAGCGTAGGCAGTTCGTGGGTCAACAGTAGCTCGAGGCCTACGTGGCCGGAATGAGACTACGACTTCGGTGAAGCAGCGTCGAGCTTACGACCAGACAAACGACCCAAGGCTAGCGAATCGGCAAGCAACGAGCATCTTTCTCATGTCGGCATCAAACGGTAAGTGTAGATGCTCAGTTAGTCCACGTTCTTCAAACAGCAACGGGGATCAGAATACCGTACTTGGATGTCTATGGTAGAGACACTTGTGACGTGGTCCATTTTCCTCATCTTTCCTTGAATTGAGGTAGGCCGCAGAATATTTGTAATAATTTAAAGTTGGCAAATGAGAGAATTTCTCATTTGAGAGCGCGTTTGTCATTCAGCCATCTAGCAGCTTCCTACAAGTGCATCAGATTCAGAAACCTTAATTACATTTTGGCCTAATAACAGTTTCTAGTTTTTAACCTTTTCAATGTTATTTATCTATACTATTTAATTATTATTATTTTTACTACTATATAATCATCTTATATTTAGTCACCTTGGTGGCTCGGTCAATTATCGCTAGCGGTAGAAACTGAAGTCACCGTTGGGCGTGGGTTCGAGTCCCGCATAAGGTGTGGGTTTTTGTAAACGTCATCTCACGTATCATCACTTCATAGTTTCATTATCACCCGCTCATTTGTACCCCTGTATAAACCTAGCTGTTGGTGGAGTCGTTAAGCAGCATTAAAATGAAATATCTTATATTTAGACTCATTTTTTTTGTCATCTTATTTGACGAAACCAATATTACTAGGCCCTACTATGTTTTTTTCTACGGTGAATTTGAAGAATACAATTGCGTGGGAATGCAAGAGGGGGTAGCAAAGTGAAGGCTCTTCAACATTTGTTTCAAACTCTATGTTTCTCGTTAGATATCTAGACCTATTAGTACAATTGAAATTACAATAAAGGTCAGGTTACTTGGAAGTTTGAATTCAGACCAAGAATGAAGTCTGATTCTATCAAGTGACCATTAATAGTTGATCATTTGATCAACTATTAATGGTTTTAGTATAGGCTAGATAGCATTGTAGGGCGAACACAAATGCAGTAGGTCGTTGAAATAGAAGAAATGGATGTAAAATATATGGACTACTATCAATTGTTGCTGCCATATTGAATTAATAAATTCAATTATATGCTACTATTAAATTTCCAACGGTCATATATAAAGAGTATTTCCCAGGAAGTTCCGCTTCTTATTCACGTTTTGTTGCGGCTGAAGACGGATATGTCCGAGACTAGAGGCGCGTTTTCATGGCTCGCGGTAGACTTATCTGGCCAATCAGAATGGATGAAATTCTCGCCCCTCGCACTTGTTGCCTCTGCCGCGAGACATAAAATGAATTCAACTTTGGGAAAAAAACTCCGCGGTTAAATTCCCTCATTCATACAAGAAGTAGGGTTATGTTGAAATATTACCCTTTAAACAGAACTTTTCAAATATTCATTGTTATTGTATTTGCGTGCCACATAATACAATGCTAAAAAGCACCTCACCGCCTGAATTGAACTCGAATTTGTATTTAAATTAATGAATATAATCTTGATGTGAATGAAAGAAGTCACCCTCGTGGCTCAGTCAACCATCACTAGCGTTAGAAACTGAAGTCACGTCGGGCGTGGGTTCGAGTCCCGCATAAGGTAGATTTTTTTCACTTTGTAGCACAGGGCTTTATTCACATGTGAAAGATTGTTTGTTGTGAGATTGATCTTGCTGGCAGATGACACTAGTGTCTGTCAATAGCGCCATCTACCGACAAGGTCGACCGTCTGCTTGAGTGACAGTTAATTGTTATTTGAGTCTAGTTCGTTCGTTTCTACATGCGGGGTACGAATGGAAGAACTGAGGCGGGTGAACCAGTGGCTAACATTGGTCGTATGGGAGGGGGCAGGATAAAATGAGTGATAGACGCAGGAAAACGATGAATCGAGGTTTCACTGTACAAACGTTTCACAAATAACAGACGTGGTTCTTTATATATATTTTTTCAAAATACAATAAATACGACAGCTGTTGACCAAAATTGTTTTCAATTATTATCCATTATGAAATTATTCACAAACAATAAATACTTGCTGTACAGTATATTTTTGTTGATAACTTGACAAATTATTTGGCACCAATTACAAAGACTGTCTCTTTGTTCGGATTCTTACATTGATGAGGTATACTAACCACGTGACAAGACAGGTTATGAAATCACTACCTGCCTCTCGGGCCGAGTTTCTTCCCGGTTATATTGCACAGATACTCGTGTTTGGATAGCCTTTCATAACATTCATAGTTTGAACAAATGGTCTTATTGTATTGATACATTATTGTACTTGCCAGCAAAAATATCTCACTGTAATATAGATCAAGAATACATTCACTGATAACACTGTCATGTAGAATTCAGAGGCTGTCAATTTGACAGATGTAGCCCAGACCAATGCTTTGGAATAATAGCTGACTGTATCTCATCATTTTCCAATACATTAGCAAGGAAACAACTTGTTTCTCGCTACGTTACTTTGTCTGGTATATCACTAACAGATGTTTCCTTTTGTTACAGATTATGCACTTCACAGCACAGCGGTAACAACGCAGATGTCCTGGCCTCGAGCCAACCGCGTCCCGAAGTCTGGTGATCCATTGCGGCAAGCAACGGCGTGATGTCAAGTCGCTTGAACCAGCTGTTGAGGTCAGCTTGCTGTCAACATCACTGCGGTTATTGCTGCATCAACAAGCAGCTGAACGAGCAGCTTCCTGCATTGATACGATAATATGTGGAGACATTGAGCCATGAGTGATAATAATGAGTGAACTAATATCTTGTGATGACATGATTATTGATATAACTCGTACAGAATATGTGATAATAAATTGATGATAAGTAACAATTACATGATGTGTTCTAACTTGTGATTATCCTGTGACTCCTTGTAGTACCCGTGCAGCCCGCAGGGTAGGGGGTGAGGGGAAGTAGAAAAGGTTGGGGGGCTTGACCTTGAACCCTTGCGTGCAAGAGCGGCTCATGTACCTTCCGAGAAAGCTACGCAAGTCTCTCTCGCACGTTCGAATACAAGGTCTCCACCCAACCCCCTCCAGCAAATCTTAGATCGTGATTGGATGTATGACAATGTACCCTTGAATGCCAGACAGGCTCTTGCGAGTCTATCTCACACGCAAGAATAGAAGGTCTCACCCAAGACCGATCCAGATCATCCCCTCACCCCCGCGAGCCTTTTATTCACATGCTCGGGTGTGGCATCAATTGCTTAAGCTCGAGGAGATGAGTTCCTGTCGTGGAGCTTTAATCAGCTTGGTTATAGCCAACGGGCGCTGATCAAACCACTCTAGGCTGGCCTACCCGGCTCGGGGATCATTTTACAATAGGCTGAATCATACCTGGGTGCGGGCTGCACGAGGTCAGTTTACCCACATAACGGTGCACTTACGCGCTATCTCGTAGTTGCTACGATGGTCCAAGGAGTGAGTCTTCAAGGTAAGCTGCAGCCTGCAAACAACAAAAACATTAAATTAAGGTTAATAACTGGCTTAAATTTCAATTAATTACATAACTTTCACTGGATTATTCTTTGAAAAGAGCTACTCCATGTTCACACCAAATTTGAGACAAATCGAATTTTGAAATTTGAAAATACACCAAGTTATTTTTTTGCTATAAAATCTTTAAATGTGACTCAATTTGGAAACGGAGACCGGATTGAAGTTACAAATTGATCACATTACACATATATAACAACAGAACTGAGAAATTCAACAACAAGTTTCAAATCACCAAAAAAAAATGCCCAAATGCACAGGGGTTAATACACTAGTTTTTGACCTTTCGCAATTAATTTCTATGAACTGGTGAGACCTATGAGGTTCTAGTATTTTTTTATGATCATATCTTCAGGATCTTTGAATCATTAGAAAGTTTCGTTAGGATTGCTCTGGCTGTTGCCAAGAAAAACGTGGCTGATTTATCAAAAAAAGGACATTTTCAGCCAATTTTTAGCAAACTTTAAGAACAGTCTTCTGACATAACGATAATTGTCCAATTAAGTTTGAATATTCAACAAGAAGATTCAATTCTAAGAAAGAAAATATGTTTTGGGAAATTGTGAAACCAAAATTGACGTCAGAAATCAAATTTGAAAATCGTTGAAAAAGGCAAAAAATCATAAGTTTTGATTCGTCTAAAATTTTGTAGTATGACGGAGGGGCATTTCGAAAACTCAATTCCATTGAAATTTCTCCAATTTTCTTTTTTTCAAAGTAATTACAAGGATTCTAAAATGTATATGTGCCCTACCATGACAAATATACCAAGTTGATTTTTGCTCTAAAATCTTCAAATTAAACTCAATTTTGGAACGGAGACCGGATTTGTGTTCGAATTTGATCACATTACAAATACATAACAACAGAACTGAGAAATTCAACAACAAGTTTCAAATCACAAAAAAACATGCCCAAATGCACAGGGGTTAATACACTAGTTTTTGACCTTTCGCAATTAATTTCTTTGAACTGGTGAGACCTATGTTGTTCTAGTATTTTTTTTATGAGCATAACTTCATGATCTTTAAATCGTTGGCGAAGTTGACTACGCTCGCTCCAGCCGTTTCCAAGAAAAAAGTGTCTGAATTACCAAAAAACTGCAATTTCCAGCCACTTTTCAGAGTCATCAAAAATCATCATTTTTGATTCGGCTAAAATTTTGTAGGAAGACGAGAGTACATTTCAAAAGAGTTATTCCGTTGAAATTTTGCTAATAATGCTAATGGAAAAGTAATTAGAAGGATTCCAGAATTCTATATAGGACCCTAGCTACCATGGTGAGTACACTAAGTTGATTTTTGCTCTAAAATCTTTAAATTAAACTCGATTTTGAAACGGAGACCGGATTTGTGTTCGAATTTGATAACCATATGAATAAATAACAACAGAACTGAGAAATTCAACAATGAATTTCAGAGAACAAAAATTTTTGACCGAAATGTACAGGGTTCTAAGGTACTTTTGGACCTTTCGCAATTAATTTCTTCGAACTGGTGAGAGCTATAATGTTCTAGTATTTTTTTATGAGTATAACTTGATGGTCCCTAAATCCTCAGCAAATTTGGCTATGCTCACATCAGTCATTTCCAAGAAAAACGTGTCTGAATTACCCAAAAACTGCAATTTCCAGCCACTTTTCAGAGTCATCAAAAATCATCATTTTTGATTCGGCTAAAATTTTGTAGGAAGACGAGAGTACATCTCAAAAGAGTTATTCCGTTGAAATTTTGCTAATAATGCTAATGGAATAGTAATTAAAAGGATTCCAGAATTCTATATAGGACCCTAGCTACCATGGTGAGTACACTAAGTTGATTTTTTGCTATAAAATCTTTAAATTGAACTCAATTTGGAAACTGAGACCGGAATTGTGTTACAAATTGATCACATAACAAATACATAACAACAGAACTGAGAAATTCAACAACAAGTTTCAAATCACACAAAAAAAATGCCCAAATGCACAGGGTTTGACACACTAGTTTTTGACCTTTCGCAATTAATTTCTTTGAACTGGTGAGACCTATGTTGTTCTAGTATTTTTTCATGAGCATAACTTCATGATCTTCAAATCGTTGGCGAATTTGACTACGCTCGCTCCAGCCGTTTCCAAGAAAAAAGTGTCTGAATTACCAAAAAACTGCAATTTCCAGCCAATTTTCAGAAGTGACTTCAGAAATGAAGACAATTGTCCAATTATGTTTGGATATTCAGTAAGGAGATTCAATTATAACAGAGAAAATGTCTTTTTTGGAGTTTCAAAACCAAAATTGACGTCAGAAATCGAATTTGAAAAAAGTTAATGTAAAGAAAAAATGCATGATTTCGATTTGCCCAAAAGTTTGAAGATCGACGGAAGAGCTATTTAAAAACTTAATTCCATTGAAATTTTCTCAATTTTCTTTGTTTCAAAGTAATTACCAGGATTCTGAAATTCTATATAGGCCCATATATGGCAAATGCACCAAGTTATTTTTTGCTATAACATCTTCAATTTGAACTAAATTATGAAACGGAAACCTGATTTGTGTTCTGAATTTATCACTTCACATACACACATAACCACAACTGAGACCGATTCAAGAACGAAACCAAAGAGTCTGAATTACGATAACAACGACTAAGTACTCACTCGTCAAGATGTTCTCCGGACTTCCTCTTCTTCTCTCTTCCATCACCGCGTCTCTTCTTTCTCCATCTTCTTCATCCTCTCCAGGCATATGTCCTCTTCCTCTTCTTCCCTTCCTTCTTCATGCGTTGGATTGAAAGTATGACCAACTAAAGAATGAGACAAGATATGGTATATTACTTCTATATAGTTAGTAAATAGTACAAGTACTACTAAAGTATGTTCTAATATATACTGAAAATATATTTATATTCATAATTTCAAATATAGGCCTAGGCCTACAGAAGTATATTTTATTTTCATTGAATAATCCAAGTCTAAATCTTGACCTAGGCCTATCATTCAAGTCAACAACAATTGAATCTCATCAATTTTCAATCAGTTATTCGGTTTCGACAAGGTTATAATTTATATGGGAGAGCAGTCCCTATGAAATCTCATCCTATATAAAATATCACACGTTGTCATTTAGTCAGCCCGTCAGATCATCACTCCGTTATTGAATATAACTTTTTGTTGGTTAAATCTATCATCTACAACTATTATATTATTATTTTTCATCTTATTGTATGGCTGATATCTGAAATATATCTGATATCTGATATCTAAAATCCAAAGCACTCGCTACCTTCTCAGACGCCTTAAGCCCATTGTCAACCCCAACTCCCTTCTCCTTGTATATCACGCCACCTACACTCTCACCTGTCATACGGCCTTCTCTTCTGGGGCAACTCAGGCCTCTTCCAAACGCATCCTCATCCTTCAAAAACAAGCCATCCGCATCCTTGCCGGAGGTCTCTCGCCGCCAATCGCTAAACCCCACTTCATAAAACTTGGCATCCTCACTCTTCCTTGCACACTCATACAGATCGCTTCCACCTTTGTCCGCACGCACCCCGAACAATTCCCCCTCAACTCTTCCGTACATCACCATACCACCAGAAATAGAAACCACATAAGACTTCCAACTCACTCTCTCTCGTCATTCACCATAGCCTCCATTATATCTGCACCTCCATCTACAACAAACTACCTCCCTCTATCACAAACTCAACCACCCGCACCTCCTTGATAACAACCTCAAGTCTTTCCTAACCCAGCATCCTTTTACAGCCTCTCAGAATACCTCAACTTTGATATCCCTCCACAATAAACTCTCTGCCCCACATTTCACCCTCATTAGGCCTACACTCTTTTATTATCATTTTCTAATTGAAACATTTTCATGTTTTTCTTTTTGTAAATATTCCTCATACTTCTTCTCATCTTATTGTATTTAATCATTAACTATATTTATTGTTACTAATACCTTAAGTATTATTTTCTAACTTTAGTTTTACTCTTTATACTCTACTTGACGATACCCATACTCTGTACTATGTACTGGTCCACGGGACGATAATAAAATACAAATACAAATACAAACTGTTGAACTGTCATATTTTGTGAGTCATTGTGTTATATGTAACTTGCATTTATGTTTCACATTATTCATTTCTTCAATTTCTCATAGGTAAGGTTAGGTGGAAAAACTGTCAGCTGACTGAACCTTGCCGTTGCTAACTGTACTGACATTGTTATACATGATACGCCCCGACATAAAGACTTTCTATTCTATTCCATAGTCGCAAGCGAACAGCTATCGTGTAATTACGCCACTTTAATGATAAAAGACGAACGGCCAACGAAACTACTCGAACGGTGCCGACACAATCGAATGCAAGAGTACGACAAACGAACAACGCAAAGACTTGGACTCTTCTACATATAGGAACATCAATGAAAGCATAATGTAGCTATCAATGTGAAAAGAAGTGCAAATAATCTAATTGCATGTGCTTACTAACGTGTCATATTATTAAAATAGTACATTATTTCTATACGTCTATTCTAGGTTATGGTCGGCCTATTTTCATTACCTTTATAGTTTTGTCTAGTCCTGTAAATATGCACCGACGTTTTCAGGTAAAGGTGACACTCCCATTTTGAATGCGATTAATTACTTATTGGAAACACATTTTCTTTCACCTAATTATATAAATTAATAATGATTTTATTCGCCGTGTCAATCTTCCATGATGAGTGTTGTTGTTTCATTTTACAGTTTTGCCAACTTCAACCGCTCGAACCAACATTTTGTAGCATTGCTGCCAACATCTTAAGGGGTCCTTTGAAAGTGTTTTTTTTTAAATGATGGTCAGGGTTAGGTAGTGTGAGGTTTTGCATTGAATGGACAACTAGATTGTAAATTTAGGGTTAATGCTAGTAACAAAACTAATAACTACGGCACAAATTCAATGACTACGGGTAGGCCTTCCCTAGTTCCTCCTTTTTTTGTAAATCATGGCAATGCAGTGCACAGAAGACCCGACTTGAATAAAAATTGGATGAAGACCAATTTTAATAATTTACGTTAAAAAAATCTTCCCCATCCATGACCAAAGAGTCAACAGGGTTAATTTATAAAGTTTACTAGTTTGTCAAGAGCTGGTTGTACCAACTGATATGTGAATATTATAACGATTATTACTCATGGTACGTAAATAACATACATAACTAACGCTGATAACAAGTTAATTAGCTTATTATTGCGCAATTCACAAATGATGAGTTGGTACGTAGCTCTGAATTCATTAGATTGAAATTGATCATTTAAAGTAGCAACATGAAGCGTTAGCAACTGAGCTAAACGTGTCTGTACTATACCTTCATTAGATGAGCGTCCTACTCTCACAGAGCTTCATCTCCGTTTGACCACACTGCACCGGTCGCACGGTTCGACTGAACAGCGTGCGACATTTCGTATCACACAGACTTACCAGACACCGCAAGCCTGGAACTTGGTTTTGATGAATAATGACGATATTCATTTCCCTAATTGTAGAGTTATACTAATAATTATTCAATTTTTATTTGCTCCTCAACAAGATAATCTCCCTGGGATCTCAAATACTGAAGTGACCATTAAATATGATTCATTTCATGTGATGAAATTAGATAAAAAAATCATCATCTTGATGGGAGGTTATTTTTTCTTGTCCCTCAGAGACCATGAGTCATGACGTAGGCATTACTGATTCTGTATAGAAACATGAACAGAATCGAGTAATGTCGGACAATTGGTCCTTGAGACAAATAAAATAGTTACAATTTCACTAATTGAATGATTCCTAGTCTTCTCTAGGGAGATAAATATCGTAATTATTCGTTGAAATTTAGTTTCAGGGTTTTGATGACCTTTATCCAGCTTACAGCTGTACGCTCACAGTTTTTAGGCCAAATCTTTCTGGTCACAATTGGAAAAAACTACAATAAGATTTAACCAGGCAGGAAATTTAGAAAATAAAATTCTTTCAGAAAGAAAACAACAACTGAATGTTAAGCCATTTCGAAGCGAATAATTCAATACATAAACTTGAAATTGACATTCGAAATAAGGACTAGTATTTATAGTAAACTGTCACCAGACCAAAGCTGTAATTTATGAATAAATAATGAAAAATAACATATATATTTGAATCAAATAGCTACTAGATATAATGGTTATCCTTGATTTATAGTATTTATTAGAACTGGTGATCACATTTGAAGACAGTGTTGTTAATTACAATGACTGAGTGTTATGTATTCCACTGTGTGATTGTACTTCTAGTTATGTATTCCACTGTGTAATGGCATTTCTAGTTATGTATTCCACTGTGTAATTGTATTTCTAGTTATGTATTCCACTGTGTAATGGCATTTCTAGTTATGTATTCCACTGTGTAATTGTATTTCTAGTTATGTATTCCTAGTTATGCATTTCACTGTGTAATTGTATTTCTAGTTCTGTATTCCACTGTGTAATGGCATTTCTAGTTATGTATTCCACTGTGTAATTGTATTTCTAGTTATGTATTCCACTGTGTAATGGCATTTCTAGTTATGTATTCCACTGTGTAATGGCATTTCTAGTTATGTATTCCACTGTGTAATGGCATTTCTAGTTATGTATTCCACTGTGTAATTGTATTTCTAGTTATGTATACCACTGTGTAATTGTATTTCTAGTTATGTATTCCACTGTGTAATGGCATTTCTAGTTATGTATTCCACTGTGTAATTGCATTTCTAGTTATGTATTCCACTGTGTAATTGTATTTCTAGTTATGTATTCCACTGTGTAATTGTATTTCTAGTTATGTATTCCACTGTGTAATGGCATTTCTAGTTATGTATTCCACTGTGTAATTGTATTTCTAGTTATGTATTCCACTGTGTAATTGTATTTCTAGTTTTGTATTCCATTTTGTAACTGTTGTTCATTATACATGTTATTGTGTGATTGTATTCCTTGTCAAGTATTCAAGCTTGTGAATTAGCAATAACGCTAGATAAATATCCAACTACCACTAGATACACTAATTCCTGAGGGGTCTAAATGATAACCAACTTATAACTAGTTTCCTGAGTTGACGTTCACTCAAGTCTTATTTTTGGTCTTTTGAACTCAGTTTTAAAATTATAAACATACTGATATTTACTCTCTTTATCTCCGTTTTAAAATTATATACATATGAAAGTACGTTTTTACATACAATTCTCGGGCAAGTTATTTTACTGTACTACTTCTCTCTCCACAATTGAATCAAGCATGGGCGTCGGCAGGAAGGAATTTAAGGGGGGGCAAAATATCCCAAATTCGAAAATGCACAAGTCCCAATGGGAGTCCCCGAGGGGATTTTTTAAAATTTTGATTTTTTTGCACCAAGTCACTAACCAACACATTGTCACATACATACGTATACAATATCAATTTCAAAACAATAGAATAAAGACTATTTGGTCTCAACTCACAACTTGTGAGAGTGACTACTGACAGTTACTGAGAATATGATACTGAATGCCAATTTCTGAGAATCGTGACATTGTTTGGCATTAAAATAAATGGTGCTTAAAGATTGTCCAAAGATGCGTAGAAAGTATGGAGAAGGAATCATAACCACAAAATATGAGAAAATAATCACGGCTACAACTTGATTCAATGGGCGTTGGGAGCGGGGGGCAAGGGGGTGCACGGGCCCCCCCCCTCCCCCCTAATCACAAAATCTATAATGAATGTTTCGAATGCCTAATCCAAGAACACAACACGCTCAAAGATACTCAAAAATAAAACAATTTCAATTTTTCAAATACATTTCTGTCTGGCCTCAGGGGGGAGGGGGGGGCCCGTGCACCCCCTTGCCCCCCGCTCCCAACGCCCATTGAATCAAGTTGACCGCCGTGATTATTTTCTCATATTTTGTGGTTATGATTCCTTCTCCATACTTTCTACGCATCTTTGGACAATCTTTAAGCCTTATAGGAGCCTTGTGGCCTTACATAACTTTCATAGAGGTAACAAATGGTCTTATTGTATTGATACATTGCTATACTTGATATGTGAAACAATGAATTCATTGATATCACTGTTACGTGGTATTTAAATTAGACACATGTAGAGATGCTAAGCCTAGAGAGAGGTTTAGAAAAGACAACTCAAATTAAATAATTTTCCAATACATCAGCATACTCCATTGTGGCAAAATGAATTCACAATAATTTCTAAATGTATCTCCTAGATGTCGGTACAAGTCAAGTGTCAGTATGACGTTATGTTTTTGGGATATTAAACGCAACGTATTGGAAAGTGTGAGGACGCGTATATGCGTTCATCGTGGTTAAAACAACACTTGTACTGCACAAATACCATTGTAAATGACTGCCACAGGTCAACGAATGTTTGTAAATGAATATTTTACTGAAACAAATTGGAAGGAAAGATTTTATGACGGTTTGCGGACGAGCACACGGGACGTCAACTTTCCATCAAAGTTCGTGTGGACACAGAAGCCAAACACTAACAAACTACCTAACTACTAGTTAGTTTAGTTAGTGCTCTGGTTAGCTCTAGCTCTAGCGCAAACAGCGCTGTTCACAATGTTGCGTTTCTTCGCATCCAATTCGAGATTTCATTAATTTACTTGAATATATAATTCAAGTTCCATTCAGGCGTGAAAGTGATTTTCAGCGTCGTAGTATGGGGCACACAAATATAATAACGATGAATATTTGAAAAGTACTGACTTAAAGAGGTGATATTTCAACATAACTCTACTTCTCGCACGAGCGAGGGAATTTAAACGCGGCATTTTATTTCCAACGTTAAATGTATTCCACCTCTCGTGGCAGCGTTCAACAGCTTCAAGCAGCAGAATCCACGGCTTTCTGTTCGACCAGAAAGAAAACTCCAGCCGCAAGTCATGAAAACGGCCCTCAAAAGACCGCAAACAATACCGCGGTGGAAAAGCAGACCGTTCCTCCGAACCGTCCCGTTTCATTTCTCATCCGAGTCTTTCCGATGCACCGTCATGTGACGTGACAGCTCTCCGACGTACCGGCACTTGTACGTACACAGGTTGCAGTTCGAAATCCGTTCGTACGTCTTCGTCCACGACTGACCGCTTCCAAGCTCGGCTTGCCGTTTGCGCACGACGTTATGCGTCTCCACATGCCGCTTCAGATGCCACTTTTGTTTGAACTTCGACGAACATTCCGTACATTCGAACGGGCGTTCAGACGAGTGCGTCAGGGTGCGGTTCGAAATCCGTTCGGATGTCTGCATCGACGACAGACCAGTCCCACTTTCAAGCTCGGCTTGCCATTCACGCCTAACTCTATGCGTCTCCACATGCCGCTTCAGATGATTCTTACGTTTGAACGCCGACGAACATTCCGTACATTTAAACGGGCGTTCAGACGAGTGCGTCAACATGTGATACACCAGCAAACTCTTCGTAGTAAACTTCGCAGGACATTTCGGACAATTAAACGACCGTTCGACGACCCTCGCATGTACGGCCATGTGACGCTTCCGAAACTCTTTGCTTTTGAACGTTTTCGGGCATTCCGTACATTCGAACGGGCGTTCGTCCGAATGCACCAATAAATGACGGGTGAGACGAATTCGATTTTCGAGTCGTGTACGTACATTCGGAGCACGCAAACGTTCGTGCGTTCGCGTGTAAGATCATATGAGTCGACAGACGGAACTCAGATGTGAACGTGGACGTACATTCCCGACATTTGAACGGGCGATCGAAGAAATGTCTCGACACGTGGCATTTCAGACTCAATTTCGATGTCGTCTTGTACGGACAATTGTCGCAGGAGAAAGGTTGCTCACCTCTGTGTCTCGATACATGTAGCGACAGCTGGGTTTTCTTATGGAATGTCGACGGACATTCCTGGCATTTGAACTGCCGAACGCCCGTGTGTACGTACATGTGATTCGTCAGAGAGAGTCTACGTAGATACGTCATCGGGCATTCCGGACATTTGTACGACCGCTCGTCTGAATGCGTCTGCTTGTGACGGGTGAGCGTGGTCTTCAATCGAGCCGTGTACGAACACTCGTCGCACGCGTAAGGTCGCATGTCCGCGTGCGACGACGCGTGACGCGACAGATCTTCTATACGTTGGAATTTGAACGGACAAAGTTTGCAGGCGAACGGCGTTAGGTCGGCGTGTACCCAGACGTGATCGGAGAGAAGGGTTTTCGTTTCGAACGTCGCCGGGCAATCGTGGCATACGTAGGGTTCTTCGGTCGTGTGGTTCGACGCGTGACGATCTAGATCGGATCTCGTCGGACTTTTGAACGTGCACTGTTTGCAGGCGTAGGGAGTTTTCGCCGAATGCATCCACGTGTGAGCTATGAGATGGGAATCTGTTCTGAAAATCGACGGACATTTCAGGCATTCGAATGCGTATTGACCGGAATGTACCCACATGTGAGATATGAGATAGGATTTCGTTTGGAACTTGGACGAACATTCGTTGCATTCGTACCATCGATTCGCCGGATGTAGTAACGAGTGCGCCACGAGATGGGATTTCGTTCTAAACTTGGCCGAACATTCGTAGCATTTGTACGGTCGATTCACTATATGTATCAACTTGTGACGATTCATATTGGACGGTCTCAAAGATTCGAAACCGCACGTAGCTATACGATTTTGTGTATTCTTGGCGATTTTCTCTTTTACGATCTTGTCAGTCGAATCTTCCGTCTCTTTCCTCGGGACGCGGTCGACTCTCTCGATGAGAGGAACCATGATGCTGTATCGACGCGGTGACGACGTTGTTGGCTTGACGGTTAGCTTAGAGATACCGTCGAACATTTCTTTCTTGATGATGTACTCGGATCTGTTATATATGTTGGCATGCGACACATCCTGGTGACTGGGACCTTCAGAAAAACATGAGAAATGAGTACCGGTATTAAAAAACTGTTAAGGTTCGTTTACTCTTCTGCTTTGAGCAACAGGCAACATGAGCTCAGCGCACGAACCCGTTAACTATTGAGCGATGAGATGACGCCAAACTTGGACTTCACTTTGTGGTTATGTTACCACGAAAGATGCTGAAACTTCCAACAAACGTATGCAACCATACTACGAGCACTTCTTAATTATGTTGAATTCTACATATTGAATTGTATTTCTAGTTATGTATTTCACTGAGTAATTGTATTTCTAGTTATGTATTTCACTGTGTAATTGTATTTCTAGTTATGTATTTCTAGTTATGTATTTCACTGTGTATTTGTATTTCTAGTTATGTATTTTACTGTGTAATTGTATTCCTAGTTACGTATTCCACTTCTATTAATGCACTTCACTGTGTAATTGTATTTCTAGTTATATATTTTACTGTGTAATTGTATTTCTAGTTATGTATTCCACTGTGTAATTGTATGTCTAGCTATGTATTCCACTGTGTAATTGTATTTCTAGTTATGTATTCCACTGTGTGATTGTATTTCTAGCTATGTATTCCACTGTGTAATTGTATTTCTAGTTATGTATTCCACTGTGTAATTGTATTTCTAGTTATGTATTCCACTGTGTAATTATATTTCTAGTTATGCACTTCACTGTGTAATTGTATTTCTAGTTATGTATTTCATTTCGTAACTGTTGTTCATTACGCATTTTATTGTGTAATGGTAATTGATTCGTAATTGTTATTCTTGTCATGTATTTAGTCTTGTAAATCAGCAATGATGCTGAATAAATATCCTTACAAATGTACACTGTTTTTTCTTTATAACTAGCTCATATAAAAGCTCAAACTGGTCAACAAGGCTGAATGTTTCAAATGATTCCAAACAGACGGAAAAGCTCCCAGATTCATTTCATTATGTTTTCATTTTCAATGCTGCTTAACGACCCCACCAACAGCTAGGTTATACGAGGGTACGAATGAGCAAGTGATTATGAAACGATGAAGCGATGATAGGTGAAAGGACATTTAAAATCATGCCTTATGTGGGACTCGAACCCACGCCCGATGATGACTTCAGTTACTACCGCTAGCGATAATTGACTGAGCCACCGGGGCGGATGAAGTTACAAAACACACAGACAATGCTCGATAAGAGTGGGAGGGAAATCTTTGCTAACGCTCATCTGATAAATAAATCTAGCTACGCTGGAGGTTTACTCACCGTTGCCTGACGTTATCCGCACAGGGTCTGGGGAGTTCGTCTGTAAGTCCGAAGCTATCTGCACACGGTTCCGGGAGTTGAGAAGTTGGTCCTTGAAATACTCCAACGCTTGTTCCTTGCACAGTATAATTCGCATCATGCGCCTCAGCTCGAGAATCGATCTGCAATCATGGACTGAAGATTTACAAAGACGGACCAAATCTTAGAAAACCAATATCTCCTAAAACCCATTTCTCGACAGTTAATACACATTTTTAATGCTCGCCTGACAATCAGGCGATGTTAGATAAATATCTTTCACGTAACCATCTTGAAGGTATTGAAAATATCTACGTTTCCTTGTTTTTAGAATGCCGATATCTCATACCGTTCAAAAGTTATCACCAAAAACTGATGTTCCGCTCAATCGACTCCCATGGACTCTTACATAGAATTTTTTGGGGGATTTTCCTCATTTCTGATTAACTAGTGTTTATTGTGATTACCCATGTGTACCGTCGTAGCAGAATCCGAGGAAGTCGAGCGTTAGTTCTCGAGGCAGCTTGGCGCAAGACGGGTCGAAAAGCTCAGACGGTGTTTCGTCGTTTGGCTGTAACGAAACAAGCACAATATTATTACAACTCATTAGGGGTGAGCGAGTATAATTAATACACCCTTTTTGAGATTAAAGAGCCATCTAGCGGTAACGTTTGAACTGAAGCGAGATTAGATGCACTTGTGGATCAGCTGTTTTACATACGCGTGTCACTCCACGAACACGCCGTCGCGCTCTCTTGGACCAACTATCGACAGGGGGTCCCGGGTTCGCAACTCGCCACGGCGTTCTTGTCGTAAAGTATTGAATAACCTTTATTGAAGGTAAAGTAGCCAGCCCAGGCATTCTTGTTCCACCTTTCCGTACATTCACTCATTTGTTTCATAACCTCTTTCGGCATTTGTACTCTAAATTATCTTTTACTCAATAAACACTTATTATTCAAGGTCCAATAACCTATAGATTTGTAATTAACCCCAAGATCCCTGCGACTACCCTCTCACTATACATCCCCACTGTTTAGGTTCAAAACGTACTCGTAACATGGGTTGCAGTGCGGTTTCTTTTCAATACGTAGTCGTAACAATATATTAACTCTGTTCACTTCTTGTCACTTATAACCACTTGTCAATAACCATACATTGTTTCTACTCACCTCCAACTGAGACGGCACGACGTGATGATTCTTGGCAACAACCGCTTCCTCTGGGAACCTCTCCCTCTTGTTCCCTGCTCCGGGCCGTGGCTCCGGGATCAGAGAGGGTGGAGGGTGAGGGAGATTGGCAAGCTTCCCTGGCTTAACAACCTCATCAAATGTCATGAACTTGGGGACAGCCGGGATGTAACCTGTAAACATTATATTGTATAGTACGTTTTTCAGGGGACGCAACAAAAAAAAAGTGAAAAACTTATTAAATCAACTATTCAACATGTGGGAGTGTATGAGTGAGATGAAAAATGAAAAATGTACAAAAGAGAACCTTACTAAAGAGGTTCTACTGTATAACTATGGAATTATTCAAATTATTTAATCAATTCAATTGAATTGAATAAAAAAAATGAGAAAGATTTCATTATAATCAGGCTTCATAAATGATGAATTTCTCATAAAATAAAAGAGCCTTATTCATGTACGCTATGACTCATATGCGATCACTTGACCTAACTGTTCTATCGATTGTTTGCCTAACGACCCCACCAACAGCTAGGTTATACGGGGTTATGCGTTCTTGACCTACCATTTCCATGGATCTGTGTTAACGTCGGTTTCTTGTCAGTCTTGACCTTGACATGTGTCAGAGCCATCTCTAGTAGCGAATATGTTCGGCCAATATCACAGCCTTCTTGATTCAGTCCTGGAAACAACATTGACAATCAATCCAACGAGATATAATAGTCACGACGCAGTGATACCAATTGACTTTAGACTCAGCCTTCCAATTGGAGGACGTCCGCCGTCATAGAGGGCACATTTGCCTGCAACTATCGCTTTTCATATTGAACTACTGAACACGGCTCAATAGATAACATGCGTGATGCACATATTATTGTTTGATAGCAATCAAATAATTTTGTACATTATTCCACCTCAATCCTATTGTCAGTTTGACAACTCTAGATCATGGTAACAACATCAACTAGGCCCCAGTGATTATCTTGGTTATTCATCAATGTCACCGGAACCGTAGCCACTCAATCTCATCTAGTTGACAAGAGAGTCCGCTAGGGTAGATGGGGACTCTGATTTGACGGCAAGCAAACAATAATGCCCGCCATGTTATTAGTATGGGAGTCGGCACACCGTCTTTTTATTATGATGAAGTAAGTTGGTATCACTGCGTCGTGCTATTACATAATGAGAAAGAGTGACTCTATTTGGCAAATACATGTTGAACACTTAATAATAAAGATTATCAAGTAAGTAATAAGTAGACCTATATTATTATTATTGAAGAGAACCATAAATAAAGTAGGAGACATGTACAAAATGGACACAAATCTGCAAGAAATCTAGGATAATAGGTATCTACGATGGATACGCGACTGAGAGCGACGTTGTTCTGGATCTATGGAACCGATTACGTAAGCCACCGAGATCGACTACTCAGGCATTCAGCTAATTTGTAGGCGATCTAGGCGGCGATGTTTGACTACTCAGGCCATCAGAGCCCTCTAGAGCCTGTTGCTAGCTTATATAGGCGATCTAGGTGGCATCGAGGTTCTTAGCACTGAGATAATCGTCAGCTGGGAGAACATGAGATAAGTCCAAGTTACGTATCCATCGTAGATAGCTCTTGTCCTGGAAGAAATACATTGGATTAATAATACAGAATGACTACAAGAAACATTATAAATAGTTGAAATATATATTCACAAATAAATCGGAAAGAAAGAAAATACAACACAATCGTCAAAGATTGTCTCCGTAAACACAACATTGCCCTTCCTTCGCACAATCGTCTGTATGACGTGAAGACAAACAGCAGCTTCGACGCGTTGACTAGACGTGTTGTTATGACGCGTGCAATGCCAGTGCAAGGTATGTTCTTAACAGACGTTAGAACGTGTTAGGAACATACCTGGCACTAGAATGACAGGTCATTGTAGAGTCAACAAGACGCGTGCTATCCAGTAGAAAAGACGCGTAGACTACACGTGTTGTTATGACGCGTGCAATGCCAGTGCAAGGTATGTTCTTAACAGACATGAGAACGTGTTAAGAACATACCTGGCACTGGAACAACATGTCATTATTGAGTCAACAAGACGCGTGCTATCCAGTAGAAGTGACGCGTAGACGTGTTATGACGCGTGCAATGCCAGTGCAAGCTATGTTCTTAACAGACATGAGAACGTGTTAAGAACATACCTGGTACTGGAACAACATGTCATTATTGAGTCAACAAGACGCGTGCTATCCAGTAGAAGTGACGCGTAGACGTGTTATGACGCGTGCAATGCCAGTGCAAGCTATGTTCTTAACAGACGTGTGAACGTGTTAGGAACATACCTGGCACTAGAATGACAGGTCATTGTGGAGTCAACAATAGGCATACAAGACGCGTAGAGACTGGACGTGTTGATTATGACGCGTGCAATACCAGTGCAAGGTATGTTCTTAACAGACGTGAGAACGTGTTAAGAACATACCTGGCACTAGAATGACAGCTCATTGTTGCGTCATAAAGCGACGGATCAGCGAAGCGTTGACGTCGACGGCTGAATAGACAGTTAGTTCGCAAGCGACTTGAACGGAAATATATGAATTGTGTGAAAGGTGAAGAGAGAGCAGCAGCTTACCGAGGTTCACAAGTAGATAGGCCTACTCGTGGTGGAGAGCCGTTGACAGAACACAGAGATGATTTAGATACACGAGGTTCAGACGTTTCGGCTGTTGCCTTGGTCATAGCTTGAAGTAGATAGACCAGCCCGGTGGACTACCTACTTTACTATGAAAAGGCAATAGCCGAAACCTCGTGTGTTTAAATCACCTCTGTGTTCCCTCAACGACTCTCTCAAAAAAGTCAGCTGGTACGAAGAAGTTAAGAAACATTTGAAATAGAAGAGAAACCAAACAAACAAAATTTCCCCAAGAAACTAACCCAAATTGAAAGGACATGACAACCCTGGGAACAGATTCAAATGGATATTGATGCTATTTTTTCCGCTAATTTTAGAGAAAACTAGAAATCATCATCTCAATTCCTGACATTGTGATTAATTTATTTGTCTGTCAAATTACAATTCAAGCCCCGCCCCTTCTCTGCGTTGTGTTGTAAACATTACTTGGTTCTGTTTTTACGGCGCTCACTGCACACCGGATGTCACACACTGTTGTACTCAAACTGTCACTGAAACTCTGCTTCTGAAGTGACATGGAAATTAATTACTGTCATTCAGTGTGATCTGTAAATATTGAACTGCCTGAATGATTGTTAAAATATTTTATACTCATCTTTTCTAATTAACTAGGCAAACGCAGGATGTGCGTTGTACGATGAGCGAGATGTCTATATAAAGTATAATCGAAAACTCTACAAACCTTGATCATTTGAAATGAACTTCATCCGATGTCAATGAATCTAGAAAGCCGTGACTTCGACAATGCAACATTTTTCAACTAATATTTCTATCTTTTCGATGAATAAAATACATTTATTATATTATTTTCTTCAAAACGGCTGGTCCGAAAATCAAACCCAAATTTTTATTCATGTATATTATTCTTGTGTTCACATTTGTGGAAAATTTGAATCATATCGAAGAGATATAATTTTTCAATTTTTTCCTCTCAGCCAAATCTCATGGGGTTTTTAGAAACTTCTGAATGATGTTTCTCAAAAATGGTCCAACCGATTAGACCTCAAAACTATACAGTTCTAAGTTGGATAAGTTTGCATATAAAAAAAGTTTCATGTCGATCGGTCAAACCCTGCGACCTGTGCAGTGTTTACAAACAAACAAAAAAAAAAACGCACAGACAAAGTTCCGTAAGAGTTCAGTGAAAATCTTCCCTACGCTCATCTAGTTAGTTTCCATGTCACTTCAGAAGCAGAGTTTCAGTGACAGTTTAGTACAACAGTGTGTGACAGTCGATGTGCCGTGAGCGCCGTGAAAACAGAACCAAGTAATGTTTACAACACAACGCAGAAAAGGGGCGGGGCTTGAATTATTTGATGGACAAATAAATTGATTACAATGTCAGGAATTGAGATGATGCTTTTTAGTTTTCTCTAAAATTAGTGGAGCGTTATTATTCATTTGAATATATTCCCAGGGTTGTTATGTGCTTCAAGAATAATCATTCTAAATTTTCACCACATGTGGATCCATACAAGTATTACATACATGTTACATACATACATTACATACATTACAAACCATTACCGGTACTTAGAAACTTCTTATTGAAAACCTATTTTACTCGACTGATGATTTTCTAAACCATACATTTTAGTACACTTGTAATAGTATGATCTTAGTTGTATTTTAGACTTGACAATATTTACACATTGTAAATTATTTTATAAAATGTAACAACTGTAACCAAATGGCGAATAAAATAAATGGAATAAATAAAGGCATACAGATTTTTTTTGTATCTATGTGAAATTAAATCCAGAGTAAAAACTGTTCTAGGCCTAAAAATGTAGTATTTTTCCCACATTTTTTTTCACATTGCATGTGCACAAAGTTCTTATGTAACTATTATGGATTTTTTGTAGGCCTATATAACTTTCATAGTTTGTGACTACTTATGGCAATTGATGAATGTATTAGGCCTATACTACTCTCTTCACTCCAGAATCATGGCAGCATTATTCGACCTGTATATTATATTATTTCAAATTACGCTCTCAACATTCCCACAAGCCTTAATTTTGAGTTTCGATCTTTTTTTTTTAATAACATCACAAATTGATACAAAATCATTGTTCCCCTATCAAGGCTAAGGATGAAACGTAAATTCATTTGAACATCAAGCTTACTCCAAAATTGAATGTTTTTTTTCTAGGTCTGTTCTATTTTATCATTATTTAATTATTATTATTATCAAGTACTACTATGTATTATTGTATTATATTTAGGCCTAGACCTGTAGCTTATTTGACGAAACAAATATTACTACTATCTACGCCTACTAATCTACGGTGAATACAGTAACAATACAATACAATATAGGAAACAATATCTTACTTTTTGGTTCTTCCTTTAGAGCTTTCAAAGTCAACGGCTTCAGATCCTCCGGCTCCGATTCAGTCTCCTCGACGATTTCCATCGTTTCATGTTTAACAACAACGTGCGCGTCCACGTCACTCCCATCTCTCGTTGCGACCGCCGCGTGGAACAGGTTCTGATCCGTCGTCATGACAACGCGGCCGTGTTGATACGACGGCGACAGCATGGCCTACGAGTACAAGAGTTAGGCCTAGTTGATGTTAGGGTTCGAAGGCGCGTTGACAGCTAAATCGTGAGTTCCGTCTTTTTTTAGTGCACATGTTCCAGGCGTTTTCGCAGGGAGCGCTCAAGAGATCGGTTCGGTAAAATTACTGAGACACTGAGCACGCCTGTTTGTATTTTTTTCCCAACCTCCCCCACTAACCTAACCAACATATTACCCCCTTCAGCACCCCTACCTCCCCAACGACGGCATCAACCTACCCCCTAACCTAACCAACAAAAATCACACCCTCCCAAACAACATGCAAAAACCATCAGATTCTTTTTTTTCTTTTTTTTTTAATTGGGTTTAACGACACACTGTTATGATAGCGGAGATCTAATGGGGTCGGATGGATGATTAATGAGATGATGGGATGATGAGATGAAGGTTCTTGGGTAATGGGAAGGATGGTGGGAAGGAAGCGGTCATGGCCGACTCATTGTAGGAACCATCCCGGCATTGGCCTATAGACTACAGAGGGAAACCAGGAAAAACCAATGTAAAGATGGTCAACGGCGGGGATCGAACTGGGTTCGAAATTCCCCTCGTCTCCCGGATCACATGAAGCGAGCGCGTTAACCACTGCGCTGCATGTGCCGGTACCATCAGATTCAAACGAGTTCAAAAACTACAGAAACCAACAATTCTCAACCTCCTGCAACTTATTCTAAGAGATATAAACAAGATCTTTCAGAAAACACAAGAAAATAAAAAATCAAAGATGAACTGACGATGCCATTGAGATTACAATCTCAATGGCGATGCTCAGTGTCACAGTAAAATTATCATCGGTTCAATTCAGTTCAGGTAACACCTAAAACCCTGTTCACACTATGATCACTAACTGCTGTTAAGCCACTAACCGATGTTAGCAACGTAGTGCAAACGGGACGCAGTTAGCACTACCGGCATTGATTTTGTAGTATTAACAAATTCAATGCTACCGGTAACTGACAGCAAAGACTATAACTTCGTTCTGTAAACGCAGTTAGCGCTTGATGTCGGTTAGTGCTAGCAGAAGTTGGTGAACATATTGTGAACAGGGTATAAACCCATGTCACACAACCGAGTATGCTTTATTCCGGTGTTCGCTCTACAGGCGCCCCCTCATAACCTCAAAATCATTTACCTGTTGATCAGCGGTCAGCTGCCGCCTCCACGATTGGTTTAGAAGATACAGACGAATGTATGCCTTGAAAAAGGCGTGAAGATTCAGTTTACTTCTGCGTATGTGGAACTACACTTATCTGAGATTGGAAATAATGAGAGATATTTATAACACATGTAAACATGCCACTTCCAAAATTCCGCCTCAAATTTTGGTTTTTGTGATCATCAACAGCGTATAATACATCAAACTCTCGTCAGGTTGCGCTGGGGATGTGATAGGCAACGTATATCACATCGGCGTTACTATGGTTGCATACTTACAGGATGTTTTCGAATTCCACAGAGAAGCACGTGTTTTGTTATCACCCTTGGTTATAAGTGTTATTATCGTAACTTAATTAATAGTTAGAGGACTAACACTGAAATAAGATTGGTGAAACTGCTCTTACCAAAATGACGGAATCAATTCTATTATAAAATCCAAATCTATAGTTATCCCATTTTATTTTACACATTTCTTGTTATAGGCCTACATTAATGACAATATTAAAAACTAGAATTTAAACCATTTTAATATAAAAGTGAACAATTCAAGGAATCAAACAGATTCGGCGTATTGAAAATAATTATAGGAAAAAGTCTTATCAAAAAAATTATGACGAGTTTAATCTGATGCGGTATTCGATTCAATTTATTTATTTCAATTAATTCCACTCAATTTCTCGAGATCCAAATAATCATCTTCACCTTCATTTCATTATTTTAAGTCTCATCACATATATTTATTACTATTAGAGCCGGTTGTACCAAGTGATGATTAGTGAATAGCAAATTAACTTGTTATCACATCACCCTTGGTTACCTATGCTATTGCTATCCTAGGTTCAAGTCCAAGTCCAAGAGTGCGCATATTCTTATGGTCATGCCAACTTTCTAATTTTCATTCGATAGGATAATGTTTCAAGAGACAGTAAAGAAATCATCAAGTATTTCTGCCAGAAAGTTTCAACTTTACCAAAGTTATTTGACATTATTCGACATTACCGATATATTCAACATTGATATTAAACACAAAGTTTGGAACAAAATAATATTGAACAAGTATCACATTTTTTATTTGCATTGAATATATCCTTCTATTCAAATATAATTAATTACATATATTGTGCTATCGGGTATCATTTAGGGTATAGTATGTATCATTTTTATTAAATTTTTTAGTGTAAAGAATCCATAAAGAACAGAATGTGTTTATTGAAAGCATTACAAAGTGAAAACCAGAATGATAGCACCCATGTTTCCAACCAACCTAAACGGCACTCGAATAATAACTTCATTTAATTATGTTGTTACTAATTGCCGGAATTATAAGTAACAATTTATAATTAACTGTGAACAAATTGAATACTTACAATCGGCTCTAACTCATACAAAATTATAGTATTCCTATTGTCCTTGATAGTCACTGATGATTTTTATCGTTATTATTATTATTATTATTATTATCATTATTATTATTTCATTATTAATCGAAGGTTTGGGGTGGAAGACTACTTTCAATAATGAACCTACTTTGAGCAATCTTTGTATTATTTTTTCTAATTTTGCCTAACGACCCCACCAACAGCTAGGTTATACGGGGTACGAATGAGTGGTGATAATGAAACGATGGAGTGATGATAAGTGAAAGGACGTTTACAAAAACCCATCAAGTCCCTTATGCGGGACTCGATCCCACGCCTCAGTGTCACCGCTAGCGATAGTTGACTGAGCCACCAGGGCGGCCAATCATTGTATATTTATATAACTATATTATATTATCTTATATTATAATATTATTGATACAAATATTGACCAAATGAAGACTTAGAAATCAATACTGATAACACGCCCGTTGGATGACGGATTGTGATAGGTACAAACATGTTAGACTTTTATTTAAATATATCATTTATTTAAATCATTCTAAATTCTAAATATAAATATTAACGAGAATATTCAATAACGAGATTCTATACAAATAATATAAAATGTTCCTCCTTCTAATCTTCCTCTCACAGCTATTTACAAGCCCATTACAATATCTAATAACAATAAATATTGGTGTTACTTCTCATATTTCATGACATCTGAATAGTGAGAAACGTGAAAATAGAAAATGTTTCGTGCCGCCATCTTGGAATTCTGACCAATCACAGAGCTGCTGGTAAATCATAGTCAAATGAACAACTGAAATACCGTGAATATTGTGACAAAATACAAGTGGCTATTCGCCATACAGCTACAGCTGAGCCGACGTAAAGGTATTGTTATAAACAGAGTCAGTTCCTTGTATCACTACTAGATGTCTCACGATCGTTAGGTTCAGAGATTTGGCCGGCCAGGCCTTTACTTGTGTCATTGCTGCGATGAAGAAGTGAAGACACCATGAATTTGTCCTCCCTTAAACGCGGTTAGTATTCCGATTCCGCTAGCAGACATTTTGCTACAAAAAGGAGTGCTATGCATAGTAGAGAAATGTTAGTAAGAAAACCCTGTACTTCAACGATAGAAGGTAACTATACTTGCGGTGTTTTTTGGGCCAAACTCAACATTTAGAAACACATCGCTCTCGTCCCTGATTGGTCGTTTATTCCAACATGGCGGCTGAAATATCTGCTTAGCGAATTCACAAAGCAAATTTTGCATACATGAAAGTCCAGCTTGAAACCTGAGTTACACGTGTCAATGTTAATGTTGCTGAACGACCCCACCAAGAGCTAGGTTATACGGGGGGGGGTCAATATTTCGATCAATGGCTTGTTCTCAACCCTTGACTCGTGTAGACGCTACCATTGTCGAAAACCCTTGCCGTGCAGGGTTGACGTCAACCCTTGAACTCACCTTTTATGTTTAGGGTTCTATTCTCAATCAAGCTTCACAGCAACCAGCCAATCAGTAAAGACTATCTATCCTACTACGCATCTCAAATGGCGCAAAAAAGTCACGTGATTGCTTTAACCAATCAGGAGAAATTTCAATATGGCCGTTCTTTGAACAGCTGACATTTGTTAAGACGTCTGGGCCCTTATTCTATAACAGTAAACGAAATGGATGCGTGACGAAAGTGTCAGAGCCCATATGATACACCGTGTTGAAGTATACGAAATAGTTGGGATAAATCGAAGATGATTTCGTTTCGTTTTAGAGTTACAGAATAAGTCTCCAGTGAGCTATCAAGCCTTGATGGCAGTGTTTGATCCGTGCAACTACCTCGATGTTCCAATCAATGACTTGAGCTCAAGAGTTGAACTCAAGCCCTTGATCGAAACATTGACCGGTGTAAATCAGGTTCAAGAAACCGGCAAACCAACGCAACCCTCAATACATCTCGGTCCCGATCAACGCGCTCGCAACACGAGTGGGTCGGGAGCCACCTTCCTGACTCGTTCGGGAGTGTTCGGCACCTTGGTCCGATGCCGAGACGAGCAGATTGTTCAGATACGCTTATAACTCGATCAGTTCGTTATGTCTGGTTGGCTTAAGCGGTGCTAGTGGGCGGGGTTCGATTCCCACGTCTTCCTTCTTTTTTTATCACTTTTCAAATTTTATATAAATGTTTTTATAGCCAAAGGTTCAGTAGATTCATTTTTACTCAGCTGATATTGGAATTAGTCTTGATAACGATTCAACAGGCCTATTAATACCCCGTTAGTGCTGTTAAGCCACTAACTGATGTCAAGCCACTAACTGATGTTAAGCCACTAACTGCTGTTAAGCCACTAACTGATGTTGAGCCACACAGGTACCCCGTTCACACTATGATCACTAACTGCTGTTAAGCCACTAACTGCTGTTAAGCCACTAACTGCTGTTAAGCCACTAACTGGTGATAAGCCACACAGGTACCCCGTTCACACTATGATCACTAACTGCTGTTAAGCCACTAACTGATGTCAAGCCACACAGGTACCCCGTTCATACTTTGATCACTAACTGCTGTTAAGCCACTAACTGATGTTAGCAACGTAATGTGAACGGAACGCAGTTAGCACTAATTGACAACAAACACTATAACTTTGTTCTGTAAACGCAGTTAGCGCTTGATGTCAGTTAGTGAACATATTGTGAACAGGGTGTCACAACCAAATTAACAAACAAACACTCGGACTCGGACCAATTAACCGAAACCTCCCGAACGAACCCGACCTATCCTCTCCCAGCTTGTAATACCACTACCAATGATCTGTCAGCACTCGTTCTTCTCGGCGGCCATCTTGTCGTCGGCGGCCATCTTGCTCTCGATGGCCTTCTGCCGGTAGAGGTCGCGAGGGGGCCGATGTTGGCGGTGATGACGCGTGTAGTAGTGGTGGCCGAGCACGAGGGTGATGAGCAGGAGGATGACGAGGAAGACGTAGAGTACGATGAGCTTGAGGGTGTGCGTGGCGAAGTGGAGGTCCGCGATCACGGCCATCATGTTGGGAGGGATGTCGTCGACCACCTGTGGAAGGACAAGACACTTGTTAGCGAGGAAGACGAGCTTGAGGGTGTGCGTGGCGAAGTGGAGGTCCGCGATCACGGCCATCATGTTGGGAGGGATGTCGTCGACCACCTGTGGAAGGACAAGACACTTGTTAGCGAGGAAGATGAGCTTGAGGGTGTGCGTGGCGAAGTGGAGGTCCGCGATCACGGCCATCATGTTGGGGGGGATGTCGTCGACCACCTGTGGAAGGACAAGACACTTGGTTTAGAGGTTATAAGTATATAATTGAGAATCAATCATTTGGAACTCTGGAATTCTTGAGCAAGACTTCGTTCACACTGTGATCTATAACTGATGTTTTTTTTTATATTGGGTTTTAACGACGCACTGTTATGATAACTGAGATCTAATGACGTCGGATGGTTGATTAATGAGATGAAGGTTTCTTGGCGAATGGGAAGGATATTGTGAAGGAAGGGGTCATGGCGGTAACTGATGTTAGCAACCTAATGTGAACGGACGCTGTTAGTATACTAACTGAAATCAAACTCTTTAACTTCGTTCTGTAAACGCAGTTAGTGATGATGCCTGTTAGTAGGCTACTAATAGCTCAGTCAGTGAACATAGGGTGAACAGGGTATAAGACTCCACGGGAGTCGATTTAGCTGAATATCATTTTTTTAATAACTTCTGAACGGTATGAGATATCGAAATTCTAGAAACGAGGTAACACAGATATTTTCAATACCTTCAAGATGGTGTAAGTAATAACTATTCATCTAAAATCACCCGATTGTCAGGCGAATACGCTTGAAGATACACATTTGTCAAGCGTATTTGCCTGACAATGTGATGTCAGATAGATAGTTATTATTAGAGATGTGAGAGTTTAGTATTAAGGGGGTGAATGCAGTCAATGCACGGTACAAGGTGCTTATAAAAATAATATATCGTTACTATTTTCGACCATGTTCACATTACAGTGTAATTGAAGGAAAAGTTAACATTTACAAGATAATTCTATGCTCTTAGATCAATATGACATTGTATTTTTGTGAATTCAATCAGTTTCAAGATAATATATTGTCAATGAATTTCAAGAATGTGATGGAATTCATTCACACAATATCTCAAAACTGACTGAATTCACAAAAATAGAATGCCATATTAATTGAAAAGCATAAAATTATGTCATGGATGTAAACTTTTCATTCAGTTACACTGTAACGTGAAAATGGGAAAAAAGAATTTGTGTTATTTCATTGAAGTTTAGTCATCTCTCATGATTTAATGGGTCTAAAAAATGTGTTTAAATTGTCTGTAGGCCTATACATATGAAGATTGAAGAGTTCAAAAAAAATATTGTCACTATTATCTACTTCTTGTTATCACAAGAGATTTTGTTGTCACAGGAAAAATAATAATAACCAATATATGAACATTCTCAAAAATCTACAGAGCCAATAAAAGGCTTGTCTGCAGGATACAAAAATACTAAATTAAAGAAAACAAACACAAACTTCTAGTAGTGAACAATAAATAAATTACAATATACTACATTTTGTCAACTGACGATAATTATTAAATATCTTTTTTATTTTTCAAATATTTGATCGAAACCCCTAAATTCATCGGTCGGAATGATCATGTTGGAAAGGTAAGTCTCAAGCGGTACAATTCCAACACTGGCCGGTACTCCATTCTGGGTCGAGCCATGCGCCAATGGAATAGCCTTCCACGGGCGCAGACGAAGTCTATATCAACTATGGGACAACTCAAAGTCTTACTTTCAACACTCGTACTATAATTTAACTCAATTCTCTTTTATTATCCTTATTTTAATCATTCAATACTCTATTATCTTCTTTATACTTAGGTTAATTAGGTTATACTTAGATTAGTTCATCCTTCAACCACCGGAAATATTAGCTTCTGTAAAACCACTGGTATTTCCCAAGTTGTAAATAAAATACAATACAATACAATATACAAATTAAAACGAAAGAGAATTACATCAATTTTCGTAAGATATAGGCTTATGAAAAACAGAAACATAAATTATCTTGAGAGGAGGCAAATTTATACAATGTATTATTTATAGGGCTATTCGCAGCGTTTCTGCCATGTTTTGTAGAACTGGTTAGCATCGTAAGACCGTCGAGTGATTAACTCCATACCGTTACACTTGTTGAGTTGGTTGGTTCTGAAACCAGCTTTGCTCGCGGCCATCGAAACAGGCATGTACAGTGTTTTCCATCGTTATTTTTATTCTTATTCTGCTTCATTATTATTTTATCTGTTGTTATTTTTATTATTTATTAATTTTCATTTCATGGTTTTTCATTCTATTTAATTGGTATTTTATTCTAAATCAGGATTATTATTTTCATCTTCTTCGTTCTAAATTATTTGTTCTTTTTTGTATGATTTCAATATTTCAACTATCTCTATTATTTGTGTCATAGTCAAAATAAGCTGATCTCGTTCCATCAATTGAAGTTTTCTATCGAAATAAGCTGATATATTTCATCAATTGAAGTTTTCTATCGAAATAAGCCAATCTTTTTCCATCAGTTGAAGTTTTCTATCAAAATAAGCCAATCTTTTTCCATCATTGAAGTTATCTATCGAAATAAGCTAATATTTTCCATCAATTAAATTTTTCTACGAGAAAAGATAATCTTCTTCTATCAATTAATGTTTTCTATCTAAATAATTATTATTTTCCATCAATTAGAGTTTTCCATCAAAAATAAGCTACTATTTTTATCGTATCAATCCAAGGATTCTATCAGAATAAGCTAATCGAAGAAGATCAACCGGTCAAACCAAATTATTTCGTGAAGGGATTGAAATTATCAGCGGTCTAATCAGGCAGGCAGTGAGTTAATACATTCAAAATCAAGCTGTGTACACATTTACCAATTGTTCCATTACATTTCATTTAAATCTCGCTCATCCACAACGCATATACATCGTTTTCTATTTTTTTTCATTCAGATTAGATGAACGGTAATTCAAACAAAGGCCATAAGAAACCTAAAAAAAAAAAATACGGTTACAAATTATAGTCGAAAAATAATTAATGGAGATAATTTCTGATTGCCTGGAAGCTGATCATTCTATGCTTTGTAGCCTCACTACAGGGCGTGGATCGAAAGTCTACGAATTCGAAGACAGGTTCTGAATATTTATTGATAATTATTGGTAATTTCAATAATTATTGGTGGACATTGGTTTTTAGCGGCCAAACGTATTTGGATTTAATGACCAGTTCGGAATATTTATTGGTATTTATCGAGGGGTGAACAACTAAAAAAATCAGGTGTACATTTGGAAAAAAAAACAAAAAAAATCATAAGAATCCAAAAAAAAATCACATGAATCAAAAAAATCACCCGAATCAAACGAGAATCACGCAAATAAAAAAAAATCACCCGTATAAAAAAAATCAAAAATCAAGTGTACACAAAAGTATTAGTTGTTCACCCCTTGGTATTAATCAATGATTAATCCTTATTGGCGGTCGAAAGTGTACATTTTCGATAACAAGTGTGGAATAATTTATAGTTAATTATTGATCTTTGGCGGTCGACGACTAAAAACTAAATAGCGTATATTCGCCAAAACCTCTTTAATTCCATGCGAATCTCTTCTAATAATCCAGCGACACACAGTGTATCGTTCACAGGGTGATATCAAGACCTTGCCATCAAGGGCAACAAGTGGTCACGACGCCATCTTTATATACAATCAAAGCTGGTTCCCAAAGCCATGGTAAAATGCGTACGTGACTAGTGTGGGGCGAATGGGATAGAGATAGATGAATAAGAAGTAAGGGATATGAAGCTGCAAGGAGCTGAGTTACACAAATACTAGGGAAACGCCATATATGCGTTGTTAGACGAGTGGATATATAGTAATAGTATGAGTGAAAATGGGTAAAAACTGCTTCGAGTGGTAACAATTTAACACATTTTATGTTTTTTCTTCAAAATGGCTGACACGATCAAGTTGAACAGTTTTAGAAATGTGTATCAAAATGTAATTCAACTTCACGCAGAATTACATTTTTTTGGGAAAATAATTTTTTTTTTTCCGTCATGTTATTCTAACGGATATTTTTGAAATTTCTAAAATTCATAAAAACAAAAAGTTGAACCCCGATAATGCCACAAAACTATAGAGATCTGAGTTAGACGAGGAGCCATATTGAAAAAAAAGTTTGAATTTGATAGCTGTAGCCGTTTGACCTGTGGAGAACCGAAAAAAAAAACAAAAAAAAAAACATAAAAACGAACACCAATTTTTTTCAGTATGTCAAATTGTATCCTCGCTAAAGCTCGTCTAATAATCCAGTACCGGTTCAATATCTATCACCTAGGAATGTCTGACATTAATTGATAGCAAGGAAATTTTATTTTTATTTTACTCTGTTGAAGAAGGTTCTTACATAACTCCCGAATTAGAAATGGGTGAGTTAAGGCCCATCCACGATTAAACTTAACCGTAAACTTAAGGCCCATTCACGATTAAACTTAACCGTAAACTAAGGAACTTACTAATTGTTTGTCGTACGGTATTTCTCATTACTGTTCACGACGACATTAAACTTAGTAGTTAACAGTAGCAGTAACGTAGAAGTTTTAAACTCCAAACTTAGTTTCTCAAGTTTACGGAAAACGTAGGAATCGACCAATCAGCGCCTAGTTCAAACACACGGTCGACCGCCATTTTGGCAGAATGTGTCTAGCCTATTGTTTGTTGACAACTAATAACAACATTGAGAACAAGACTTAGTGCTGATTAAATGAATTATGACATTGCAAATACTGAAATAATTCTATAATTTCTTATATTACATGTCACAAACTGTGAGAAAATTATTAAAAGCTCCTACTAGACTTCGGGGACACAACTTTTAGGTTATGTTGTGCTCAAGTGACAGCTGATTGAAGAGAGATGTTTTAACTGGTTGAAATTAGACGTAGGAATAGTGTCGTGAATGAGGTAAACTTTAAGTAAGTTTACAGCCTTAAGTTGAAGAAATAAGTTCAAGTTCAAGTATAATCGTGAATGGGTCTTTATTTCTTCAACTTAAGGCTGTAAACTTACTAAAATGTTATAAAATATTTTCACAATTCCTTGATACTAATTAATGTCAGACATTCCTAGATGGTGAATATGACGCACATCCAATAGTGGCTTAATTATAAAAAAGGTTCTTCAAAACACGTAAAATGCTCCAAATCTGACCCCCAATTATTTTTTTCTCCGGGGCTATTTGCCCCGTACCCGCATGAGCTGAGGGGGCCTTCCCCCAGACCCCCTTCTCGTTGTAAACGACCGTTTCAAGTACGTCGTAGGTGCACCAAAATAGGATATACCATTGTTCAGGAGAGCTACTCACCTTTCCCTTCACAAATTAAGCACTGATATTTGTCACCCAATCTCCGGTCAATAACTTTATTAGTTGTCTAGTTTTGTGATTCCCCCGACTCACCACTTCGAACCACGCTATCGGCAGGATGGCCTCGTCGTCGAACCTCTCCAGCTGTGGCGTCGTGATGGACTTGCGGACCATGATGTTCACCTGGAACCTGGACTCGCCGGCCAATGGGAAGCCGAATGTCTGGAACAAGCGGAGGATTGGTCATTGATTCAGTAACACACATGTTGGGTGAGAACAATAGGCCTATATCTAGACTGAAGAAAAAAACACAAGCTTCGTTTCTTTTCCAGCTCAGTCAACTATCGCTTGCGTTAGTAACTGAAGTCACCGTTGGGCGTGGGTTCGAGTCCCGCATAAGGCATGGGTTTTTGTAAACGTCCTTTCATCTATCATCACTTCATTGTTTCATTATCAAGCGTTCATTCGTACCCCCGTATAAGCTAGCTGTTGGTGGGGTCGGTTAGTAGCATTAAATTCAACTAGAAAACGCCATATATGCGTTGTTAGACGAGAGGATAGTAATAGTAAGGGCAAATACTGCTTCGAGTGGTACCAATTTAACACATTTTATGTTTTTTTTTCAAAATGGCTGACACGATCAAGCTGAAAATATCCAGAAATGTGTATCAAAATGTAATTCAACCTCACGCAAAATTTCATTTTCTTGGAAAATATATATATATATGAATATATATATATATATATATATATATATATATATATATATATATATATATATATATATATATATATATATATATATATATATATATATATATATATATACATATATATACATATATATATATATATATAAATATATATATATATATATATATATATATATATATATATATATATATATATATATATATATTTTTTTTTTTAGTTTATTTCTGTTCAAGCCCTGATGAAGACAGGTACAATCCTGTTGAAACGCGTTGGCGATTAAAGATTTTATATTTCATCACCACACAATACTTGGTTCATTTTCTAAATTATCATGAATTATATATATATATATATATATATATATATATATATATATATATATATATATATATATATATATATATATATATATATATATAAATATATTCATATATATATATATATATATATATATATATATATATATGTATATATTCACCGCAGTGTTATTTAAATGGGTATTTTTGAAATTTCTAAAATTCATTTTAAAAAAAGTTCAAATAAATCCTCCCTTAAGCTCGTCTAATAAAGTCGAGTGATTCACGTTCTACTAACCGGATGTAGATCCATGAACATGTCGTGTTTCTTCTCGTCGGGTGTCAACCCGTCGACCGTGTCGAGCAGTACGGGGTCGCCGAGGTAGAAGTGAGGAAACGACATCATGATTGGTGCGTTGAACGCGCAGGGGGAGGAGTTAAACACGCCGGCGGGCGGGCACGACTGCGCGTGAGGGTGACAGAAACAAGCGTTTTCGTGACGGTCTGCGCCGGTGGCGAATACGTCACGAGGGGGATGGAAACGCATGGCTTGCATGCCGCCGAATACCTGTTGGGACATGAGAAAACACATGTTAACGAGGGATTATTTTATATTTTGTATTGGGTTTATTTAGATTTATTTTCTCCCATTGTTACGTTGATGGTTAGAGCATGGAGTTGTATATATGGAGGTCTATCACAGTGCCGAGCCGTGTACCAGATCCCAGACTTCCGGTTACTTCGAAACGGCGGACATGTTCTTTTCAACTGCCAGCTGGAGCTTCTCCAACGATGGTAATTCAGCAAGGCCTTCTTTATTATCACAAATTATGTAATAATATAGAAGGCCTGAATTCAGACACTAAATATAAAACAAGTTTCGTTCGGCCTACACCTGACAACAATCAGCTTGAGCAGGGAACATGGCTGCCGTTACCCACTATTAGTTGTGATCAAGTGGGCCGAGTTTTTAGCACGGAGTTATACCTCCAGTACAATACAACTCCATGGTTTGGTTAAGTACAGGTTGTTGATGTTGAGATACATCTGTTGAAAACGCTTGGCTACTCTAGCGTCATGCCATGATCATGGGCGTCGGCAGGAAGAAATTTAAGGGGGGCAAAATATCCCGAATTCGAAAATACACAAGTCGGAATGGGATGGGGGGGGGGAAGGGCTCACCAAGGGGATTATTTGAAATTCCATCGTTTCATGGTGTTTTGGGAGGTTTTGTGACTATTTAATTAGCTTTTGATTTCTAAAGAGAAAAACGACAGATAATGTTGAATTGGTTGAATTCTTTGAAAGTGGTAAATATAGGAGAGCTAAATTTCTCTATTTCCATGAGAATCGTGCGTGAACACGAATCGAGAAATGTATCTGTAGGCCTACTATTTTTTATCCATTTTCAAAAACCAGTGTAATTGAATGAAAAGTTCATATCTCCAAGATAATTTGATGCTCTTCAATTATTATGACATTCTATTACAGAGAATTCAATCAGTTTCAAGATAGTCAATGCATTTCATCACATTCTTCATATTCATCGACATATTATCTTAAAACTGAGGGAATTCACTGAAATAGAATGTCATATTAATCAAAGAGCATAGAATCATCTTGGGAATGTGAACTTTTCATTCAATTACACTGGTTTTTGAACATAGAAACAAATTAGTGAAGATGAATTTCTCTATTCTTATAAGCACCGTGCATGCACCCCCATGAGGTACATTGAAAGCCCTATCATTTCTTTTTTCTTATTTCATCTGGCTTTATTGTCAATAAAGCCAGGGTCATCATTACAACCATTATGTAATACAACAATTGTAAGAACTGAAAAAAAAAGCATTGAGAAATAATAAAGTAATATCATACTTAATGTAGGTTTATCGAGTCGATTAAACACAGCACTAAACCTGTAGCTAATGAAGTGATAAACGTAATGAAATGTGTTGTAAATAGTTGTGATTGTGGGTGTTGTAAATGTCGTGAGATAGGTCACGTGGTACAGACTGCGAGGCTGAAGGCCATGGTCGACACACAAGTACCAACACTTCTGAATTACAATATGGCCGACGAAATGTTACATATATAGATGTTAGTAGATGCTTATAGATTGAAACTGATTTCAATGAATACAAAGAATGTGATGAAAATTCATTGACATATTATCTCAAAACTGATTGAATTCACAAGAATAGAATGTCATATTCATTAAAGAGCATGAAATTATCTTGGATTTGATATACTTTTCATTCAAATATACTTGTTCGTGATAAAGAAAATAAAAAGTTTAGATGAATTTCTAAATTCACCAATCAGTGCTTCAAATCTAATCATAATTAACAACGACTTCAGCTACCTTACCGAGTCCACTTTACCGCAATATAAGTCCCTTCAGAAATGGGCATTGTTATAATAACATCATTCTAACATCACTATTAGTACTATCTCTGTTGAGAAATAATGATAATATCTATAAAGTATGGCACAACGTTTAGCCAGGAGATACCAACACAGGGAAACATTTTGTGACCGTTAGTTCGGTATCAGTTTTAAAAGATGCAGCTTTGCTGCAAACTGAAGGACTTGGAAGATGAATTTCTCTATTTTTACAATCACAGTGCATTCTTAATAGTTTGTTCTATTCCGTCACCATACCAACCCTTGACCTGGTAACAAACCAGTGCAGAGCAAAGGTGACACCGTTTCTTGAGGTGGTACGGTTGGTAATGGAACTCGCGATTGCGTCATAGCAATTAACCACGAGGTGTTGATGCTGATATGACACGAGTCATTCCTCAGCTTTTATTGTATCGCGTTTAACGACGCACTGTAAAGATAACTAGGATCGATTGTCGTCGGTTGAATGAATAATGAGATGAAGGTTTCTTAGGTAATGGGGAGGATGGTGGAGAAGAATGGTCTTGGCCTATATTGTTCCGACATTGTATGAATATATATATATATATATATATATATATATATGTATATATATATATATATATATATATATATATATATATATATATATATATATATATTTATGGTGTGGTGGGCGGCCACCAAACCACAACGACTCCTGAAGATGACTGAACGTTTTCAGCCGAAACGTCGAAACCCAAGGCTCTTTTTAGAGCCACCAGTTGTTTCAAGGAAGGGCAAATCACTAAAAAGTGACTTATTATCATATGTATATATATATATATATATATATATATATATATATTTATATATATATATATATATATATATATATATATATATATATATATATATATACATATATACATACATATACATATATATATATATATATACATAATATTTACACATATATGAGATGTTTGCGAATTGAATAATGTTGTTGATTTTGAGGAGTGTTTTCCATCAGAGTTTAATTACAGAGTCTGTCGCTAGTATCGCTGCTTCCATCCAATAATTGATAGCCGTGTTTACAAACATTACAAGTAAGTTGCTCAAGTTACGGTTTATTGACAAGAATTATAGACCAAGTCTAATGACGGGTTCATTAGAGTTCATGACAATCACAGAGATTCTGAACTTTTGCATTATTTATTCTATGAGCATAATAATGATGATTTCCTTATTTCCAAAACATTTTACAGCATTCTACCCTTCAGGATAAATCGTATCAAGGATGTATGGAAAACACATATGTACAAATATTTACAATAAAAAAGATGACACATTAACATTTTTCTGAACATTTTTTTTTTAATAACATCGAAACTTGATACAAAATCATTGTTCCCCAATTAAGGCTAAGGATGGAAGATTAGATCGTTTGGATGGGGCACCACAAGGGCGATCTTACAACCCCATTTTATTATAATTTTAAATTAAAACAATGAACTTTGACACCAGGACTGAGCTGTCAGTGACCACACTTCTTCACCGCAGATAAAAGTCTTTCAGTTTCCAAAAGTCCGGAACACATTATAAGTATGAACCGTTTCTGTGATATATCCGGACATTACCAGCATTGGTATTTAGAGTAAACCAAACACACGAATGTTGATATCTTCCACTTTGAACCAAGTCTTTTTTTTGGACGAAAAAAATCGTTCAGTTTGTAAATTCACCGTCGTGAAGGCGTGATAAAAGCATGACAAAATCGCTAACCTCCACCGATTTCTTGTAGACTGATGAAAGCGTGATGGAAACATGATAAGAGCGTGATATAAACGTGATAAAAGCGAGAAAAACGTAATGTAAACGTGATGAAGTGTGATGAAGCTTGATGAAACGTGATGCAAACGTGATAGAAGCGTGATAAAATCGTGATAAAGCGTGATAAAACGTAATGTGAACGTGATAAAGGCATGATATAAGTGTAATAAAGCGTGATAAAGCGTGATAAAGGCATGATATGAGTGTAATAAAGCGTGATAAAGCGTGATAAAGCGTGATAAAGCGTGAATAACACTCACCTCGACCGACTTCTTGTAGACAAGCGGAAACTTCCTGCACATGTCCCTCATGTACATGTATATCGTGGCTTCCTTGCGCATCATGGACGGCGGCCACATGGACCCGTCCGTACCGTCCACCCGGTTGCACTCGTCCGTGTTCCACACCGTCATCCGGCTCTTGCCGTTGTACCGGTCGAACAGGCCCAGCTGGTCGATGTCGCGTCTGCCGGTGTGCATGGTGATGCGCACCGACGAGGTGCCGTTACGCTGGAACAACACATACCGTTAGTTACGTGGTGTAACGGTCAAACCAGACCGTTAGTTACATGTTGTTCTAATGTTGTTCTACCGTTATAATGGTCAAACAAGACCGTTAGTTATGTGTTGTTCAAATGTTGTTCTACCGGTCAAACAAGACCGTTAGTTATGTGTTGTTCAAATGTTGTTCTACCGTGATAATGGTCAAACCAGACCGTTAGTTACATGTTGTTCTAATGTTGTTCTACCGTTATAATGGTCAAACAAGACCGTTAGTTATGTGTTGTTCAAATGTTGTTCTACCGGTCAAACAAGACCGTTAGTTATGTGTTGTTCAAATGTTGTTCTACCGTGATAATGGGCAAACCAGACCGTTAGTTAGATGTTGTTCGAATGTTGTTCTACCGTTATAATGGTCAAACAAGACCGTTAGTTATGTGTTGTTCTAGTGTTGTTCTACCGTTATAACGGTCAAACAAGACCGTTAGGGACGTTTTGTTCTAATGTTGTTCTACCATTATAACGGTCAAACGAAACCGTTAGTTACATGTTGTTCTAGTGTTGTTCTACCGGTCAAACAAGACCGTTAGTTAAACAAGACTTAGCCACCGGGGCGGCTAAATCATACTCATATATTTTCATATAGGTTCGAGTCCCGCATGAGGCATGGGTTTTAGTAAACGTCCTTTCACCTATCATCACTTCATAGTTTCATTATCATCCGCTCATTCGTACCACCTTATAACCTAGCTGTTGGTGGGGTCATTAAGCAACATATATATATATATATATATATATATATATATATATATATATATATATATATATATATATATATAAGTACATAATCCACTCCTTTGTCCGTCATTAGAGACAGCTTCATCCGTACAACCATACTGTTATAATGAAATCGCTGTGGAAGGTATTGAGACATAATGTAGTAATAATGCTTTATGTAGGTTTATTGAGTCAATTAAGAAGCTATAAATGTCAATAAAACCGTTCTTAATGAGGTAATAAATGTAAAGAAATGAGTTGTTAAGAGTTGTTAATGTTGCGGAGTGGGTGATTAATATGTCAAGATGACAATGAAATTATCAATGATTAGAAAGAATGTGATGAAATTCATTGACGTATTATCTCAAAACTGGTTGAATTCACGAAAATGAAATGTCATTAGATGAGCGTAGCGAAGATTTTCATTCCATATACCGAAAAATTTTGGGCTGTTTTTTTTTTTTTTTTTTACTGTAATTTTGTAATTTTGTACGCGGCATACAGGTCAGGATTCAGGATTCTGACACGATTCTCATGTCGCGTGACATGAGAATCGCGTGCATGGAAATCCAGCTTCATGGTTAATTCTCAATCGTGAACCGCACATAAGCTACCAACTTACCGCGACTAAAAGTCCAATCTTCTGGTTCTGTTGATCATCTTTGAGCCCCGAGAAGGCCATGTAAGACTTGCCCAGCCTGAACAGCGGGTCCTCGTAGCCCCAGAACAGATCCTGGGCCTTGAGGGTCAAGAAAGGCTTGACATCCAAGCTTCGGTAGATCGCCGATATGCTGAGCTGCACAAAATAGTTCGAGTCCTTCATTATCGACACCGAGCCCTGGCGGAGAAAAACAACAACTAGAATAGAATATATATATATATATATATATATTTTGGGTTTAAAGGTGGCCTCACAATGAGAACTAAGACTAACAATTAGGATTATGATTAGAACTAAGATTAACACTAACCAAAGAAGTACTCTTAATGTTAGCTACTTTTACAGGATGTGGATAGGTCCATGGATGTCACATGTCAAAATGATATATATATATATATATATATATATATATATATATATATATATATATATATATATATATATATATATATACATTTCCTTTTTTTCCAAGGAATAAACCGGGGTAATGCTTCAAAACGCCAATTCCAACACGTCCGATACGATTCGTTTCCACACTCTCCGTTGAAACCAGGTCTTCGTGGATAAACCCGCTAACTGACATAACTCACCAAGAACACCATATTCGGCACTACCAGCAAGTCCTCCAAGTCGCCGGTAGAGCGCTCTGGTATGTAGTTCAAGCTCCGTTTCTCCTGATACGTCACCGTGCCGTTGTCATGGAACACCACGTTAATACGCTCGAGGGTCTCCCTGAAACGAACAACATTTCGGATCACAGAGTAGATTTTATAAGTCTAAAGCCTGATTTACACGGTCCACGTTTTCATACAAGTTCTTGGATTCGAGGGTTGGTCCAAGTATTTTGGCAGCAAGTAGGATGGAACATTGAACGCCTGTCTACAGGGTCCAATATATTGAAGATATCAAAAAATATAGGCAGTACATCTTCTGAAACGTAACTGAAAAATTGACTAATATGCAAATGTTTTATACCCTAGACGAATTTATGACGAGTTAGTGTATTATTATTTGTAATTCAAACCGTTAAGTTCTTTTCCAAGTCTGCGATTGTTTGTTTGTGATTTTATGATTGTGTGCTTGTAAGTGATTCTGATTTCTGTGATCACCTTTTAACTTTTAAAACTGACCCATCCAATATCATGTAACAATCAACCTGGTTCAATGAATGTACTAGTAAAACGCCGTATATGCGTTGTTAGACGAGCTGATAACAATAGTAAAAACAGAAAATATTTTCATCTTCTAAAAAAATGAAATTTTGCGTGATGTTGAATTACATTTTGATACACATTTCTGGAAATTTTCAGCTTGATCGGGTCAGCCATTCTGAAGAAAAAACATAAAATGTGATAAACTGGTACCACTCAAAGCAGTATTCACCCATTTATACCTTAAATGTCCGCTCGTCTAACAACGCATATATGGAGTTGCCGGCTCACCTGTAGACGTAAGGGCCGACCTCCTCGACCTTGAGCTTGTCGTCGTGTCCCTCCAGGAACCTCTGCACGTTCGTGTAGTTGAACACGCGGACCTGCATGTAGGGCTGCACGGGGGGCTTGACCCACCAGTCGTACGTCTGCGTGTTGTTCTGGATCACCATGCCCTGTGCACATAACACAGCATCAACCACTGTGCACATAACACAACATCAGACCCTGTGCAGATAACACTACACCATGCCCTGTGCAGATAACAAATAAAATGTACAATATATTCCCACATTACATTCATCCCTGGGTTGATTGAAAGGAATGAGTTAGGGTACGGGGGTAGACGGTCGTTGTGAAGGGGGCTAGATTAGATGTCGGTAAGTTCTCTTTCGTGAATAGGACAGGTAGGGATTGGAATGGGCTTAGTAGAAGTATATTTGAGGGGGATGAAATAGGGTTGAAGATATTCCGTCAGAAGGTTAGGGAGCGATAGAATAGGATGGATAGGGAACTTGCCAACGCGCATTTATGTGCAATTGCAAGAGTTTCAATAATGATAACAATAAAATTGTTATTCCAGTATTCACCTGTGTTATTGCGTCCTCTATGACATTCGTTCCCCACATCACAACCACTCCAGTGAGGTTCACCAGGAAGATGATTAACAGGAGAATAAAACCTGGAACAGAAAAACACACAACCTGGATTAGAAATAAATAATGACGAAATCAGTTGTTCTTCGAGCGCTAAGAACATATATAAATGAAGACATCTCCTGGGTTTATTTCATGGATATTATTTAATGTGAAATACCATTTTAATTAAATAATATCCATGAAATGAACCCAAGAGATGTCTCCATTCACAAATATGCATCAAGGAAAAAAAAGTTGCACCTTGAGTTCGAAACAATTATGTCACTGTTGGATGAGCAATATGGGCATATTTATATGAAATGTAATGGAAAGCTATGCACCTTGAGTTCAAAACAATTATGTCACTGTTGGATGAGCAATATGGGCATATTTATATGAAATGTAATGGAAAGCTATATATGCACCTTGAGTTCAAAACAATTATGTCACTGTTGGATGAGCGATATAGGCATATTTATATGAAATGTAATGGAAAGCTATATAAACACCTTAAGTTCACAACAATTATGTCACTGTTGGATGAGCGATATAGGCATATTTATATGAAATGTAATGGAAAGCTATATAAACACCTTAAGTTCACAACAATTATGTCATTGTTGGATGAGCGATATAGGCATATTTATATGAAATGTTATGGAAAGCTTTATACACACCTTGAGTTTCAAAACAATTATGTCACTGCCTCCCCATTTTATTAATTACTTTTATTAATTGTTCCATATTTCAACTATCGTTTCACCCATCGCTCAAATTCTTGATGGGTCTTAATTTAAACTCATGAAAAATGAAAATATCTGAATATTGGTCCAGATTTTAACCATAACAGAAAAATAAATAGATTTATTCACAATTTTCCCTCCACTGTAACAAATGTGTCAAAGATACCACAAGACACATGATGCATTCTGTAATAACCAGTTATTTGTTATCAATTCGAAAGTGAGAATTAAAATACTCGAATTTTTTCAATGTTACCCGATAACAAGCTAGATGTCAATAAAGGTCATTTTCTTATCAATTTGACATGTTATATTCGACCTTACCAGTCTTATCACATGACCCCGGCGTCCTATCCATCAATATAGAAACGCATTTAACAAATATCAGATAATTCATCCAAAAAACATTTGTAATAATTAAAGAAGAGACAAATTTTATGTGATTGTTGGTTGAGAGAAAAAATGATTTATTTATGAATGAATTTGTTTTTATTGTAGAAAGTCTCTATATTGACGGCTGTAGGCTATGAGTGGGATAGGCCTACAATAGGCAAGGTCTATGTAAATGAATGCATGAATGAATATTGGGGTTGAAGGCGCGTCAACGACGTGGTTAAAATTTAAAGGACATCACAACTCTAGAATTAGGTTTTAACCAAATAACGACGATATTTACATCCCTAATTTTTTAGAAAACTATCATCATCAAGTACAGAAATTATAATTAATTCATTAATTAATTCATTTTCATTGTTAATTCAGTGCTTATAAAATAGAGATACTATTTTTTTTCTTCATCACGAACAAGTGTATTTGAATGAAAAGTATATCACACCGAAGATAATTCTATGCTCTTTAATTAATATGACATTCGATTCATGTTAATTCAATCAGTTTCAAGATAATACGTCAATAAATTTCATCACATTCCTGGTATTTATTGATGTATTATCCTAAAACTGGTTGAATAAACAAAAATAGAATCTCATAATAATTGAAGACCATAAAATTATCCTGGGTTTGATATACTTTTCATTCAAATACACTTGTTCGTAATAAAGAAAAAAAATAGTGAAGATGAATTTCTCTTTTTTTCTAAGCACCTTGCATGCACCGCCTCAACGGTTTATTTCCGTATCAACTGAATGTACTCGTAAGATAGTTAAAGATCGAGCATTGAATGCCATTGCCCTCTAATCAGCTGATTGGCTGCTGAAAGAGAGATAACTGCCAATTACTCTCCGTGTGACCTTCAGTTACATTAACCATCAGGTTACCATGGCTACGATAGGATAACAGACGAATATTGGTGGGGTTCAATTGAATGTTTGGGGCTTTTGTCTTAAAAATATAAGACAAAAGTAGTAATTGGGAAACTTCTTTTCAGGGTTTCCAGAATTGAGTTTCTTGGTGGTTTCGGAGGAATTTGCCAAAAATTAAAAAAACGCAACGTATGCGTTGTTGGATGAGCGATATAGGCATATTTATATGAAATGTAATGGAAAGCTATATACACACCTTGAGTTCAAAACAATTGTGTCACTGTTGGATGAGCGATATAGGCATACTTATATGACATGTAATGGAAAGCTATATACACACCTTGAGTTCACAACAATTATGTCACTGTTGGGTGAGCGATAGATATATTGATATACAATGTAATGGAAAGCTATATATACACCCTGAGTTCAAAACAATTATGTCACTGTTGGATGAGCGATATAGGCATATTTATATGGAATGGAATGGAAATCTATATACACACCTTGAGTTCAAAACAATTATGTCACTGTTAGATGAGCAATAGGCATATAGAAATATTTATTTGAAAATGTTGTTCAATAGTAAGGTCTATATATGCAACTTGAGTTCAAAACGATTATGTCAATGCCTTCCTGTATCATTCATCATTTATTTTAATCGTTCTATAATTAATTCGGTCACACTTGTTGATTAATTTCTTATCATGGGTTTCCCCAATAGTTTTGATCGATGCGAAGATATCGCATATTTTGTTCCATGAAACCTGTTGATCCGATTCATGTGAAACTCTGGACTAATTGAAACAAAATTCAGTGAAAATTTGAATCCATTCCGAAGAATATTTTCTCCAAATTTATATCATTTTATTCCTGGAAACGGTCCAGTATGCTAGCCACTCGACCACTCGTCTCTGTCAGGATGGTTGACCATGGTGGAAATCAAACCCCGGTCTCCTGAGACGGTTCAGCGCGCTGGCCAATCGACCACTCGTCTGTCAGGATGATTGATCATGACCGGAATCGAGCCTCATTCTCCTGAATGACGGTTCAATGTGCTAGCCAATGATACTCAACGTGTATTAAATAACAGAAACATGACCATATAGCTCCACAAGCACTTCCTGGTAGCTTGCTAATAAAACCACTTGTTGTGTGTTGGACGATAACATGTTTCCACAGATATTATTTAAAAATCGAACGATAAATATTATTTAAAAATCGAACGAGTTTATAAAAGTTTTTGACCGTATTGAAATGTCGAGTGTTGCCAACATTATTATCAGGAAAATGCTCAGCGCGCGCATCACTGAAACCAACTCTGACCTTCAAGGATAAATTATTGAGTTATTTGTAAATACAGTTATATGCAGAAAACTTGTTAGATGAGCGTTAGCGAAGACTTCCATCCCACTCTTACGGAGCTTTGTTTGTTCGACTACACAGGTCGCACGGTTCGACTGGTTGACTTTGGGTTTGAAGACGCAGACTCATCCAACTTGGATCTGGATAGTTTTTGAGTCAAATTTGTTGATCTATCTTTGAGAAAAGACATTTTAAAGTTTGACCTTATGACATCAGGCTGTTAATATTCAAATCTCTACTGAATGTTAACACACAAATGATACACATCATTAGAAATCTTCATCCTATTTGGATCAACCATTTTGAAGAAAATAATGTGATTTATGTTTTCCATTCATCAATAGTTAGTAATAACATCAGAACTATGTTGGCGAAATTTGCGGCTTCCTGGATTCGATAGTTACCGAATAAAGAATATATTTCATATGAGACTTTCTATATTTTATACGAACTTCAATTAGTAGAGTGACAAACCTAACTATAACAATTTCAAACATATCACTCTATTTTGTTTCATTGTATAATGATAAACTACTTCACATCTGCTGTTAGTGGAAAGAAGTGAACATTTCCTAAGAGACTTGGTTCAAAGTGGAAGATATCAACATCCGTGTGTTTGGTTTACTCTCAATACCAATGCTGGTAATGTCCGGATACATCACAGAAATGGTTCATACTTATAATGTGTTCCGGACTTTTAGAAACTGAAAGACTTTTATCTGCGGTGAAGAAGTATGGTCACAGACAGCTCAGTCCTGGAGTCAAAGTTCATTGTTTTTTTTTATTCAAAATTAATAAAATTGGGTGGTATGAGATCACTTCGATTTTCTTCGGCCCAAACGGTCATACTCCCCCGTATAACCTAGCTGTTGGTGGGGTCGTTAAGCAACATTACCGGTCCCACTTTCATCCATAGCCCTTATTGGGAAACCTTTTATCATTCAGTGAGTTTCTATGTTGATTATTGTTGATTATTGTTTTGTTAACGACCCCACCAACAGCTAGGTTATACGGGGGTGTTTCTTGATGAAATAAATCTGTCTCCCAGCCCTGAGAGATTCTCAAAGGATCTTAAATCATTACTTCTTTTGATTCATCCGATTTTTTTCAGGCTGAACTTTAACTTGTCCCAGACCTATATCTAGTATTTAAGTCTAATAGGCAATAAATCAGTTGATAATTGAGTATGTTTAGCATACAATCCCCCTCTCGGAAAAATAAATATATATGATTTAAAAAATAAAAAATCCGAGATAAGGAGTAGAAACAAAAGTCATTGAAAGATTGTTATTATGAAAAAGTGATTTGATAAGTGTTTGTATGTTGATGATAAAATAGGACTATGCGACTATGAAAAAAAAACAATATTCGGCCTGATTTTACCGAAAATGATAGTTTAATTGACCTTGAGTTTTCTGGAGTGTATATAGTTATTATTTATTCATTTGTTTCTACAAATAGTTTTTAACAGGTGGTAGATTGATAATATGATATGTACAATATAAACTTTCGGCTGAATAAAACTAATTAAACAATAATGGAACAGAATAATGAAATTAAAATATAATAAAAATAGTGAATCTCCTAGTATTATGCTCACCAATCTTCCATACTTTTCTCTAACCTTTCTATAGACTTATTCAATTTCACCTCTTCTCCATTTATATGAAATACTCCTCCATCCAAATTGTTCCACTCCCTTCCGGTTCTGTTTGAAAATGCGAACTTGCCTACATCCCTCTTTACAATCTAACCTCTCACTCTATTGCCATGCGATGTTCTGTAATTGTAACGTGTTTCGTCTTTAACTAATCTACTATTTATTTCTCTCCACCCATCTTTACCTTTTTTTTCTTTTAATGCTGCTTAACGACCCCACCAACAGCTGGGTTATACGGGGGTACGAATGAGCGGGTGATAATGAAACGATTAAGTTATGATAGGTGAAAGGATATTTACATAAACCCTTGCCTTATGCGGGACTCGAACCCACGCCCAACGGTGACTTCAGTTACTACCACTAGCGATAATTGACTTAGCCACCGGGGCGGCCATCTTTACCTTGCCAAGCTCTATAAAAATCACGAGTCTGTCAATTTTCCTTCTTTCTTCCAACGTTTTCCAACCCAATTCTTTGATCATTTCTGAAGTTCTTTTCCACACTCGCTTATCGTCTCCATTTCTACTAATATCTACTTTCCACTTTCTTACTAGCTCTCACAGAGTTCATCAAATGTTGACTTGTTATTTTCCTCGGTTACCTGCGCTATATTCATTCAATCTCAAAACAATATAAATATCTCAGCACGAAAGAAGAAGGACGGAAGCCGAAACGAAAGAAGAAGACAAAAGAGTGATGACGCACAAGGAGATGAAGTTCAGTAATAAACTTGGAGACTCCTCTTTGCAAATAAATACGCTGAAACTGTTTTATATTTATCTTGATACATCAATACATTCTATGAATGCTCGGATGAGAAGAGAACTAATATGTTTGACGTAAAGTAAAACCCAGTATCTTTGTTTGTTGATTTAATAACGTTGAAACCCCATAAAACATTCTTTGTTGTCGGTTAATATGATCCTGAGAGAATAGCCGCCCCGGTAGCCGAGTCAATTATCGCTATCGGTAGTAACTGAAGACACTGTTGGGCGTGGGTTCGAGTCCCGCATAAGGCATGGGTTTTTGTAAACGTCCTTGCACTCATTATCACTTCATCGTTTCATTATCATCCGCTCATTCGTACCCCCGTATAACCTAGCTGTTGGTGGGGTCGTTAAGCAGCATTATATATATATATATATATATATATATATATATATATATATATATATATAAATAGATCCTGGGAGGAGGAATTGTTTCCATATTGTGGTGCGCATGACGGTAGTCATGACTACCAAAAATATAATAGGTACAGTATGAACTTTATCAAACATTTTCTCATAAGTAGTGTCTCAACTGGTACGATTCTTAACGCTCACCATTCTCATCTCGCAACATCCAAGACTATATTACATGCTTTTAAATGGATGTTGCGAGTTGAGAATCGTACCATTTGAGGCGTAGCCTTCTCATATACCAGAAAGTCATCAATATTCGATCAATGATATCAATAGATATCATAATGATGAACTTCACATCTGCTGTTAGTGGAAAGAAGTGAACATTGCCTAAGTGACTTGGTTCAAAGTGGAAGATATCAACATTCGTGTGTTTGGTTTACTCTCAATACCAATGCTGGTAATGTCCGGATATATCACAGAAACGGTTCATACTTATAATGTGTTCCGGACTTCTGGAAACTGAATACTTTTATCTCAAGGTGTATATAGCTTTGCATATACATTTCATATATATATGCCTATGTCGCTCATCCAACAGTGACATAATTGTTCTGAACTCAAGGTGCATATATAGCTTTCCATTACATTTCATATAAATATGCCTATATTGCTCATCCAACAGTGACATAATTGTTTTGAACTCAAGGAGCATATATAGCTTTCCATTACATTTCATATAAATATGCCTATATCGCTCATCCAACAGTGACATAATTGTTTTGAACTCAAGGAGCATATATAGCATTCCATCACATTCCATATAAATGTGCCTATATCGCTCATCCACCAAATCATATGTTGCCTTTTCCTTTTCCTATTTTTTTTTTTATAATGCTGCTTAACGACCCCACCAACAGCTAGGTTATACGGGGGTACGAATGGGCGGGTGATAATGAAACGATGAAGTGAAGATAGATTAAAAGACATTTACAAAAACCCATGCCTTATGCGGGACTGGAACCCACGCCCAACGGTGACTTCAATTACTACCGCTAGCGATAATTGACTTATCCACCGGGGCGGCCCTTTTCCTAGTAATTTCAGTTTGACTATCGTTACCATCATCATCTCATTGACCAAATCTCTAATCGACCCTTGACCTCGTGTGGCCCAAACAATACGTCTGGCCGCCTCATCATCTCTGGCACCACGTGACCACTATTATCCAATAAACAGCCTAATCATGTGGTAGAGACGTGTCTTGACATGGAGGGAAATAAATTCCCACTAGAGGGATTTCTCGGACACAATTGGTAGCATTTCGTAAAATACAACAATGAATAGTTGAAAATGGAAAATTAATTGATGTTTGTCCAAAATTATATCAATATTATTCCAAGTTTTTTTATGTCAAAATTAAGATGAACATATAATTTAACATATTATATATATATAATATAATTATATAACAAAACATATAATAGTCAATCGAGGTATATATATTCCGCTCAATTTCAATCTCATCCTACTTGGGTGACAAGAGACGATACCGCCTGGAAGTCTAGAAGTAACCAATAGGTGTAGCTGCTATAAACGGTCTCACTAACTCATCCTTTGCCTCAATTTGAGTTTAGGTTCTCAATTAATAATCATTTGAATAATCGAATAATTAATAAGGTATATATTTTGAATATTCATTCAATTATGATTCCTATTTTAATTCATAACATTATAATTTCAATCAAAATTATGATTTATAGTCTCAATAATTCTTCCTCAGCTTCAATTTGAGTTTAAGGTCTCAATCAATCAACTAATTAATAGATCAAATAATTGAATAATCATTGAGGTACATATATATATTTTTTTTTTTTTGATCTCAATATTATTCATTGTTGACGATACCGCCTCGAAGTCTTGAAACAGCCAACAGGTGCCGCTTCTAAACAATCTCACTAATCCATCCTCAGCCCTAATCGACATAATTCAATGTTCCCAAAGGAACCAAATCCACCTCGCACATGTACATCACCTCACACACACACACACACATCCATTGACCTCCATCCTACGAGACATCTCCAATTCATTCACAGCGCTATCAACCAATCAGCGACCGTCTAGCAGCGTATTGTTAAGGAAGGTCACTATACGCCAGTCAACCATGGCGCACGCGCTTCAGTCCCTAACCTCTGGGTCTTGCGACATTCTACTACGTCACAACCTACGTCACGAGCACGGACCTTCGATGGACAACCGCAGGGATGTTGTTACACGACCTTTAGCGAGGATTCAATTTGACATACTGAACAAAAATTGGTGTGGTTTTTATGTTTTTTTTTGTTGGTTTTCCACAGGTCAAACGGATACAGCTATCAACTTCGAAATTTTTCTCAATATGGTTTCTCATCTGACTTAGATCTGTATAGTTTTGTGGCATCATCGGGTGGTAACTTTTATTTTAATGAATTTTAGACATTTCAAAAAATTCCCGTTGGAATAACACAGCGGGAAAAATATATTTTCATTTTCCAAAAAAATGAAACTTTGCGTGAAGTTGAATTACATTTTGATACACATTTCTGGAGATTTTCAGCTTGATCGGGTCAGCCATATTGAAGGAAAAACATGAAATGTGCTAAATTGGTACCACTCGAAGCAGTTTTTACCCATCTCTACCCATACTATATACTATCTGCTCGTCTAACAACGCATATATGGCGTTTTCCTAGTTTTTATTCAATAGATGATCACCTCTTACATCATTGAATCCAGTCCATAATTATCCATATACTATTTCATATTGAAAGCAATGAACTTTGACACCAGGGCTGAGCTGTCAGTGACCATACTTCTTCACCGCAGATAAAAGTATCTCAGTTTCCAAAAGTCCGGAACACATTATAAGTATGAACCGTTTCTGTGATATATCCGGACATTACCAGCATTGGTATTGAGAGTGAACCAAACACACGAATGTTGATAACTTCCACTTTGAACCAAGTCACTTAGGAAATGTTCAGTTCTTTCCATTAACAGCAGATGTGACGTTCACCTATATGTAATATATCACTTGTAAATGGCATAATATCATCATATTATGATAATTTTCAATGGAAAACAATATATATATATATATATATTGGGTTTACCGACGCACTGTTATGATAGCACAGATCTAATGGCGTCGGATAGATGATTAATGAGATGAAGGTTCTTGGGTAATGGGAAGGAAGCGATCATGGTCGACTTATTGTAGGAACCATCCGGGCATTAGCCTAGACTACAGAGGGAAACCATGAAAAACCCCTGTCAAGATGGAGATCGAACTGGGTTCGGAATTCCCCTCGCCTTTCGGATTACATGAAGCGATTGCGTTAACCACTGCGCTACATGTGCCGGTGTAACTAATCGAATATAACTGATTTTCCAGAACATAAACACATTTTCGATAAAGTTCATACCCATTAAACTTGTGGTAGTTAAGACTACCGAGATGCGTACCTTAACACAAAAACAATTCCTCTTTTCATTGAATTCACGGCCAACAAATATTGCTTCATGCTTCCTCAACGTTATTGAATCAACAACAATCCTGGGTTTTACACATCTTGATTGCGTACCGAACAAACATAACAAAAGAACACATTCCAGTGAAGGTAATAAAATTGATTTCAATAAAAATTAATAAATCCACAATTGAATCTAAAAATCTTTTGAGGTGTATTAGTATTCCATGATGATGCAGAAGTCTTTATTTATTCGACTTTATTTACAATCCAAATAATGTATACATAACTTACAATTTTAAATTGTATGGATAATTTTATGGTTTCAAGTTATTTAGAGATAAAACAAAAGGTCTTACGTCAATGAGAAGATTGTTGAGTATCGGGATTTAACGGTGCGTCAACGACTATTAGACGAGCTTTAGCGAGGATTCAATTTGACATACTGAAAGAAATGGGTGTTTTTTTTTGTTTGTTTTTTTGTGTGTTTTTTGTCGGTTCTCTACAGGTCAAACGGATGCAGCTATCAACTTCAAACCTTTTTTCAATATGGTTCCTCATCTAACTTAGATCTGTATAGTTTTGTGGTACTATCGGGGTCGTAACTTATTTTTTTATGAATCTTGAAAATTTCAAAAATACCCTTTAGAATAACACAGTGGAAAAAAAGAAAACATGCCACATAGTACGATGCTGAGAATCACTTCAACGTCTGAATTGAACTCGAATTAAATATTCGAATAAATGAATGAAATCTCGAACCGGATGATAAGAAACGCGAGTTTGTGAACAGCGCAGGCGCCAGGCGATATTTTCAAACGCCACCGCGAGCCCTGAAAAAGGCCCTTTAATCGCCAATTAGAAGGAAAACCTGGCTTTCTACTTTTCATTTAAGCTCTTATTAGATCTATCTTATCAGAGCATTCATTAGATCTATACGAGATAACTGTTTGAAATGTTAAATGTTGAATGTTTTTGAATGTTGAATTTTCAAATATTGAATGTTTGTTAACAAAAACATCAAGAATCAACCTCGCCTCACACAAGCAAATCTCCACCATAATAATATCAAACGTGTCTAATTTTCCCAACACTATATAACAATCAATCAAACCTGGATTTTGTCGCAAATAAATCATACCAGTCCCGATCGGCGTCTACACTAATCACTCAACATAACCTCCCGTGTCTCGAGGTAAAAACCCCTTTGGGGTCTTGAGCCATGATGTCAACAGAACATGACCATATAGCTCCACAGATTCTGTAGCTTGCTCATAAAACCACTTGTTGTGTGTTGGACGATAACATGTTTCCACAGATATTATTTAAAAATCGAACGATAAATATTATTTAAAAATCGAACGAGTTTATAAAAGTTTTTGACCGTATTGAAATGTCGAGTGTTGCCAACATTATTATCAGAAAATGTTCAGCGCGCGCATCACTGAAACCAACTCTGACCTTCAAGGATACATTATCGAGTTATTTGTAAATACAGTTATATGCAGAAAACTTGTTAGATGAGCGTTAGCGAAGACTTCCATCCCACTCTTACGGAGCTTTGTTTGTTTGTTCGACTACACAGGTCGCACGGTTCGACTGATTGACTTTGGATTTGAATGCGCAGACTCATCCAACTTGGAACTGGATAGTTTTTGAGTCAAATTTGTTGATCTTTTTTTTGAGAAAAGACATTTTAAAGTTTGACCTTATACATCAGGCTGTTAATATCCCACTGAATTCAAATTCTCACTATTAGAAATCTTTATGCTGTTTGGATCAAACATTTTGAAGAAAATAATGTGATTTATGTTTTGCATTCATCAATAGTTAGTAATAACATCGGAACTATGTTGGCGAAATTTGCGGCTTCCTAGATTCGATAGTTACCAAATAAAGTATATATTTCATATGAGACTTTCTATATTTCATACGAACTTCAATTAGTAGAGTGACAAACCTAACTGTAACAATTTTGAACCTATCACTCTATTTTGTTTCATTGTATATTGATGAACTTCACATCTGTTGTTAATGGAAAGAAGTGAACATTGTCTAAGTGACTTGGTTCAAAGTGGAAGATATCAACATTCGTGTGTTTGGTTTACTCTCAATACCAATGCTGGTAATGTCCGGATATATCACAGAAACGGTTCATTCTTATAATGTGTTCCGGACTTTTAGAAACTGAAAAACTTTTATCTGCGGTGAAGAAGTATGGTCACAGACAGCTCAGTCCTGGTGTCAAAGTTCATCGTTTTTTTTTTATTCAAAATTGATAAAATTGGGTGGTATGAGATCACCTTTATTTTCTTCGGCCCAAACGGTCCTACTCCCCCGTATAACCTAGCTGTTGGTGGGGTCGTTAAGCAACATTACCGGTCCCACTTTCATCCATAGCCCTTTTGGGGAAATCTTTTATCATTCAGTAAGTTTCTATGTTGATTATTGATGATTATTGTTTGCTTGACGACCCCACCCACAGCTAGGTTATACGGGGGTGTTTCTTGATGGAATAAATCTGTATCCCAGCCCTGAGAAATTCTCAAAGGATCTTAAATCATTACTTCTTTTGATTCATCCGATTTTTTTCAGGCTGAACTTTAACTTGTCCCAGACCTATATCTAGTATTTAAGTCTAATAGGCAATAAATCAGTTGATAGCTGAGTATGTTTAGCATACAATCCCTCTCTCGGAAAAATAAAAATATATAATCTAAAAAATAAAAAAATCCAGAGATAAGGAGTAGAAACAAAAGTCGTTGAAAGATTGTTATTATAAAAAAGTGATTTGATAAGTGTTTGTATGTTGATGATAAAGTATGACTATGCGACTAGAAAAAACAATATTCGGCCTGATTTTACCGAAAATAATAGTTCAATTGACCTTGAGTTTTCTGGAGTTTATATAGTTATTATTTATTCATTTGTTTCTACAAGTAGTTTTTAACAGGTGGTAGATTGATAATATGATATGTACAATATAAACTTAAAACTGAATAAAACTAATTATACATTAATGGAACAGAATAATGAAATCGAAATTGAATACAAACAGTGAATCTTCTCATATTATGCTCACTAATCTTCAATACTTTTCTCTAACCTTTCTTTGAACTAATTCCATTTTACCTCTTCTTCATTTATATAAAATATTTCTCCATCCAAATTGTTCCACTCCCTTCCGTTTCTGTTTGAAAATTCCAACTTCCTAAGTCCCTTTTTACAATCTTACCTCTCACTCTATTGCCACGCGATGTTCTGTATTTGTAACGTGTTTCGTCTTTAACTAATCTACTATTTATTTCTCTCCACCCATCTTTACCTTGCCAAGCTCTATAAAAATTACAGAGTCTATCAATTTTCCTTCTTTCTTTCAACGGTTTCCAACCCAATTCTCTGATCATTTCTGAAGGTCTTTTCCACACTAGCTTATCGTATCCATTTCTACTAATATCTACTTTCCACTTTCTTACTAGCTCTCACAGAGTTCATCAAATGTTGACTTGTTATTTTCCTCGGTTACCTGCGCTATTTTCATTCAATCTCAAAACAATATCAATATCTCCAGCACGAATAAAGAAGGACGGAAGCCGAAAGAAGAAAGAAGACAAAAGAGTGATGACGCACAAGGAGATGAAGTTTAGAGACTCCTCTTTGAAAATAAATACGCTGGAACTGTTTTATATTTTTCTTGATACATGAATACATTCTATGAATGCTCGGATGAGGAGAGAACTAAGATGTTTGACGCGAAGTAAAACCCAGTATCTTTGTTTGTTGATTTAAGAACGTTGAAATCTCATAAAATATTCTTTGTTGTCGGTTAATATGATCCTGAGAGAATAGCCGAGTCAATTATCGCTGGCGGTAGTAACTGAAGCCACCGTTAGGCGTGGGTTCGAGTCCCACATAAGGCATGGGTTTTTGTAAACGTCCTTTCACTTATCATCACTTCATCGTTTCATTATCACCCGCTCATTCGTACCCCCGTATAACCTAGCTGTTGGTGGGGTCGTTAAGCAGCACTATATATATATATATATATATATATATATATATATATATATATATATATATATATATATATATATATATATATATATATATATATATATATATATAAAAAGATTATGAGAGGAGGAATTGTTTTCATATTGTGGTGCGCATGACGGTAGTCATGACTACCAAAAATCTAATAGGTATGAACTTTATCAAAGATTTTCTCATAGGTAGTGTCTCAACTGGTACCATTCTCAAGTGGTACGATTCTCAAGTCGCACCATTCTCATCTCGCAACATTTTAGACTTATGCTATTTTAACGTCGTCTCAACTGGTACGATTCTTAACTCATCTGATTCTTAACCCGCACCATTCTCAATTCGCAACATCTAAGACTGTATTATATGCTTTTAAATGGATGTTGCGAATTGAGAATCGTATCATTTGAGGCGTAGTCTTCTCATATACCAAATAATCGTTAATATTCGATCAATGAGACCAACAGCTAGGTTATACGGGGTACGAATGAGCGGGTGATAATGAAACGATGAAGTGATGATAGGTGAAAGGACATTTACATAAACCCATGCCTTATGCGGGACTCAAACCCACGCCCAACGGTGACTTCAGTTTCTACCGCTAGAAACAATTCACTCAGCCACCGGGGCGGCCCTTTGCCTAGTAATTTCAGTTCGACTATCGTTACCATCATCATCTCATTGACCAAATCTCTGATCGACCCTTGACCTCGTGTGGCCCAAACAATACGTCTGGCCGCCTCATCATCTCTGGCACCACGTGACCACTATTATCCAATAAGCAGCCTAATCATGTGGTAAAGACGTGTCTTGACATGGAGGGAAACAAATTCCCACGAGAGGTATTTCCCATACACAATTGGTAGCATTTCAAAAATTACACCAATGAATTGTATAAAATGGAAAATTAATTGATGTTTGTCCAAAATTCTATCAATATTATTTTGAGTTTTTTTATGTCAATATTGAGATGGAGAATAGATATTCAAATATGTGATTGGAGGGAAATGATAATTCGTTAATTTTATGGAAATTGAAAATTAAATAATGATTTCCCAATTGGAGTTGAGGTCCATCAAGGTATCAATAGATCGAACAATTAAATGATCAATTATTAAAATAATCAATCAGCGTATATATATTCCGTTCAATTTTCAATTTCATCCTTCTTAGGTGACAAGTGACGACACCGCCTGGAAGTCTAGAAGTAACCAATAGGTGTCGCTGCTATAAACGGTCTCTCTAATTCATCCTTAGCCTCAATTTGAGTTAAGGTTTTCAATTAATAATCATTCAAATAATTGAATAATTAATAAGGTATATATTATACATATCAAATAACGAGTCGGTGAGTCGCTGTGATAGATTGGAATGCCTGATGATGGGAAATATAATCTTCCCAAAACGTCGCGGGAGTAGAGCTTATCAAGTAAGTGGAAAACCCGTAAAACCTATCGACAAAATATTTATATATATATATATATATATATGATTCTGTTCATTTGGTTGACGATACCGCCTCGAAGTGTTGAAACAACCAAGAGGGGCTTCTAAACCGTCTTACTAATTCATCCTCAGCCCTAATCGACATAATTCAATGTTCCCGAAAGAATCAAATCCACCTCGCACATGTACATCAACTCACACACACACACGCACACACACATCCATTGACCTCCATCCTACGAGACATCTCCAATTCATTCACAGCGCTATTAACCAATCAGCGGCCGTCTAGCAGCGTATTGTTAAGGAAGGTCACTATACGCCAGTCAACCATGGCGCACGCGCTTCAGTCCCTAACCTCTGGGTCTTGCGACATTCTACTACGTCACAACCTACGTCACGAGCACGGACCTTCGATGGACAACCGCAGGGATGTTGTTACAAGAGCTTTAGCGAGGATTCAATTTGACATACTGAGAAAAATTGTGTCGTTTTTATGATTTTTTTGTTCGGTTCTCCGCAGGTCAAACGGCTACAGCTATCAACTTCAAACTTTTTTTACTATGGTTCCTCATCTAACTTAGATCTGTATGGTTTTGTGGCATTATCGGGGGGTAACTTTTATTTTTATGAATGTTAGAAATATCAAAAAATACTCGCTAGAATAACACAGCGGGAAAAAAATATTTTTATTTTCCAAAAAAATGAAAATCTGCGTGAAGTTGAATTACATTTTGATACACATTTCTGGAGATTTTCAGCTTGATCGGGTCAGCCATATTGAAGAAAAAACATAAAATGTGCTAAATTGGTACCACTCGAAGCAGTTCTTGACCATTTTTACCCATACTATTACTATCCGCTCGTCTAACAACGCATATATGGCGTTCAAAAGACCATTTATAAGCGGCACCTGTTGGTTGTTTCAACACTTCGAAGTAGTATTGTCAACAAAGATGTACAATTACCTATCGACTCTTTGAGATTGAAAACAATGAACTTTGACACCAGGACTGAGCTGTCTGTGACCATACTTCTTCAGCGCAGATAAAAGTATCTCAGTTTCCAAAAGTCCGGAACACATTATAAGTATGAACCGTTTCTGTGATATATCCGGACATTACCAGCATTGGTATTGAGAGTAAACCAAACACACGAATGTTGATATCTTCCATTTTGAACTAAAGTATCTTAGGCATCTTAGGTTTAACGACGCACTGTTATGATAGCACATATCTAATGGCGTCGGATGGATGATTAATGAGATGATGGGATGATGAGATGAAGGTTCTTGGGTAATGGGAAGGATAGTGGGAAGGAAGCGGTCATAGCCGACTTATTGTAGGAACCATCCCGGCATTAGCCTAGACTACAGAGAGAAACCATGAAAAACCTCTGTAAAGATGGTCGGCGGCGGGGATCGAACTGGGTTCGAAATTCCCCTCGCCTGCCGGATCGCATGAAGCGAGCGCGTTTACCACTGCGCTACATGTGCCGGGGGAACTAATCGAATATAACTGATTTTGAAAAACATGAACAGATTTTGGATAAAGTTCATACCCATTAAACTTGTGGTAGTCAAGACTACCGAGATGCGTACCTCAACACAAAAACAATTCCTCTTTTCATTGAATTCACGGCCAACAAATATTGCTTTATGCCACGTCAACGTTATTGAATCAACAACAATCCTGGGTTTTACACATCTTGATTGCGTAACGAATAAACCTAACAAAAGAACACATTCCAGTGAAGGTAATAAAATTGATTTCAATAAAAATTAATAAATCCACAATTGAATCTGAAAATCTTTTGAGGTGTATAAGTATTCTATGATGATGCAGAAGTCTTTATTTATTCGACTTTATTCACAATTCAAATAATGTATACATAACTTATAATTTTAAATTGTATGGATATTTTTATAGTTTCAAGTTATTTAGAGATAAAACAAAAGGTCTTACGTCAATAACAAGATTATTGAGTATCGGGATTTAACGGTGCGTCAACGACTATTGGACGAGCTTTAGCAAGAATTCGATTTGACATACTGGAAGAAATTGGTGTTTTTTATGTTTCTTTTTTCTTTTGTGTTTTTTTGTCGGTTCTCCACAGGTCAAACGGCTACAGCTATCAACTTCAAACTTTTTTCAATATGGTTCCTCATCTAACTTGGATCTGTAAAGTTTTGTGGCACTATCGGGTGATAACTTCTTTTTGTATGAATCTTGAAAATTTCAGAAATACCCGTTAGAATAACACAGCGGAAAAAAAGAAAACATGCCACATGGTACGATGCTGAAAATCACTTCAACGTCTCAATTGAACTCGAATTGAATATTTGAATAAATGAATGAAATCTCGAACTGGATGATAAGAAACGCGAGTTTGTGAACAGCACAGGCGCCAGGCGATATTTTGAACGCCACCGCGAGCCTTGAAAAAGGCCCTTTAATCGCCAATTAGAAGGAAAACCTGGCTTTCTACTTTTCATTCATTAGATCTACACGAGATAACTGTTTGAAATGTTGAATGTTGAATGTGTGTAATTGTTGAATGTTTTTGAATGTTGAATTTTTAAATATTGAATGTTTGTTAACAAAAACATCAAGAATCAACCTCGCCTCACACAAGCAAATCTCCACCATAATAATATCAAACGTGTCTAATTTCCCCAAACACTTATATAACAATCAATAAACCTTGATTTGTCGCCAATAAATCAATACCAGTCCCGATCGGCCGTCCCCACCATCAATCAACACTAACCATCCCGTGTCTCGAGCCAGCAACTATCTAACAACCAACACGACGGCCAACGATCGACCGTCTCCCTACGAGCTACCATCAACGGTCGTACGTGTCGGTCTGTCTTCGAGAGACCCGCGAGAGGATGGCGTGATACGAGAGGCTGATAGTAACATCTGACCCCTGACCTCGCTTGACCTTGGCACTGATAAGGGACAGTTTTAACGATAAGGGGTTCGTCGTCTTAATCGGCTCACGAGAGTCGTATTTGTCCACCAGTGGCTACCACCTTGACAAAACTAAAACTGGGAAACTGGTTCATAAATATACCGGTACCGGTATACATATATTTTGAATATATATATATATATATATATATATATATCTATTATATATATATATATATATATATATATATATATATATATATATAGATATATATATATATAATATATATATATATATATATACATATATATATATATATATATATATATATATATATATATATATATATATATAAGATCTTCTAAACTTTCACAGCTATTGAATGAATTTATTCTTTTGATAAATAACTATAAATATAAAATATAAATATAAATATTCAAACCATATGGAAACAACTATAAAATATTCAATTATTATGTGTATATTTATTTAGACCCAATTTGTTCATCAGTAGGTCTACAGTTCATATCTTAGAAGGATGAATTCATATTCATATATATATATATATATATATATATATATATATATATATATATATATATATATATATATATATATATATATATATAGAGAGAGAGAGAGATATATATATATATGTATATATATATATATATATATATATATATATATATATATATATATATGTATATATATATATATATATATATATATATATATATATATATATATATATACATATATATACATACATTCATTCTAAAATACCTCCAGCCCATGTCAGATAGTCAGGTATATATTATTCCGGTATACGCCTTTCAGCTTCCTTGTGGTGCCCTTTGTCCCTTCTTGTGAGAACGATATGGCAATATTGACCTCGTTAATGAAGGTCAGAATATTCAATAATGAAAACAAAAGTAATCGATAAAATATATAATTATTATTAATCCCAACTTTTATCGAATTTAATTAGAAATATTTTAGAAGATATTGAATGTGAAATATTGGCTTATAATTATGATTATTGCTAATGAATTACGAAACCAGTTTTCAACTGATGTAATTTTATTGCTTGATTGTTTCACAGCTGTCAAAAAGTGACGAGATGATGAAGATAATTGCTAATTATAATATAAATTTCATTTATTATTATTTCCACTTTTGCATGGATAGGAAAATTTCCATTTTTCCCAACAATAAATTATTGCTCTCTTATGTAACATTCTGATAATTGAGAAAATCGAGATACATTTTTACGGTGAGGAATGAGTGATAAATATATTGGAATTTTTATGACTCGTTGTAATCTTTCATTCACTGATGTTTTCATTCAAAACAGTTTTACGATAAATGTAGTAGTATATGATTTGGAATATATGTTCATATATCCGGGGTGAATGAATTAATTCGTCCAAACAGTGACATAATTGTTTTGAACTCAAGGTGCGTATATATAGCTTCACATTACATTTCATATAAATATGCCTATCGCTCATCCAACAGTGACATAATTGTTTTGAACTCAAGGTCCATATATAGCTTTCCATCACATTTCATATAAATATGCCTATATCGCTCATCCAACAGTGACATAATTGTTTTGAACTCAAGGTGTATGTATAGATTTTCATCACATTTCATATAAATATACCTATGTCGCTCATCCAACAGTGACATAATTGTTGTGAACTCAAGGTGCATATATAGCTTTCCATTACATTTCATATAAATATGCCTATGTCGCTCATCCAACAGTGACATAATTGTTTTGAACTCAAGGTGCATATATAGCTTTCCATTACATTTCATATAAATATGCCTATATCGCTCATCCAACAGTGACATAATTGTTTTGAACTCAAGGTGTATATATAGCTTTCCATTACATTTCATATTAATATGCCCATATCGCTCATCCAACAGTGACATAATAGTTTTGAACTCAAGGTACATATATAGCTTTCCATTACATGTCAAATAAACATGCCTATGTCGCTCATCCAACAGTGACATAATTGTTGTGAACTCAAGGTGCATATATAGCTTTCCATTACATTTCATATAAATATGCCCATATCGCTCATCCAACAGTGACATAATTGTTTTGAACTCAAGGTGCATATATAGCTTTCCATTACATGTCAAATAAATATGCCTATGTCGCTCATCCAACAGTGACATAATTGTTTTGAACTCAAGGTGTATGTATAGCTTTCCATTACATGTCAAATAAATATGCCTATGTCGCTCATCCAACAACCAATAAGTTGCGCTTTCCTGGAATAAATCACGAACGTCCCTGAAAATTAGCAAAAGGGAAACTTACCGAAATTTTTAATAGAAGAACCAAACCATTTACTTTCTTCTTGTTCTATATTTTTCTTACTAGTTCTAAATTCCACTCCCAACGGATTCTTCCTAAACGTCGAATCACATCTGTACTCTGCATCACCATTGTTCACTTTGGGCACACGGGGTTCCATTTTCAAATATTCGAATTTGAAAAAATCGAACGTCCAACACTTATTTAAATCACAATAACTTGATACATTATAATAACACAACGGTTTAATTCATAAAATAATTATTATTCCGAATTATCGATTGTTATATTTCTTATCTCTATTCTAAATAAACACATTAATTATTTTGTTATTGTTGTACTTCCTTATCGCGATATCGGACTAAAATCAAACGGAAGCTCTAAAAATAGAACGAAATTGAATGTTACACGAGACAATAGAACTGAAATAATTTCAAAATAAGAACGTTTTCACTACTTTTTCTAGTTCGTATCACCACCACCACGTGGCGTTAATATCGTTCGAATATTTCGAAATTGGTTGTTGGTCGTCGAGAAGGCACTGGTGTAGTGATTTTAAAATTGGAATGATGAGTGAGTATATATTAGAGTGTTATCAGAATGAAAGTGTTGGGGTCATTATAGAGTTAAGATGTTACTACGCATGCGTGGATGGTAAGATCAGTCTCTATATAGAGCTGTGTTTGATAAGATGTATTCTGTCAATGTCTAATGGAAAAGTTACTTTTATTTATATCGGGTTAGAAAAATCGGAACGGAAATTGAAAATATTATAATGTTTATAAGAAGTGAGAAAAATTTGAAAATGAGAAAATTAGAATAGTTTATATAGAGTGGTATTTGATAAGATGTAATTTGTCAAGATCCAACGGAAGTGGTGCATTTATTCATATTGATTTATTTGGTCCAATAATCGAAACAAAAGCAATATTATAATAAAGATAAGTACAAAGAATCATTAAGTTTCTTAATATATCGTTGAATAAAAACCTCTCACAATTATTTTGTATGATTTACTCACTTTTTCATGTTGCTTAACGACCCCACCAACAGCTAGGTTATACGGGGGTACGAATGAGCGGTTGATAATGAAACGATGAAGTGATGATAGGTGAGAGGACGTTCACAAAAACCCATGCCTTATGCGGGACTCGAACCCACGCCCAACGGTGACTTCAGTTACTACCGCTAGCGATAGTTGACTTAGCCACTTTATTCACTGAATAATTATTTTCTTGGAAACGGCTCGTTCGATTCCAATAGGAGTGGGTGATAATGTGCACCATTGTATGTATAGCCATATATGTACCTTGAGTTCAAAACAATTATGTCACTGTTGGATGAGCAATAGAGCCATACTTTTGTAAATTTCACAATGTAATAAAATACATTTGGACTGGCCTTAGTGGTGCTCTCGGGCCGTATTTTGGAGACCCCTGATATAAAATGATAAAAATATCCCATACTAAATGCCTATTCCCATTTACCTCTACACACAAGTCCACCCAAACAAACACCGTCGAAGTTAATATCTAAATCAAATAATAAATCCAACATAAAATCACACCGCCTCTGTGACTCGATTTAATGACCGTTGTTAAATCCGAGATAAAGACAAGGCGGTGGACACAATGTCAGTATTACGTCACAGTTGGTTTGAATCAATGGCAGAGTTTACATTCCATATAGGGAATGAATGTGCTAATTTTCAGTGTTCGGTTAAAAAGCAAACTCATTTATATTGATTTTAGTTTTATACACATTTATCCGCTGAAGGAGAAGGTTTTGTCTATGATTTGGAAAACGCAATACGCTGTTTTTATCGCTGTATAAATGTGATGGTAAGCTATATACACACCTTGAGTTCAAAACAATTATGTCACTGTTGGATGAGCAATATAAGCATATTTATATGAAATGTAATGGAAAGCTATATATGCACCTTGAGTTCAGAACAATTATGTCACTGTTGGATGAGCGACATAGGCATATTTATATTAAATGTATATGCAAAGCTATATACTCCTCGAGATAAAAGTCTTTCAGTTTCTAAAAGTCCGGAACACAATATAAGTATGAACCGTTTCTGTGATATATCCGGACATTACCAGCATTGGTATTGAGAGTAAACCAAACACACAAATGTTGATATCTTCTACTTTGAACCAAGTCACTTAGACAATGTTCACTCCTTTCCATCAACAGCAGATCTGAAATTCATCTTCACACATTTTTTTTCTTCAAATATTGATATACCAAATTGGTATTAGGCCTATCACTCTACGAATTAAAAGTCGTGGCCAATTAATACTTCATCCAAGTTCTTCTCCGAGGACTGTGGGAAACCTCGAGAAACCACGTCAGGATGGATAAAAAATGTTTATTGTTTTAAATAATTGAATATCGTTACACAATTATCTTGAAAACTTCAATTACGGCGTTATCATAATAAATCATAATGTCCTCTCATGAATATAATGGAGTAATTGATAGTCAACATGCCACCAATGTCAGACTATGCAAATAATTCAATTATATCGATTCCGTAATCATCGATTATAATAATAATTCGATGAGCGTTAGTGAAGAGTTTCCATCCCACTCTTACGGAGCTTTGTCTGTTTTTTTTTTTGTTTTTTTGTGCGCACTGCACAGGTTGCACGGTTGGACTGATCAGCATGAAACTTTTTTTTTAATACGCGGACCAATATAGCATAATACCGATTTTCTTCTGTTTTTCGGTATAATCTTCACTGAAATCGGATTAACTTGTACAGGAATGCGCCTCCAGAGGGAAACCACGAAAAAACCTTGAAAGATGGACGGCGGTGGGGATCGAATTGGGTCCGAAAACCCTACGCCTCCCGGATCACATGAAGCGAGCGCGTAAACAACTGCGCACTCCACCCCCCAAACCCGACTTCATTGCAGGAGGAGATCGGAAAGATATATTGTTAGACGAGCTTCAGCGAGGATTCAATTTGACATACTGAAAAAAAATTGTGTTCGTTTTTATGTTTTTTATGTTTTTTTTTTGTTTTTCATGTTTTTTTTGTCGGTTCTCCACAGGTCAAACAGCTACTTCTATCAACTTCGAACTTTTTTCCAATATGGTTCCTCATCTAACTTAGATCTGTATAGTTTCGTGGCATTATCGGGGGTAACTTTTTTCATGAATTTTAGAAATTTCGAAAATACCCATTAGAATAACATGGCGGAAAAAGAAAAAAAAATATTTCCCAAAAGAATGAAATTTTACGTGAAGTTGAATTACATTGTGATACACATTTCTAAAAAATTTCAGCTTGATCAAGTCAGCCATTTTGAAGAAAAAACATAAAATGTGCAAAATTGGTACCACTCGAAGCAGTTCCCATTACTACCCATACTGTTACTATCCACTCGTCTAACAACGCATGTATTGCGTTTTTCTAGTTAATTATAATCATATATAATATTCTAATGAACGTATTGTGATGTAAATGAGAAGAATTGATTTTTTGCTCAACGAATGTTCATACCGTTCTACATGCAGTAATATCATAAGCGAATGCATGATGAGAAAAAAATCTTTAATTATTTTACTGCGTAACGAAAAATTACAGGAAGTGTAAAATCATCATAATTCGATTAATGAGTTCAAATTGGGTGATAATTGTTTCCGTTTATCAAGATGATTTCATGATGATCATCAACACAATTTCATAATCATAAACACTGAATAATTATAATTATTCAATAACATGTGTTATTATGTATATTGTTATGGAAAATAGTGAACATTGCCTAAGAGACTTGGTTCAAAGTGGAAGATATCAACATTCGTGTGTTTGGTTTACTCTCAATACCAATGCTGGTAATGTCCGGATATATCCCAGAAACGGTTCATACTTATAATGTGTTCCGGACTTTAGGGAACTGAAAGACTTTTATCTGCGCTGAAGAAGTATGGTCACAGACAGCTCAGGCTTGGTGGTAAAGTTCATTGCTTTCATTTCGAAATAGTTTATAGATAATTATTCATATATTTGTTGACAAGACCTTTCAATTTGAGGAGAACTTACACGGTATTCGGGCTAATTGATAATGAAATCAAAAACGAACTGATTGAGTGAAAATTGGAAGAAACGAAGTACGAAGTGACTCACATCTGCTGTTAGTGGAAAGAAGTGAACATTGCCCAAGTGACTTGGTTCGAAGTGGAAGATTTCAGCATTCGTGTGTTTGGTTTACTCTCAATACCAATGCTGGTAATGTCCGGATATATCACAGAAACGGTTCATACTTATAATGTGTTCCGGACTTTTAGAAACTGAAATACTTTTATCTGGATCGGAAAAGTATGGTCACAGACAGCTCAGTCCTGGTGTTGAAGTTGAGTGGTTTTGGATGATTAAAATGAGGTGGATCGTCCAAACGATCCTACTTTTCATCCTTAGCCTTAATCGGGAACCATGCGTCTGTATATCAAGTTTCGATGTTGCTGAAAAAATATCGTTCATAATATAGAATCACCAATACTGAGTGTTAACTTCCTGGGTATAATAGTAGCTATCTTCCTCTATTATCTCTAAAATATGCCTATGTCGCTCATCCAACAGTGACATAATTGTTTTGAACTCAAGGTGCATATATAGCTTTCCATTATATCTCATATAAATATGTCAATATCGCTCATCCACAACGCATATTTTGCGTTTGCCTTTTTTTTGATATTTCAGTTTAAGTATTTTGTTTTCAATTTGCTGATTTTCAGTCATTTAGTTTTCTATTTCTCTGCGCAATATGAATACTGTAACGTTTCAATTCTTATTGTACTAGTATTGTGCTATGTTCAATGTGCAATGTAAGAATGTATCATGTCATATTTTGTAACTTATTTCATTATTAAATTTTCATTTATGTTTAACATTATTCACTTCTTGAATTTCTCATATTTAAGGTTAGGTGGAAGAACTGTCAGCTAACTGAACCTCGCCCTTCTTAACTGTACTGACATAGTTATTTTGACTCTTATTATTTCATTCATTTTTCCAATCTATCGTTTTTTTCTATCATCAATACATGAGTAGTGGAAACATTCTTTCTAACTGTTTTCAATTCGATACTTTGTACCTGATCCTTCAACTACCACATCAAGTTCGCAGCAGTCATTGTATCTGTTCTGGGAAAAACTGATCGAAAAAAAAACAGAAAGAGAATAAATTATCTTCATCTATACATCCACGATATCGCTGTCGTTTGAATGCGGTGAGAAGTCGTCACCTTGACTCAGTTAGCATCTTCTCGAACACCTCCCACATACGCATGTGCAACACTCGAGCGATCTTAAGGGTCATTATCAGCACATTACAGTATCTCTCTCTCTCTCTCTCTCTCTCTCTCTCTCTCTCTCTCTCTCTCTCTCTCTCCATATCTGTCTCTCTCTCTCTCTCTGACTACGTATATCACCATGTCGGGAAACGGTTCAGGCAAACCGGTTCAGGCTGAAACGGTTCAACAAATGAGTGTATATCACAATAATTCAGAAACACTTTGTCAAAACCGAGGTCAAAATGTTTCAGCGCCAGCCATTTTTAATATTTACGTAAGTCGATATATTGATATATATATATTGGTAGTATATTGGTATATATTGGACATTGGTTACGTAAGTCGGTACATAATCGATAACGAAGTTGGAATTCATAAAGGATCGATTTATCGCTCGCGTTCAAGGTGACCCTGAATCGGTTTGACGTGTATATCAATCGTATCGAGTTCTCCAATCCACTTGCCAAACTGCATTGGAACTGAAGTGCTTTACACCAAAACCGACAGACCTATCACCATCTGTAAACCGTTTCAGCCTGAACCGGTTTGACTAAACCGTTTCCCGACCGTGTGATAAACGTGGTCTCTCTCTCTTTCTCTACAACTTCAAGGGTAATTCAAGGAATGAAAAGCTATTTTTGAAGATATGTCAGAATTACGTTTATTACAGATATGTCATTGTGTGACAGAATGTCAGAGATGATTTCGGATGGTATATCTAGTGACCTTGTGATGCAACAGGTACGGTTTTTTCGTCTCTACAGAAACTAAAGACGAACTCTGATCAGAACAAGTCACCGAGTGAAGTTTGTTTTATATGAATCAATTTCCGTAGAGTTCTCGATTATACTTCAGATATCTCACTTATCTTACAACTCATATGCTGCGTTTGCCTCGTTAGACGAGCTTTAGCGAGGATTCAATTTGACATACTGATTTTTTTTTTATGTTTCTTTGTCGGTTCTCCACAGGTCAAACGGCAACAGCTATCAACTTCAAACTTGTTTGCAAAATGGTTCCTCATCTAACTTAGTTGTGTGACGTCTTGTGGCATTATCGAGTGGTAACTTTTTTTTAATGAATTTTATAAATTTCAAAAATACCCATTAGAATAACAAAGCGGAAAAAAATATATATTTTCCGAAAAAATAAAATTTTGCATGAAGTTAAATTAGATTTTGATACATATTTCTAGAAATTTTAAGCTTGATCGGGTCAGCCATTTTGAAGAAAAACCCTAAAATGTGCTAAATTGTTACCACTCGAAGCAGTTTTCACCCATTTTCACCCATACTATCACTATCCACTCGTCTAACAACGCTATATATTGCGTTTTCCCAGTTCAATCAAATAGCAACTCACATTTCACTGAAAAAATCTTGTAAACAAGGTTCGTAATTGTATATAACTCTCATTATCTCTATCAGAGTCGATATCATGTTATTATTACCTGCAATGATCGTCGAGTGACCCAGTTAACAAGTTAACAGCCTGGTTAAAGTTACAGCTTTATTGCATCAATCAACGCACTGCTTGCTAACGTTTCGGGGTAAAAATACGACGCTATTTATTGGCGAGTTGAGAAACGATTGTTTGGCCTTGAATAATGCAGGTGGACTGGTGGAGGATTGGATGATGGAGGTTAGGTCGATACAATTGTCATTACTTTGTCGTAATCAATGAGTCATATGTGATAATATATCAGATTGAAAGTCAATACGAAATGGAAATTTGAGACATATGTGAAATATCTAGAACGAAGCTCAGTCATATGGTTATATATATATATATATATATATATATATATATATATATATATATATATATATATATATATATATATATATATATTTTATATATATATATATATATATATATATAAATATATATATTTTTTATATATATATATATATATATATATATATATATATATATAAATATATATATTTTTTATATATATATATATATTTATACCTATATATATATTAATTGGTGTAAGCTTTCACAAGTATTATGTTTAGATAAAATCAAGGTTTTAGGATTGTTCTTGTGTGTAAAATAACTAGGATTAATTGATAATTAAATATTTTACACACAAGAACAATCCTAAACCATGATTTTATACAAATATATATACGTATATATATATATATATATATATATATATATATATATATATATATATATATATATATATATATATATATATATATATATATATATATATATATATATATACATATATATGTGTTGTCGATAGGTCAGACGGTTTTCCCACTTACTTGATATGCTCTACTCTCGCGACGTTTCGGGAAGATTATACTTCCCATCATCAGGCTCTCCAACCGATCACAGCAACTCACCGACTCGAAACGTCGTGAGAGTAGAGCATATAAGTAAGTGGAAAAACCGTAAAGCCTATCGACAACACACACATATATATATATATATATATATATATACACATATGTGTGATATACGTGACTGTGTGATATACGTAGTCATAGACTCAAAGTCCGATGAAAAGCGGCAGCCATTTTCCCAGATCGTTCTCACTTCAGTCGTCTACTCCCTCGTTGAAGTCTCCTCTATCCCGCGAAACACCTGTGGGTAATGGCAGGACACATTTCGTCCTTGAGACTAACCTCTCTCTCCTGTCACTTCGTTATCTTATAAATGATTTCTTATAAAAAAATAAACGCGCTGATATTTGCGAACAAAACCAGTCCTGAAAGAACGTTAAAAAAAACTAAAAAAAAAAATTGCGAATAAATAATGAAGGATGAACAAAGAAGAAAGAAGAAAAATGTCAGAAACATGAAAACATGATTTTTGATCGATGAGTTCGTTGGCATTTTGTTATTTCACATGAACCGTAAGCTCGAAATCCTTTCAGAACGAAGCTGGTATGAGGAACGATTATATATTCATCACCTCATTTTAGAAATGATCTCTTATAATGAACTATACGCGCTAATATTTGCGTACAAAACATGGAAGGACGTTTGAAAAAAGCGTAAAAAAAAAATTGAGAACAAATAACGGAGAAAAATGTCAGAAAGACGAAAACAAGCATGATTTTTAATCAATGAGTTCGTTGGCATTCTATTATTTCACATGAACCATAAGTTCGAAATTATTTCAAACAGGAGCTGTTATAAAGAACGATTATATATCCATCATCTCATTATATGTAAATGATTTCTTATAAGTAGGAAAACGCCATATGTGCGTTCTTAGACGAGAATATGTATGGGTAAAAATGGATAAAAACTGCTTCGAGTGGTACCAATTTAGCACATTTTATGCTTTTTTTTCAAAATGGCTGACTCGAGCAAGCTGAAAATTTCCAAAAATGTGTGTCAAAATATAATTCGACTTCATGCAAAATTTCATTTTCATGGAAAATATAAGTTTTTTTCCGCTGTGTTATTCCAATGGGTATTTTTGAAATTTCTAAAATTCACAAAAAAAAAGTCACCACCCGATAATGCCACAAAACTTCACAGATCTGTGTAAGATAAGGAACCATATTGAAAAAAAAATCGAATTTGATAACTGTAGCCGTTTGACCTATGGAGAACCGAAAAAAAAAAAAAAAAAAAAAAAAAAAAACGAACACCAATTTTTTTCAGTATGTCTTATTGAACCCTCGCTAAAGCTCGTCTTATAATCTCAACGCGCTAATATATGCGTCCGCAAAAACTTGACCAGATCAATAAACCTTGAAATGAGGCATTGGGTGGAGGCTGAGAATGAATTACTGAGCGGCACCTGTTGGTTGTTTCAAGACTTCGAGGTAGTCTTGTCAAAAATAACGAATCAAATGAAAAAGTGGTCAAGTATTTTAATCGAACTTCGCATACGTGAACAAGACATAATAAATCAACTGGGCAAACGCGGAATGCGCGTTGTAAGATGAGCGAAACTCTACACACCTTGATTAGATGAGCGTAGCGAAGATTTTCACTGAACTCTTACGGAACTTTGTCTGTGCTTTTTTTTTTTTTTTTTTTTGTAAACACTGCACAGGTCGCAGGGTTTGACCGATCGACATGAAACTTCTGATGAAAGATTTAAGAAGAAAGCTAAAAAAAAAATAAAGTATATATAATTTTATCGAGTATGTTTGATTGTAATTTCATTAGGTATAGTAACCATTACCACCTGTTCTATGAACAATCTGTAATGAATAAATAAAATATGTAAAATATGTAAATATAGTTATATTACATAAAAATAGTTTTTGTTGGTCGAGTGTATTTTTGATAATTATTATTTGTTTTCTTCATCTTGTTCCAGTTTTGGTAATGTTGTTTTGTAAAGAGTTTTGTTAATCAAGTTTAGGGCCTTGCCACCGCACTTTGGTGCAATTGTGAGTGAAAAAAAAAATGAAAAAAAATGTAAATGTTCACTTCTTTCCACTAACAGCAGATGTCAAGTTTATCACTTTAATGGAATCCAACAAGAAAAATGTCTCATAGTCCTGAAGTGGTGTAATAAGATCTATCAAATTTGGCAATAAAACTTTTTTTTTCTCATTTTTCATTCATGAATATTAATTTTCTCATATTGATTGTTATTTCTTTAAGACTGTGATCAGAGGTCGATAAAGGTAGTTCGATCTTCTGTCAAGAACTGTCGTTATAAATAACCAAGTTATGATTTATAACTCGACCCTTGCTAAGTCGACTCTGCAATAGTTATACAATCGATTATCGATTATCGATATTACTGAATGACTTAATAAATCAATTAACAGGTCAAAGGTCATACAATCGACGTCGTTAGTGCAAGAAATGACCTTGACATCAGGTGTGTATGACGTCAGAGGTTACCATTGCAGCGCGTTAAACATTTCTTCTATATTATTGTCGTTTTTAGATTAGGTTTGACGATGTAGTATGATGGAAACTGAGATCTATTGAGTTGAATGAATGATTTGAGTATTTTTTGATTAGGTTCTTTGGAAAGTTGGAAAAAGTCGGTCATGTATGCCTTCTCTTTTCTTTTCATTCCTGTCCCAAATAAAATTAAGGACCGTATTCCCTCTTTGGAGACATTTCTAACATGTTTCCCCCATTCTAAATTTGTATTTATGTGAATTACAAGATATGTATACGCTTTTACTTTCTCAAGTTTAGAATCTTCTATTGATTTGATTTATTTTTTTCTTGCTACTGATGGTAGAGAAGTGCACCACTTTACATTTACCAACATTTAGTCCCACTAAATTTATTTTAACCCATACACTAATTCCATCCAAATCTCCTTGCAACAGATTTTTCTTATTCTCACTGTTAATGGTGCTATATACCACACAGTCATCAGCAATTGGACGAATTCTTGATTGAATTCCGATGTGTAGATCGTTTAAATGTAGTGAATAGAAAGGGTCCAATGACACTCCCTTGTGGTACCCCAGAAGTAATTTGCACCATATTGAAAATGTCATCACCAACTTTTACTTTTTGTGATCTATCTGTTAAGAATTGTGTCTTCTCGTGTTTTGTTATTTGTTTCAACTTTGAAATCAAAAGTTTATGAGGTACTTTGCCGAAAGCTTTTTTAAAATCCAAAAGACGGCAGATATTTTACCCCTCTTGTCTAAAGTATCAGACAGTTCCTTGCAGTTGGGTTACACATGAGTAACCCTTACGAAAACCATGTTGTCCATCAAATATTCCACCATTATTATTAACAATTAATTTAATATCTGTATCAAATAACCTTTCCCTAATATCAAATATTGAGGAGGTCAAATATTGAATTACCCAAATTTGATTTTTCTCCTCCTTCATGTATTGGAGTTTTTCCATTGCTTTTTTCCAGTCCTCGGGCACAGTTCCTGAATCTATCAAGTTTAGAAAAATTATCATATAGGCCTACACAAGCACAAACAATGCCATGGTTGTCCATCGAATATTCCACCATTATTATAACAATTAATATCTGTATCAAATAACCTCTCCCTAATTTCAAATATTGAGGAGGTCAAATATTGAATTACCCAAATTTGATTTTTCTCCCCCTTTATGTATTGGAGTGATCATTGCTTTTTCCCAGTCCTCGGGCACAGTTTCTGAATCTATCTTGATACTTGATACTTGATACTTTATTGATCTATACATGTATAAGTGTGGTATAATGGTAGTAGTGTAAATTCCCCAATAAGGCAAGCTTGTGCTGGGGAATTTCTAAACAAACAGCTATAGTTGATATAATATATGGAATACAGATTACAAAATAACATTTTGAAAATAAAACATAGGTTCTAGGTATTTTATAGTATGTAACAAGATTAATCAATTTGAATGAAAGGTCGAATGATAATAGACAAAGGTAAATGGATGCGATATAATCTCTAGATATTTTAAATTAGTATGGTAAAATGTTTTCAAGTTCTAAGGTTTCAATAATATAATATAAAATAATATAATATCTTACTATAATAACAACGATATTGCATTTTAAGCCTTTACATACAAACATTCCAGTTTTATTATTATGATTATAGCATCAAATCGAGCAATGTAGGCAGGAGATATCACCGTGTCAAAATTACTTCAAGTAGAGGTAGGCTCAGCGACAAATCATAGCTAATTAAGACTAAGTACAATATGTGAACATAATGAAGAAATGGAAGGAAGTCTTGGCTGAACGAATCAATTAGGATTTGTGGGAAAAATTACAAGCGATACATTCAGAGTCATGGGAGTGCTATCTGTCAGAAACCAAATGAGACTATATATATATATATATTCATCTATAATTATATAGATATATATATATATATATATATAATCTTATCTATATATATTCCTATATAATATATATAGATCTATACAGCTATCTATATCGTCTCTATATATATATATAATATACATCTACATAAATTCTAATAATATAATATATATGTTGCTATTTCATAAATATGATATATATATATACTATATATCTAACTAATATACTATATCGTATCTATCTTTAATATATATATATAATAATAATCTATATACTATATATAAATATATATATATCTATATCTAATATTCATATGTCTATCCATATAGAAATATATAGCCCCGATATATTATTAATATAGACATATATATTTCATATATAATATATATTAGAATATATATATATATAAGATATATATCTAGATATAAATATAGATATATATATCTATATATATAATATTATCGTTTCTCATTTGGTTTCTGCAGCATCGACTCCCATGATCCTGAATTGTAACGTCCACCCACAGTATGTGCTGTCAGATTAGTGGTCAATTTCTCATTCCAGTATTATGCAAGGAACATTTCGATATAATTAATAATAATATATGAACCTAGAATTCAAGCAAAATGTCGCTCCGTTCCTTCCACAATGTTTACGATTTTCTTTCACAATTCCACTCAACAGTAGAAAATTTCCACCAAGCTCTAGGATCTATTTCATATTGTACTAACTTCAAGTGCTACTCGAACCGACAAGTAAGATATATATATATATATATATTATATATCTATATATATATATATATTATATATATATATATTATATAATGTATATATATATTATATATATATATATATTATATATATATATATATATATTATATTAGATATATTTATATATATATATGTACTAGATATATATATATATATAATGTGATATATATGTATGTTAGATATATATATATTATAATATATATAAGTATGATATTAAATAATATATATATATATATATATGATAATATATATATATATATTAATATATATATATATATAATTATAATATATATATATATATATATATATATATATAATTATATAATATATAATATATACGGTATATATAATATATATAATTATATATATATATGATATATATGTTGCGTAGATTCCGTGGCCAATATTATATGGTAAACTATTTCTAGGTGAAACCACGTACTTGAGTATTACGTCTCGACGTTTCGACGGAGTTTTATCCGCCATCTTCCGGAGTCTTTATCGGTGAGAGTTCAGCTGACTAAACCGGTCCGTCGAAACGTCGAGACGCTATACTCGAGTACTTGGTTCACCGTAGAAATTATTTACCATATATATATAAATTATATAATAATATATATAGATATATAAATATAGATATATAAATATAATATATATATTATATACAATATTATAAATATATTATATATGTTTTAATATATATAGATATCTATTATCTATATATAGATATCTATATATAATAGGCTAAGTGATGCTTTCATGAAGTGCAATTCCCTCCTTTTGATTTTCTCATCAATTGAATTTCAGTAGAATTTTAAGAGAATGAGTTGTCTACGTTCAGCGAATCGCAAACAAGACACTTGCGTAAACCAAATACAGAGATATGACTTTTCCTGAATATCGGAGACCCAGTATTTGTTGTTGTTTCTCATGATTCTAGAACCGTATAACTGCAGTAAACTTCATTGGGTGTCCCCCCTCCCGTTCCCCTCCCCCCCCATCCCCCCCCCTCCCCCCTCTTCACCTGTTGTGCCCTTGACCTGTCCAATGCTTCCCTAACGAACTGTATTTTGCACTGTAACAGCGTGTTTATAGAGAGAGCAGAGAGCTGTTGTGAACTAGATGTTCATGGAACGTATATAGAATAAGAGATGATTCCCTCAGAATCCATTAAACACAACGAGATTTATATTTTATATATTTATATATCTATATATATGTATATATATATATAGTATATATATAGATATATATATATATATATATATAATATACTACATATATATATATCTATATATATTTATATATTATAATATATATATCATATCTCGATATAGATATATCTACCACATGGATTATTTAAATATCTCTCTATATATATATTCTAATCTATATATAATATATATATATATCCTTTATATATTAATAGAATATCTGAACAAATTTCACGCAAGATTTACTCATAACCCAATTTACATCGCTTTAACTCCCTGTCAATACACATACTATAAAATAACACTATAGAGAAAGCATTCATTCCTGACTTTGCCATACTTAAACTCACTCCAAAACCGACAATCAATATTAAATACTACATTTAAGTATATACAATTGATTTGTTTTGTTCATCATTTCAAGATAAAGCCTTCAAAGGTATCCTAAAGACTGGATACTCGAAACACATGTTACATAATACGGCATTACTTAATCCTAATCCTCAGTAAAAGGTCACGGAATCAAAGGTTACAACAACTAACCTTAGACCAGACCTTAAAAGGTGCATTGCGATAAAGTGGCAACTGGTTCCGCGAAAAACCCGCAGCTTCATTGTCTTTTCCTTGACACTTTTACAGGTTAATTTGTTCAACATATTAAGCCATGTGGAAGCATCTAGAAGTGGAAGGAGAGGTAGAAAGATAGCAGTATAAGATAGAGGTAGATAGAGAGGTAATGAGAGAGAGGAGAAGAGAAGGAGAGGAGACCTTGGACATGTAATTGAGACATAATTAATAAATGAATTAATAACATAACCTCGATGCTTACAAAATAGTTGTCCCCAATTAAGTTCATTTGTTGAAAACTAGGATTAGATCTTTGAAGGGTGGCACCAAAAGTCGATGTTATCACCCCATTCTTACTATATCAAAAATGCATCATGAACTTCAAACACATTACTGAGCTGTCAGTGACCATACGTCCTTTCCACCGCAGATAAAAGTCTTCAGTTTCCAAAATTCCCGGAACACATTCTAGTATGACCGTTTTCCTGTGATATCTCCGGACATTAACCACATGTATTGAGAGAAACCAAACACACAATGTTGATATCTTCTACTTTGCATCAAGTCTCTTTGCCGGAATGTATAAATAACACGGTATGCTATTCTTCATGATATATAAAAATCCACCCAATCGATAATGATAGACCTTGTTTGACTTTGAAATTTGATAACCCATTCATGAAAACAATAATTGTGGAAATACCAAGATATTTAGCCTGTTCTATAACAACAACGTGCCAATGTAGAATCAATCTAAAACAATTAATGAGCAGAAAGAAAAATATAATAGAATGAAAGGTATGGTTTAGTAATTCTATGCTTGTATTCATAACGAATGCAAACGATAGTTATCTGGGGACAGATTTTAGACATGTAAGAAATGAAAGATATCATCACAATTACCACAATCAGAAATTGTAAAAATATTCTAGGCCTACCAGTCCTCTATAGAATTTTAGGGTAATTGAAACTTTCTACGAAAACGCCATATATGCGTTGTTAGACGAGCGGATAGTATTAGTATGGGTAAAACCTACAGAAACATTATAAATCCTGAATAACAATAAACG
>OU015475.1:1491577-1501577 GCA_907164805.1 Brachyptera putata
TCTTTAAACTTATTCAACTATATTTCTTTTAATAATTGTATTTTATATTGATTATTATCCTGTTGAGTTTTTGATCGGCCAGGAACCAATCTTTTTTTTTTCATTTGGACAGCGCATGCGCGGTGCTTGAAAAAATGGAGACATTCTTCTTCAATACCGGTATGTCTTTCTATGTTTCATCCTCAGCCTTGATTGGGAAACAATGATTGTACATCAAGATGAAGAAAATATAAAAGAATACTTGGCCCACGTTTTAGTTTTGCTGTAAATTCATTTTAGTTTTGCTGTCCCTTTGCTCGATGATATCTAGCAAATAGCCAATCAGGTCCCTCGTATCAGATCACATCACACCTGTTGGATTAGGCTCCAGAACGGATGTTTGCGAGCGATATTGATCAGTCTGTGTGGTCCTAAATCAAGTGAGGGCCAATATTACCAATAATAAAAATGTGTTAATTAAGCTAATTAATCAATTGCAGTACAAAAATGACATTGGTAACCAAGGGTAATAACAAGCTAATCCACAAATTATCGCTTAATCAACAAATTTATTATTCGTTATAGCGGGCCCTGAATCATTTAGCTGAGTTCCTGTTGAGGCCATTTGGTCATCCATTTTCAATTATGAATTTGATGTGTGGTATTTATCCAGCATATTTCAGCTATATTCGCCGATGGTATATATATATATATATATATATATATATATATATATATATATATATATATATATATATATATATATATATATATATATATATATATATGAATATAAATATATATATATATATATTTTATAAATATATATATATATATATATATATATATATATATATAAATATATAGATATATATATATATATATATATGTATATATATATATATATATATATATATATATATATATATATATATATATATTTATATATATTTATGATGACATGAAATCCTCTCATCAAATTACCACTCGATATTAAATACCACCCAGATCTGTTCGATGGAACATTTCCAAGGTTTATCATCTTTCAGCTTGTAATCTCTGTTCATGGCATGTCTCATGTTATTGACTGATCCGTCTGTTAGGCTAACTGAGACTTTAACGGACTATTGAAACAAGGAGGAGATATCAGTGGAAGGGCCGTGAATGAGAAATGTCACTGTGGGCATTTCCAGACATGAGATCATTTTTTTTTCATCGATTATTAACAAACACCTTTCATTATTCTTCCATTTAAATCAACAATATTATATATATATATATATATATATATATATATATATATATATATATATATATATATATATATATATTATATATATATATATATATATATATATATATATATAATATATATATTTATATATATATAAATATATAAATATATATATATATATATATATATATATATATATATATAATATATAAAAACTGTTTCCCAATTAAGGCTGAAGATGAGCGGCACCTCGTGTTGTTTCAACACTTCGAGGCGGTATCGTCAACAAATATGAATAATTATCTATCAACTCTTTTAGATTGAAAACAATGAACTTTGACACCAGGACTGAGCTGTCAGTGACCATACTTCTTCACCGCAGATAAAAGTCTTTCAGTTTTCAAAAGTCCGGAACACGTTATAAGTATGAACCGTTTCTGTGATATATCCGGACATTACCAGCATTGGTATTGAGAGTAAACCAAACACACGAATGTTGTTATTTTATGAACTTTCTTCTCCAATATTATCTCTTTATTTTCCATCAACATTGAAACTCGATTAAAATAATTGTTCCCAAATAATGCTACTTTTGAAAGTAGGATCTTTCGGTTGAGGCACCGCAAGAAAGATCTCATTCCCCTATATTATGATAATTTCATTTTTCCTCAATTATTATAACTCAAAAATTACCTTTTCCATTCATATTATTTTTTTAGCAATATCGGTCATGATATAAAACATGAAATGTTCAAAACAGATCTGATAAAATCATATAAAATTAACATATGAAGTTATATATAATTTACGGTACCGTATACAAAATATAAAATTTAATGACATTATATCAAATTAATCGCTTATTCTATATCCCAACTCAATATCGAAACATCGAAAAATTAATCATCAATCTCAAATATCTCGAAAACAATCAGCAACCCCTTTCCCCCCAAAATCCATCTCCCGACATCAGATAAAAATAGCTGTAATAATTAATAATCCGCTCCCATCTGAGCATCTCCTAATATTGTGACTGTCACGGCCACCTGGGGTTGAAGACCGACAGATTGTCGTCGAGTGGAATGCTGATGTGTCGCTCCATGTGGCTGTGACGACACCACTTCCGGCGGCGGACTGGGCCCTGATTCCAGTCAGGGGGGGATAGCATGGTGATGAATTGAAATTTGATTCAGACCCCATATTACCGATATTAAAAATGTGTTATTTAAGCTTATTATTAATTGGGGTACAAAAATACCATTGGCAATCTGAGGTAATAACTACTTATTCAACTAATTAACGCTTAATCAACAAATTTATCGTTCGTAAAACGGGACCCAATTCAATATATATATATAATAGATATATATATATATATATATATATATATATATATATATATATATATATATATATATATATATATATATATATATATATATATATATATATATATATATATATATATATATATTAATATATATATATATATAGATATATATATATATATATATATATTATATATATATATATATATATATATATATATTTATTTATTTATATATATATATATATATATATATATATATATATTAATTACACACACACACACATATATATATATGAGAATTATATTTATATATATTATATTATATATTCATATATAGAATTAGATTTATATTTCACATTTTATTTGAAAAAAATGTTCATTAATGTTGAAAATTAGTTCTGATCAATTTTGACCCTGAAGAAGCCAGGACAAATCCTGGCGAAACGTTGGTCTTTTTAAATAATAATATCCATGGAATGAACCCAAAAGGTGTCTTCATTTTCATATATATATATAAATATTAATCACGCACACACATATATATATATATATATATATATATATATATATATATATATATATATATATATATATATATATATATATAATATATATATATATATATATATATATATATATACATTTATATATATATATATACATATATATATTATATATATATATATATATATATATATATATATATATATATATATATATATATACATATATTCAATCCACACATATAACCTCAACAACTCTGCCTGTTGACAGGTCGCCCTCGTGTATATACACGTCCCCTGTCCCCCACTGGCGAATCCCCCCTCAGTGATTGTGTTCATCATATAACAACGTCAAGATCGCACGACACTCGTTTAGTTCCACACACGCTGCCCACCTGTAGACTTTACATTCACTTTGCCGGTATTACGTGATTTGCTTATACACATAATACTAGAGTTAGTAGTGGCTTGTGATCGGTGAAGAGCGGTCGATATTGACAGGCCGTAAAATAAGTGACGATAATTTTATTTTAAGATTGATTGATGGGAATTGTTTGATGGGTTGTGATTTGAATTTGTGAATTGAAAATGGGTTTGGTTTTTCGGATTATTAGTGAGATTGAATGAAAATTCAATAATATTTTTGTTGAACTGAAGTGACATTGGATGGAAATTGATTATATTTTCGTTGAATTGAAGTGTTAAAGTGATAAATCTGCTCTCTATTATATTGAAAAGTGAGTAGAATGTGATGTACCTTATGGCAGATTTTGCCAGATCATATAAATATATATATATATATATATATATATATGCCTGAAATTAATTGATGAACTAATTAATCCCCAGAATCTTGTAATTGCATCTTGCATGTGCTTTTCATTTTATTTTTTCTGATTCTGGAAGAGATTTGGGAGTTTCAGATGCGGTTAGTGAATTCGAAATAATGTATTAATAATCTCCGTATGATGTTATCTGATGATTGATTCAGAGTTCACGTTTTAAATATGTTATTTGGAAGGGTTTAAAATTTGGTAATATTCTTGGAGAAATTCATCAAAAACAAGATTTGAAATCTTTTCCGTAGAAAATATTGCTGAAGAGAATGTTTAAAATAAGTTGAAATCACTCGGAATGAAATTAATCATCCATTGATTAATTAACGAATTGGGAGATTGATAGTTCATAATCGAGTACTGAATAATTGTTCATTGATTAATTGATAATTGATTGATTAAATTGTGAATTGTCCGCTTCAATTCTCGTGAGTAGTCCCAATACTACACAGTCACCAGCGAGGTATTGGTAACTAGGATCCTGAAGCCCCAGTAACCAGGGACTGGAGGTCCTAGTAACCAGGAGATCCGGAAGTCCCAGTAATTAGGATCTTGAAGTCCCAGTTACCAGGGACTCTAGGTTCTAGTAACCAGGGACTCTAGGTCCTAGTAACCAGGGACTCTAGGTCCTAGTAACCAGGAGACCTGGAAGTCCCAGTAACCAGGATCTTGAAGTCCCAGTAATTAGGATCTGGAAGTCCCAGTAACCAGGAGACCTGGAAGTCCCAGTAACCAGGATCTTGAAGTCCTAGTAATTAGGATCTTGAAGTCCCAGTTACCAGGGACTTGAAGTCCCGGTAACCAGGGACTTGAACTCCTAGTAACACGACAATGTAGCACCTACCATCACTTAACACTCATTAATTGCTACTAAATCACTGAAACAATCATAATTATATCCTAGTTAAATAATATATCTCACAGAATTTGTTGGCTATTTCTGATCATCAGCATCAAAATCTTGATCCACAATCATTGTTTCCCAATCAAGGCTGAGGATGAATTAGTAAGACTGTTTAGAAGCGGCACCTGTTGGTTGTTTCAACACTTCGAGGCGGTCTTGTCAACAATATAAATTCAAATTAATTTGTTCCTGTTCCACAACTAAAATGTAATGGGCATCGACTTTTCAATTTCGATGTCACAAAAAACATAGAAAATAATCAGAATATGGAATATTCTCTCTCATTGAAGACTACAGAGCATTAGATAAAAATAATCCATTCCATCAAAGATAGGACCAGCTCTCACCGCTAGGGATATAATTTATTTGTTCGTCCATAAAACAAATCTCAATATTTTTGATGACTGTTTGATTTATTTTATTCGTTTTTACATGTGTACAGAATACATAGTTCATAACAGGTCATATGAATATTACATGATTATCACAGTTAGTAATGTGAAAATATATAACATAAGATGTTATATAATTCAATGTCACATAGGAGAATTAATTATTGATGAATGTAGATGAAAAAAGTCTGGAAAAATACTCCCATCTCGAGAGAAATAATTATGAATTCGAACAAAGAACAAATCCGTAATTTTTTCTCAAGACAGTGCATGCACGATGCTTGAAAAATAGAGAAAATCTTCGTTACTATTTTTCTCTATGTTCACACCAGTTTAATTTGTATGAAAAATACACCAACTTCGGAATGATTTCATATTCTTTAACTTGGAAGACATTCTATTTTTGTGAATTCAATACAGTTTCAAGATGATATTAAGTTATCATATTTTAATTATTCTTTCAGTTGGTAAGATTGCCCTTGTGTCTTGAGTGTGGAACAATGATTTCGTATCACCTTTAATCCTGATGAAAAAAATCAAGATAATACGTCAATGAATACCAAGAATGTGATGAAATTCATTGACGTTTCATTTCAAAACTGATTAAATTCACAAAAATAGAATTGAGAGCATAAAAATATCTTGGACTTGATATATTTTGTATTAAGTTACACTGCTTTGTGAACATGGAAGATAAAAGTAAAGATGAATTTCTATATTCTTATAAACACTGCAATGAACCTCCTCAATATTCCATGAGAGATATTTTATCATGCAATGTCACACAGAAGATACAATTATTGAGAAATTACGACAAAAAAAAAGTCTAGAAAATTCTCTGACAAAAAGCACATATAAAAAATTCTCACATATGAATTACAACCAACATATTTCACATTCAAATTGATTCAATTAATTTCAATTAAATTAATTATATTCAATCAACTGAATTTATCTAAATTAGATGTTATATAATATCCTGGATTTAACAACTCGACTAAAATGATTAAATAATTGAATTATTTTGATTAAATATTCATCAGAAGGCAACCCTGCCACTCGATTTCAACGAATAATTACGATATTCCTTTCCAAAATTTAGTAGAAAACTAGAAATCATCGTCTGAATTTAAGAAATTATAATTATTTCTCGTCCTCCAGAGACCTCAAGTCATGACGTAGGCATTACCGATTCTGTATCGAAACATGAACAGAATCGAGTAGTGACTACGTCACGACTCAGAAAAGAGACCTATCCTGGATAAATATTTTTTTTTCGGAATGAATGAATCATAGTTTTCCTCAAAATTAGGCCCGGTTTTACGAATCTTAGTTGAGTAATAATCCACTAACTATTTGTTAAAGGTACGAAAATATCACATGTAACCAAGGGTGATTCCAAGTTAATCCGCTAACTATTGCTTAATCCACTAACAATCGATCCGTAATACCGGCCCTTAGAGAAATAAATAACTCCATTATTCATTCAAAACCAGTTTCAGGATTGCGGTGTCTTCTAATATCATACTACTGAATATCATATATCATATGATATATACTAAGGCCCCGTTTTACGAATGATAAATTTGTTGATTAAGCGATAATTAGTGGATTAGCTTGTTATTACCCTTGGTTACCAATGTTATTTTTGTACTGCAATTGATTAATTAGCTTATTAACACATTTTTATTATTGGTAATATGGGCCCTAATACTAACATTTTTCTCTCTCCACATTATCAATAAAAAATCTCCAAACAAAAAATCCTAGCTAACATTGAAATTAATTCAATTAATTCAATTAAATTAATAATATTTTATCACCTGAAATCATCTAAATAAGATCTTATATAATATCGTATATATAATATCTTATATAATATAATAATTGAAAATAATAAACGAACCGAAAATAATTAAAACAATTGAATTATTCAATTAACGCATTCATTATAATCATAATAACATCACAATTTTCTTTTTTTCACAGGAATCAATAAAAAAACTTCACATTGAGAAAGAAAAAAAATTGAAAGACAACGGAAGAAGATAATAATGAAAATTGTGATATTATAATTATTTTTTTTGTGCGCGTAATCAACACTATATAAACATGAAAAACACACTACTAAAAAAAGGTAGTACCATAGCGGTAGGGAGTGCGACAGAGACAGACGACTGCTCGAACTGTTGTTTCAAAATGTCCACTCTGTCGAGCAACAAGTTGATCAACAACAACAACAACAGCCAGCGTCAAGGTCACCAAGCGTTACTCCAGGGTGCACACACGGACAATAGTGCGAGTAAAGATGCTTGTGTGAAGAAGAAGAAGAAGAAAAAGATGGAAGCGTCCGAAATTAGGACATTTTATAAGAAACTGCTCAAGAATCATAAAGGTAATGAGAATTATTTATATTAATTGTAGGTTGTGACTGTACTAGGAATAGTGTCCGAAAAAAGACCGACTGTGCTAAAAAATGAAGGAGTGTACTAAAAATTGACTGACTGTACTGAAATTGTCCGAAAAATCTGTCCTAAAGACTGTCCTAAAAATCGACCGACTGTGCTAAAAAAATGACGAAGTGTGCTAAAAACTGACTGACTGTACTGATTTTTTTTTTTTTTTTTTTTTTAATGTAGCTCAACGAACCCACCAACAGCTAGGTAATACGGGGGTTCGAATGAGCGGATGATGATGAAATGGTGAAGTGAGGATAGGTGAAAGGACGTTTACAAAAACCCATGCCTTATGCGGGACTCGAACCCACGCCCAACGGTGACTTCAGTTACTACCGCTAGCGATAATTGACTTAGCCACCGGGGCGGCTACTGAGATTTGACTGTGCTAGGTATCGACTGACTGTATTGAAGGAAAACTGTCCTAAAATACGACAAACTGTGCTAAAAACTGATCAACTTCACTGTTAAGTGACCGAGTGTATAAAAATCTGACTGACTGTATTAAAATAGACTGTCTTACATTTTGACTGACTTTACTGGAAACTGACCGACTATACTAAAACCAACTGTACTAAATGTTTACTTATGATCAAACCCTATGTAGTCTCTTGGATCATGGCTCAACGTTCTAGCCACTGGTTCACTCCTCTCAAGTTGTGACCTTTTTGTTTTTATTTGGTTTATATGATTTTATATATGATATATGATATATGATATATGATATTCCGTGGCAATTTGATGGTGAAACAATGTTTATATTTTGATTATATTTTGAAATCGATAATTAATTAATAAATGACCACTAGTATATGTGAAATTCATTTTAATTCAATTCTGAAATCGAGGTTAAATAAATGAAAGACCACTAGTATATGTGAAATTCATTTCAATTCTATTTCGAAATCGAGGTAGAATAAATGAATGACCGCGAGTATATGTGAAATTCATTTTAATTCATTTTTGAAATCTAGGTAGAATAAATGAATGACCACTAGTATTTGTAAAATTCATTTTAATTTAATTTTGAAATCGAGGAAGAATAAATGAAAGACCACTACAGTATATATGAAATTCACTTCAATCATATTTTGAAATCGAGAATATAAATAAATGGTCACAATTATATATGTGGAATTCATTCTGATTATATTTTGAGATCGGGCATTAATGAATGATCGCGTGTGTCTATGAAATCCATCAGATATTGATTCTTCCCCCGTCATTAGATCCGATAATAACGAAAGTTCCCCGCGTGAAGTGTTTGTATAAACGATAAACGGACCTAATAACGAGAATACAAACACAATAAATACACACACACCGTGCCACGGTCAACACAGACTGACACTGAGACGTGTGGTCGAGTGGTTGGCATGCTGAACCGTCATTCAGTAGACCAGGGTTAGAGTTTTGTGATGGTTCCGTAAAGGGGTGCTTACACAAATCGAAAGATTTATTATAACCATTTTTTACCATTTTCAAAAATCAGTGTAATTGAATGAAAAGTTCACGTCTCCAAGATAATTTTATGCTCTTTAATTATCATGACATTTTATTTTTGTGAATTCGATCACTTTTGAGATTATACGTGAATGAAAACCATCACGTTCTTGATATTCATTGACATATCATATTGAAACTGGTTGCATTAAGGTTCAGTTTTACGAATCGATAGTTAGTGGATTAGGCAATAGTTAGCGGATCAACTTGTTATCACCCTTGGTTACGTATGATATTTTCGTACCTTTTACAAATAGTTAGTGGATTAGTACTTAACTAAGATTCGTAAAACCGGGCCTAACAAAAAAAGAATGTCATAATAATTGAAGAGCATAAAATTATCTTCGGTTTGATATACTTTTCATTCAAATACACTTGTTCGTGATAAAGAATGTAAATAGTAAAGATGAATTTCTCTATTTTTAATAAGCACCTTGCATGCACCACCTTAACAACAGTCAAAACCCACGTGTACCTCCGTCAAGATGGTCGACCATGGTGAGAATAGATCCACGTCTCCTGAATGACGGTTTATTGTGTTAGCCACTCGACCACTCGTCTCAGTCGACGATTTATTTTTCAATAACATCGAAACTTGATACAAAATCTTGGTTCACCAATTAAGGCTATGGATTAAAGACGAGATAGTTTGAACGGGGCACCACAAGGACGAATTATTAAATAATTAATCATTAAAAATTTCAATTGAAAAAAAATATATGACAACTCAATACACACAAAAATATTATCTCCTCATATATTTTTTGATAAAAATGTAGGCTACCTATATAAAACTACATTTCCATTTATATTTCATTTAAAATACTTCATACAATTTATGTATCAGTAGATGAAAAGACAAC
>OU015475.1:1504077-1795733 GCA_907164805.1 Brachyptera putata
TATATATATATATATATATATATATATATATATATATATATATATATATATATATATATATATATATATATATATATATATGTATATATATATATATATATGTATGAAGATACACTCCATTATATAAATCCATTTTTTTCAATACATCAAATAGTTACATGTCAAAGTATAAACACTTTCATAATTAGTACATATTAATTGGCACATAATCTACGTTATTATCACACGTTAGGCCAGATTATTGCATCGTTAGCGTCGTGCGGCATTGTGAATGAGCCTCTAGCGTCACGCGCGGCATTGTGAATGAGGCTTCGGCCCGGCCGATGATTTATAACCAGCCACAATCATTACGCTTCAATAACTCTGTTTTGCATTGTCGACGAGTCAACGACGCATGATTAGAATAATAACAGTTATCAGATGGATTACACATTGGACGAGAAAGTTTTATCAAGGGGGGAGGGGGGGGGGGGGGAAGGGGGGGGTGTTGGAAGTTTGGGGGAGAAAGTGTCAGAATTTAATACATTCCAATGAAACAATATATAAAGAAGCCAATATCCTTAATGATAAATGTTTATGTATGGTTGTATTCAACAGATATGAAGGTTACGACCGATTGTTTCCCCTATATAATAACATTAGGTACTGATGGTTTGAACCTTCATTTATCGTGTGAAATTTGTATTTATAGATGAAGGTTACGAGCGACCGTCTCCCCTATAGTATAACATTGAAGTAAGGTGGAACGAACCTTCATGTCTAGTGTGTGCATGTATATGAATGCTCGACACACCCGATGGTTTGTGTTGGATATATCGCGGGACGGACGAGCGGGACATTCAGAGTGGAGATGTGTGTCTTGTGGTTGAAGTTGGTCCATATCTTGAACACGCGGTATTATTTCCGGTGAACAAAACTTGTTTTATATGTAATCAACTTAAGAGGCAATGGTAGTCGATTTAGCGTTTTTTTTTATATTGGGTTTAACGACGCACTGTTATGATAGCGCAGATCTAATGGCGTCGGATGGATGATTAATGAGATGAAGGTTCTTGGGTAATGAGAAGGAAGCGGTCGTGGCCGACTTATTGTAGGAACCATCCCGGCATTAGCCCAGACTACAGAGGGAAACCATGAAAAACCCTTGTAAAGATGGTCGGCGGCGGGGATCGAACTGGGTTCGGAATTCCCCTCGCCTCCCGGATCACATGAAGCGAGCGCGTTAACCACTGTGCTGCATGTGCTGTTTTTTTTTTGTGATATCTTTCGAATGGTATGAGATATTGAGATTCTGAAAACAGAGAAATATAGATATTTCAAATACCTTCAAGATGGTGTAAGTGCTAACTATTTATCTCTAATCGCCTAATTGTCGGGTGTATACGAAAATAAAAACATATTTTTCAAGCGTGTACGCCTAACAATTATGCGATATGAGATGAATAGTCATCACTTACACCATCTTGAAGGTATTGAAAATATCTATATTTCTCTGTTTTCAGAATTCCAATATCTCATACCATGCAAAAGTTATCTCAAACCCGCTAAATCGAATACCATGAACTCTTAAGGGGGCTGCATAATAAAGTATAAATAAACTAAAACAAACCAAACACAGAATATTTGTTCTAAGATGATCGAAATATCTATATAAAGTATAATTACAAACTCCTGTACTATTCTATCCACCCAAGGGAATATTCCGAGCGACCGTCCCCCCTATCCCACACCACTAGCGCACGGGTGTCTCGAGCCAACACGTCTGATGGATTTAAGTGGAACACTTTCTGATCCCCGCGTGCTGTAATACTTGCCATGCGATATGACATAATGGTAGTAACACATAGCTCGCGGGCAGACGGTCTTGCTAGGTGAACAACCATTAGATCAGCTGGAACCAGTTAGAACAGATATCACTGATAATTATACATACATACATACACACACACGCATATATATATATACATATATATATATATATATATATATATATATATATATATATATATATATATATACACATATATATATATATATATATATATATATATATATATATATATATATATATATATGTATATATATATATATATATATATATATATATATATATATATATATATATATATATATATATATATATATATATATATATATATATATATATGTATATATATATATATATATATATATGTGTGCTTACGTAGGTTCTCGTGGCCTATGGTAGTTGCTGGTACAATTTCTGCGGTAATGCCACGCTCTTCACACTCTTCATGTCGACGTTTCGGCGGAATTTGCTCCGCCATCTTCAGGGAAGATCCAACTGGGTCGATGATCAGCACTTGGTGTAGTCGTAAAACAAAAGGTGCCAGGGCGGTGGCATGACGACGTCTGCCCCGGCAGTGGTGCTGTCATAAAAATAATGGTTAATTTAGATAGCAGTCAGTGTGGTTCCTAATTGTTGGTGGGTTTGCCCCCCCCCCCCCATGTCCCGCAAGGAAAAAATGTAAAAATGGTTTTTAAAACAATTATATTCAGTAATCTTTTGGTACGTGTAATTGTAGCACGTGGCTGGCAGACTGGGACTGTTCAAGATAATTATTACTATTATCACTGGATTTTTATTTTAATATGTACTTTGTCCCATGATTGGATATAAAATAACAGATGACCAAATATCAGCGCCCTATGCCGCCCTGCCTACGCTTTAAAATTGGATGCAGGGCTATGCCCTGCCCCCCAAAACAGTACCAGGGTGCCCGGTGCCGCCACGGATTGCCCTGGCCTGGCCCCACAACATGTCTGGATATTTAGCTCAATCGGTGAATATATCCACTAATCAGAGACCTATATCTTGTAGCTAGATAGGTCTAGAAGGTTATTGGGGTCTTGGTATCTTATACTGTAGTCGATGAATATGCTATTTGCCAGATAGCTATTGTCCTATCTGCTGGATAACGAATCACCAACTAAATTATGTGTCTATTTCAAAGAACTATCTTGGAAATGAAATATTATTTTATATTTTATTTGTAAGTTATCTTCCCTCACTTTCTGTGGTTAGGAACGTATTTGGGTCAATTCAGTGGTATATCAATTTTTTTGTGATAACAATATTGATAAAATATGATAATAGAAAATAATAGAAAAGATACCAAAATTTCTATACAAAAAAACAGATATTTATCATACCCTTTGAATGATTGTGTAGATACGATTTAAATTATATTACATAATTATCAGAGATATTCAGCAAAATAAATGTGTTCACTTAACAACTGGCACGGCCGACTCCTTCCCTCTATCCAGATACACCTAATGGACTAAACTCCCATCCTATCACCTAATTCATCAGTATCCAACCCCACAGGCGCGGACTGGCAGGGGGTCGACCCCGGGCCTTTTGACCGTTCCGGGCCCCTATCGTACATAATATAATTATATAGACAATATATATATAAATATGTATTACACAATCATCGACAAGCTGGGACAGAGTTCATCGTTAACGTCAAGAACACTTTCAATTCAATACTTACCTATGTTTGTAACCATGTAGTTGGAATATATATTAATCAATTACTATTTCGATTGATTATATTTACGGATCAAAAGTATCCATACCCAAATAATAATTCATCGCAAACAGGTATATACAATAAAAATATTAATTTGTGTCAAGATATGTGTAAAAAGTTACTTGATAAACATGGAAAATCGAAAAATTTCGATCAGCGAAGATGCTTCCTACGGTGCGCCTGCAACCTCAATATATTCAACAAGGAAAACGCAGAATGTGCGTTGTGAGATGTGCGTAGAAGTATGGAAATCTGGAATTGAAAGATATTCTGTCAGCTCAATCTACATCTACAAACCTTAGACTACTTCAAACGCTGATAAATCTTACCTGCAACTTGTTGCTATTTACAACCCTAATATATTATACAATATGATTCAGCATTTCTGTACTGATATTGTCAGCATCTTAACTCTTAAGCCATATCTACACGGTCCAAGTTTTCTTCCAAGTCCGTGGATTCAAGGGTTGGTCCAAGGACAGCAACTAGGATGGGACATTGAACGCCTGTCTACACGATCCAATCTATTGAAGGCCATACACGGCACATTAATCCCAATAGTTGAACATGCTGATCGAGTATCTAGATGACTTAGTGACAATCAGATATGGCGGGAGACCGAGCGGTCGCCGTTAAGACTTGTATGACGTCGAAGCCTCTGATTGGTTGGTTTCATCAAAGGTTGGACGAAAAATAGGAATTACCCAAACGAAATGACTTGGATGAAAGAATGTGTCCAAGGATTGGATGAGAGCTTTCTGATTCAAGTTTTCCATTTAGACGGTCCAAGAAATTGTAACCAACCTTGAATTACAGAAGTTGGATGAAAACTTGGAACGTGTAATTAGGGCTTTATGATATATTTGTTTGTACCTCATCATTTCGGTATCCTGCACAAAACCCCCAATATGACGTACTTTCTTTTTACACCAGCTACACTTTAGTTCAGCTGGTGCAACATAACAAACAGACCTATTCTATTGAAACAATAATAAATAAATGAGTAAATACAAATGGGTGGTTCAAAGGGAAGAAATCAGGGATGTCGTTAGGATTTCTGTATTGGGGAGGGGGGGGGGGGCGCAGATAACAATTTGGAAATATCATCAAGTAATATCGTCGGCTAATTCGGTTTTGTCGGCAAGAACAGGGGTGAGTTTGTGTAGTTTTGTGTACTTTATTATCGCTAAATATGAAATATTGTTGGACGAGGAACACAAAGCATGCGTTACGTGTGTATTAGTTATTCGCTATAATGAGTTTCGTATTGCAATAAAAGAGTTGGAGATCTGAATGAATTCGAAGAAACGTGTCACCGGGATCCAGAATTATTCTTGTGGAAACGAAACATGTATGTTCATCACTTCTGGAAGGAAGTTTGAGGAAGTCGAGTTCATACTGATATAATTCATATTGATAAGTAGCAATATTTCATTGTGTGTTTATTCGTAATAGGTGGACATTTATATATTTTCAAAGAGGATTCATTATTGGGGGGGGGGCGCAAATGTCGATTGGGGAGGCGCGCGCCCCTCCTTGGACCCCCTAACGACGTCCCTGGAAGAAATCGGAAATGAAACGAAATTCAAAGTCGAGATGGACACCACCCCAAGACGTCGAACCAACGCAACCCGCAATACATCCAGCTGAGGACCACACAATGATTACGAAAACGATATAGATCATATCGGAAACTAGAAAAGAAGTAATTGTTCCACTAAATCCATCAAACCACTATCACATTCCCAACCCAAACTCGGAACTCCCATTTCATTCAATCGTAACAGTCCACTAACCGACCGTCTCCCGTCCCTAATAAGACACGACTGAAACCTACCGGTCGAAACACCAAACCGCTAACAATATCCAACAGTAAAAACCCCCGATCGGAACATTTCGATGAAATAACTAACCGACCACAAGACTGAAACCTACCGGTCGAAACACCAAACCGCTAACAATATCCAATAGTAAAAACCCCCGATCGGAACATTCGACAAAATAACTAACCGACCACAAGACTGAAACCTACCGGTCGAAACACCAAACCGCTAACATTATCCAATAGTAAAAACCCCCGATCGGAAAATTCAATCAAATAACTGACTTCCTAGATTAACAATACGTGTTGTGCATAGATAGTTTTCACTTGTGGTGCGACCAACAGGTCTTGACATTGATCATTAAATTCGTGTAGATGCTAGCGGCGTTTCGTCTGCTTACATAACCGACCAATAGCGTGACTCGGACACGCGCCGGTGATACTGCTATTGTTGTTGTTGTTGTTGTTGTTGCTCGGTGGGATGAGCGAGAACTCCACTTCCGACTGTCGTGAATTATACACACACATACATACATACATGTGTATATATATATATATATATATATATATATATATATATATATATATATATATATATGATGTCGTTTGTTTCCGGATAATGCCGCTCATAATTAAAACAAAGCCGTGGAGACCCCACTCTCCACGTTGTCCAACTCACTTGACGTTTCGGGTGGATTACACCACCCATCTTCAGAAATAAAGTGAAAAATGATCCGGCCTCGGAAGACACGTCCGAACTCGACGAGAACTCGACACCGGGTGTCGAGTTCGATCCCCGCCGCCGACCATCTTTACAGGGGTTCCCATGGTTTCCCTCTGTACTCTAGGCTAATGCCGGGATGGTTCCTACAATAAGTCAGCCATGACCGCTGCCTTCCCACTATCCAAGAACCATCATCCCATCATCCCATCATCTCATTAATCATCCATCCGACGCCATTACGTCTGCGCTATCATAACAGTGCGTCGTTAAACCCAATATATATATAAAGTTAGTTAGATTGGGTTATTCAGGTTAGTTTCTGCTGCACGTAGCAACAAAATAAAAACAACAACATGAATAACTTAGGCTTGTGATGACAGACCGATGGTCCGATGAATTGTGGCTGCCAATAATTCTCATAAACTGCATCTCGAAGAAACTTGACTGGCCGGTTATTACGATAGTGCCAACCTTTGCTGACAATTATTACAAAACACAGAGTTATTAAATATATAATACATACCGGTGTGTACGGTGATACATGGTGTATACAGGGGGGTGAAACTTGACCGAAGCTGGACTGAAATTGCATTGTTAGAATTGAATAAATAAAGTTTTTGATGAATAATATATAATATATATTTTTTTTATATATTGGGTTCAACGACGCACTGTTATGATAGCGCAGATCTAATGGCGTCGGATGGATGATCAATGAGATGATGGGATGATGAGATGAAGGTTCTTGGGTAATGGGAAGGATAGTGGGAAGGAAGCGATCATGGCCGACTCATTGTAGGAACCGTCACAGCATTAGCCTAGACTATATAGGGAAACCATGAAAAACCTCTGTGAAGATGGTCGGCGGCGGGGATCGAACTGGGTTCGGAATTCCCCTCGCCTCCCGGATCACATGAAGCGAGCGTGCTAACCACTACGCTGCATGTGCCGGTAAATATATTTTTTTATGAAGTTAATAATTGGAATGTATATGTGATATAGTTATTGAGAGTGGGCTATATTTCTTGATAGAGCCCACGTTGGGCGCCAAATGTAAGACCTCTGAAAATCCCGGCTATATATATTTAGGGATCCCACATAAAAAGACACAGTAACTCGAGAATAAATAAGAACCATTTACTTACTCACAAAATTACAATGTGAAAAATAGGCAGAGCATCCGTAGATGATCACCAGACGAAGGTCCATAGACTACTTCAAGTTTACTTATAATTTCGATACACAGTTTCTCCAAAATATATTACAAACACTTCACCCTATTGGCTACTTGAAAAATGGGACAGATTGATTGGTAGCTGGACTTGACCTAAATGGACATGATCCTCCCCCAGCACGAGCACTGAAAACTTTATCATTCTGCCGACAAAGACTAAATTCAAAAGAAGCGAAGTTGAGTTTGAAGAACCTGGTTGTAAATTAAACTTAGATACACAAAGTCCGGAATGAAGAAATGACAATCAATACACCAAAGACATGAAATAACTATAATAAAACACATCCTCAATTTAAGTAAAGGAATCTATTCATATTTTGTCTGAAGGTTTGCACAGAATACAATGAGGGCCGGTATTACGAATCGATAGTTAGGCAATAGTGGATTAAGCAATAGTTAGCGCATTAACTTGTTATCACCCTTGGTTACGTATGATATTTTCGTACCTTTAACAAATAGTTAGTGGATTAGTACTTGACTAAGATTCGTAAAACCAGGCCTAAGGCGATATAATATTTCATACTAAGAGCAGATAGTAGTAGGGTGGTCGAAGATTGAGGTCATCACAATCATATTTTCAAATTCTTCAATTCTACACTTTTTGAGTCTTCATATAGAGTCTTTAGTTGCCGAAAGTCCGGAACACATAAGTATAAACCGTTTTTGCGGACATAACACACATTTTATTTCCATTTTTACTGATCTTAAATTGCCTAAATTTCTGAGATTTTGAAAGTCCGGAACACATAAGTATAAACCGTTTTTGCGGACACTACCAACATTGGTATTAGGAATAATCCAAACACACTAATGTAGATATAATCCAATCTAAAACCAATCTAAAAACTATGAACCAAATGGAACCTCATTCTGTGTGATTATCTACTAATTTCTCAAGGTCTTTCACAACATTTGCAAACCAAAGACAAGATTGAACTGTTGACAATCCAAACAAGACCATAAATTTAATTCTCGATTTTGGACGAATGCTATTTACAATCCCAGTCAAATCGAACAAAAGATGACCTTCGATCCATCACGTCATCCATCGACGCCAATAGATCCTACATATAAACACGAAGAGGCGTTAAAACCCATTATGAATACGAATAAACAAATGGAAACTTATGAAAGAGAGTATTGAATTTAATGGGAGATGATTTTAATGTATTTACGTAGTGGGTTATTCGCCAGCTTTGTTTTTGTAAACCCGGATTTGCGGCTTGAAGTGTGAAATATCTCAATGAACAACCAATGTAAATATTGTTCAGTCAAACCGGAATGTCTAGGAATCGAAAAAAAAAAATATATATATATATATATATCTATGATCACTTGTCGTTTCGAATTTCCCCTTGGAATTAAGTTACAATATGAAATAGATCCTAGCTCTCGTTGAGAAATGTTTCTACCTGTTGAGTGTAATGTGAAAGCAACTCGTAAAAACTGTAGAAGGAAACCGGAAGCGACATTTTGCTGAATTCGAGGTTCATATATTATTATATATTATATCGAAATGTTCCTTGCATAATACTGGAATGAGAACTTGACCACTAATCTGAAGCACGTACTGTTGAGTGTGGCGATACATTCAGAGATCATGGGAGTCGATCTGTCAGACCTAAATGAGGACTATATATATATATATATATATATATATATATATATATATATATATATATATATATATATATATATATATATATACATACGATATATTATAGGCTATAAAGTGATGCATTTATGAAGATTCAATTTCCTCAATTACTAAATTAGGACAGAGGTTCTCCAATCTTCTCATCACCTTGATTCTTTCATCAATTTAATTCAGTAAAGATTAGCAGAATGAATTTCTCCGTTAAGCGAATCGCAAATCCAAGAAACTTGCGTAAACAAAACAGCAGAGATGAGATGACCTTTCCGAATATATTCGGATACCAAAGTATTTGTTGTTGATTCTCATATTTCTAGAACCGTATAACAGGCTAGTAAACTTCATTGAAGTGTCACCCCTCCCTCCCCCCTCCCCCCTCACCCCTCTTCACCTGTTGTCGCACCTTGACCTGTCCCAAGGCTTTCACTACGAACTGTATTTTGTCAACTGTAAACAAGCGGTGTTCAGAGAGAGAGAGAGAGAGATGCGGTGAACTATGATGTCATGGAAGATGATTCCACAGAATCAATTAAACACAAACAGGAAAGCCCACGAAAAAACATATATGATATATATTCATACATATATATATATATATATATATATATATTTATATTTATATATATATATATATATATATATATATATATATATATATATATATATATATATATATATATTTATATTTATATATATTCATACATATATATATATATATATATATATATATATATTTATATTTATATATATATATATATATATATATATATATATATATATATATATATATATATATATATATATATATTTATATTATATATATATATATATATATATATATATGAATATATATATATATGAATATATATATATATATATATATATTTATATTTATATTTATATATATATATATATATATATATATATATATATATATATGTATATATATATATTGAATAATCTGAACCTATTTCACGCAAAATTCACTCATAACCAAATTTACTATTGCTTGAACTTCATGTCAAAACACATATAATAATAATAATAACAATAATAAAATGAAATGTAATTCAGTCATTGACTTTGACATACATTGAACATCACTTCAAACAGAAAATCAATATTAAATGCTTCATTTAAGTGTATACAATTGATTTTGTTTTGTTCATCATTTCAAGAGAAAGCCTTCAAAAGTTATCCTAAAGATTGGATAATCGAACACATGTTAACATAATACGCATTACTTAATCAAGAATCATCAGTAAAGGTCAACGGAATCAAAGGTTACAACAACTAACCTTAGATCAGACCTGAAAAGGTTCCTTGCGATAAATTGGCAACTGGTTCCGCGAAAAACCCGAGTCTTCAGTTGTCTTTTGCCTTGACACTTTTACAGGTTAATTTGTCAACATATTAATCCGTTTGGAAGCATCTAGAAGTGGAGAGAGAGAGAGAGATGAAGAAAGAGAGAGAGAGAGACCTTTGACATGTAATTGAGACATAATTAATAAATGAATCAATAAAATAACATCGATGCGTGATACAAAAAAATAGTTGTTCCCCAATTAAGTTTATTGTTGAAACTAGGATTAGATTATTTGAAGGATGCACCAAAAGTCGATGTTATCACCCCATTCTTACTATCTGAAAAAAATCAATCAATGAACTTTGACATCAGGACTGAGCTGTCAGTGACCATACTTCTTCACCGCAGATAAAAGTCCCTCAGTTTCCTGAAGTCCGGAACACATTATAAGTATGAACCGTTTTTGTGATATATCCGGACATTACCAGCATTGGTATTGAGAGTAAACCAAACACACGAATGTTGATATCTTCCACTTTGAACCAAGTCACTTTGCCGGAATGTATAAATACATGGTGGATGCTATTCTTCATATATATTAGGCATCCACCAAATCGATAATGATAGAAATATTGACCTTGAAATTTGATGAACCATTCTTGAAGACAACTGAGGCAATACTAAAATATTTAGCCTGTTCTTTAACAACAACATGCCAATGTAGAATCAATCTGAAACAATTAATGAGTAGAAACATAAATATAATAGAATGAAAGGTATGGTTCAGTATGTCTATGCTTGTATTCATAAATAACGTATGCAAACGATAGTTATGTGAAGACAGATTTTAGACATGTAAGAAATGAAAGATATCATCACAATTACCACAATCAGAAATTGTGAAAATATTGTAGGCCTACCAGTCCGCTATAGATTTTTAGAGTAATTTAAACTTCCTACGAAAACGCCACATATGCGTTGTTAGACGAGCGGATAGTATCAGTATGGGTAAAAATGTGTAAAAACTGCTTCGAGTGGTAAGCCTACGGTACCAATTTAGCACATTTGATGTTTTTTGATGCAATCAAGCTGAAAATTTCCAGAAATGTGTATCAAAATGTAATTTAACTTCACGCAAAATTTCATTTTTTTGGAGAATGAAATATTTCCTTTTTTTCCATTATTCTAATGGGTATTTTTGAAATTCCTAAAATTCATTAAAAAAATTTTACTCCCCGATAATGCCACGAAACTATACAGATCTAAGTTAGATGAGGAACCATATTGAAGAAAAGTTTGGAGTTGATAGCTGTAGCCGTTTGACCTGTGGAGAACCGACAAAAAAACACACAAAAAAAAACATAAAGACGTACACCAATTTTTTTCAGTATGTCAAATTGAATCCTCGCTAAAGCTCGTCTGATTATATTCATCAGAATCTTCAGTTGTATAATCACAACTTATTATAGTTTTTCAAATCTTGAACTGTGAAGAAGCATTGTTTTATTAAAGACCTTTTCATCTCACTTTTGGAATCATGTATGTTATAGATTTGATTGATGACGATGAACAATTGAAAGGTTTCCATTTCCATTTGTATTATTATTCGTTTTATTTTATTCTACCTACAGAAACATTATAAAACCTAAATAACAATAAACGCACAAATCAATTAGACAGTTATCAGTATCTCATGTTATTCATTAACCAAAATAGTTCCTGGAAATATAGAAACCATCAACTCCTCCAGTTAACCCTGGCCGCTTTAACCCGAACATTAACCACCTATAACCAGTAACGTAACAGCATGTTGTCACTTGTGTTCCGGGGAATCACACGTTAAACCCGACTGGTGAGATGTTGAAGAGGTCAACAGACATCAGACACCTCAAGATACATGTTAAAATATGAACAGAACAATCACAGAAACATCGAAAATATATGAATAACAATAAAAACACAAATCAATCGATAAATCAACAATAAATAGAATTAATAATGGGTAAATCATACAAAAATATACAATAATGAACATGAATCAATGAATACACAATAAATACAGAAAATAATCAATAAGTGATACAACAATTAAAACAACAATATACTGAACTCAATGAATACACAAGATGACCACAATGAATAATTGATGGATAATTCAACAATTGATGCAACAATATACAATAATCAATAAATACACAATTGATACAACAATAAACAATGATCAATGAATACACAATAAATACAGAAAATAATCAATTGATGATACGAAAATTACAACAACAATATACAAAAGTGAATATACAGAATGAATACAATAAATAATCGATGAATAATACAACAATTGATACAACAATATTCAATAATCAATAAATACACAATTCAGACATTGTTATTGGCATCACGTTTAATTCATTATCGAAAATAATTCCTCGAAAAATCAATACCATCAACTCCAGTTAACCCTGGCCGATTTAACCCGAACATTAACCATAATGTCACTTAAAACATTAAACCCAACCTATGCAGTGACGTCACAGTCTGTTCCGGGGAAGTTGGCACGTCGGTCGAGATGTTGTGGTGGATCAGCTGTTGACCTAGTATCTAACGACCTTGATGAGTCACTCACCTGACGCCAGAAGGCGGTGACTTTTACCGACTGCATGTCTTAGCAGTAATCGTTTATTTAACATCATGCTATTTTTCTCTCATTACATTTCGTACATTACATTTGTCAGTCGCCCCGGTGGCCAAGTCAACTATCGCTAGCGGTAGTAACTGAAGGCATGGGTTTTTGTAAACGTCCTTTCACCTATCATCACTTCATCGTTTCATTATCATCCGCTCATTCGTATAACCCCGTATTGATGGAATCGTTAAGCAGCATGAAAAAAAACATTTGTCAGTCATAAAAATAATACATTGATACAGTACAAAATACAATATACTAATACATCAATATATAACATAATATAATCTGCAATACGTTCCAACATAATACCCAAGTTTTCTATTTCTTCTTCCTCTCTTCTTCGCCGCAACGTGACATTCGCGACGCCTGAAACCTAGTCTTCCTCATCTGTACATACTGGGCATGTAAATATATATATATATATATATATATATATATATATATATATATATATATATATATATATATATATATATATATATATATATATATATATATATATTTATATATATATGTGCTTACGTAGGTTCTCGTGGCCTATGGTAGTTGGTAGTACAATTTTTGCGGTAATGCCACGCTGTTCAGACTCTTCATGTCGAAGTTTCGGCGGAATTTGCTCCGCCATCTTCAGGAAAGATCCAACTGGGTCAATGGTCAGCACTTGAATGGAAACCATGGGCTCATATATAACCATATATATATATTTATATAATACAATATGCAAAAAGGACTGGGAAGAAAGCGTCGTGAACCGTATTGTAGAAGCCATCATGGCGTCAGCCTAGACTACAGAGGTAAACCACGAAAAACCCTGTGAAGATGGACGGTGGTGTAGATCGAACCAGATCCAATATGCCCCTCACCTCCAGGTCCTGGAACTGATCACTTGTGACTGTATATATTGTTGTTGGACGCCCTTCTTGTGACATGTAACTGTTGTTACGTGAGGATGTTACCAACGAGCTACCGAGGATGCAGTTATTGCCAGGCGAAGTGTTGCCAACTGTAGCATACGAGACAAGAATACATTATCCTTACCGGGTCGAATCAAGGTAGATAGATATCAAGGAAGCGGAATTGAATTGAATTCGTCCAATATTTGTAAATAAATACAGATGGCAAATGTAATAAATATATATATATAAACTTGGAAAACTCAGAATGTGCGTAGTAAGATGAGCGTAGAAGTTTGGAAATATAGGGGGAAAAAATCAACTCAATCTACATCTACAGACCTTGGATCACTTCGAACGCTGAAAAGTCTTACCTGCAACTTGTTGCTATTTATAGAGCAACCTGTCGCATATACACTTTGCATTACATGTTTTGACCCTGATATTAGATGAAATGTATATTTTCATTGCGTTCTCTTCGTTATCCACTCATTAATTGTTTTAGGTTTATTCTACATTGACACGTTGTTGTTATAGAACAGGCTAAATATTTTAGTATTGCCTCAATTGTTTTCATGAATGGTTTATCAAATTTCAAGTTCAACATTTCTATCATTATCGATTTGGTGGATACTTAATATATATGAAGAATAGCATTTACCATGTATTTATACATTCTGGCAAAGAGACTTGGTTCAAAGTGGAAGATATCAACATTCGTGTGTTTGGTTCACTCTCAATACTAATGCTGGTAATGTCCGGATATATCACAGAAACGGTTCATACTTATAATGTGTTCCGGACTTTTGGAAACTGTAAGACTTTTATCTGCGGTGAAGAAGTATGGTCACTGACAGCTCAGTCCTGCTGTCAAACTTCATTGTTATTAATTCATAATAGTATATAGATTATTATCTATATTGTTGACGATACCGCCTCGAGGTCTTGAAACAACCAACAGGTGCCGCTTCTAAACAGTCTCACTAATTCATGCTCAGCCTTGATTGGGAAACAATGATGGTACACCAAGATTTAGATGTCGATAAAGAAATATTACATACAGAAATCTGAATCAAGACAACTGAATTCATATGAATTTGAAGGCAGAGCTAAGTTAAGATCGATTTTAAAAGGTCCAAATAAATAAGTAGGTATTCATCGAATAACTTACATGTTATTGGCCCGGTATTACCAAGTCCAGTTATCCTTCATCTGAGAGTTAGCATAGGTTCCAGTTAGAGCTTCTCGCTTATACCACGTTGGTAATATCACTTATAGAAGTTGATGAATTTTGAATAAATTTATCAATATACATCAATGAAGTTGAATCGAATCAATGATACATCTCGATCTATTACCATTCTTTCAATCATTCTATCCATCGATCAATTGTTCTCTGTCAATCACGGCAGCCATTTTATATGAATGGCAGAGAATTTTATTGAAGATACATATATAGAAATAAATATAATTCAATTGCGAATCAGTGTTTGTCATTTAGCAAGGTGAATGATTTCAAGGTGTTTAAATACCCGGAAAGCCATTTAAAGATCGTCCAGATTTATAATCGATTCCTAGTTATAAAATATCGATCTGATATTTTCATGGTAGACACGAGAGATGAAGGCGCGGAACACCCGTGCGCTAGTGTTGTAGCATGAGGAAGACGGTCGAGTATAACATTCATCAATCATTTACTACGAGAACAAACACTTTATTACTCTGTTCGAAGGCTGAAATAATAAAAATATATATAAGAAGTTTGAGAACATTATTTTTATTATAAATTCTAGTTAATAATTGAATATTTGAGATAAATTTCAACATTCGTGTGTTTGGTTTACTCTCAATACCAATGCTGGTAATGTCCGGATATATCACAGAAACGGTTCATACTTATAATGTGTTCCGGACTTTTAGAAACTGAAAGACTTTTATCCGCGGTGAAGAAGTATGGTCACTGACAGCTCAGCCCTGGTGTCAGTTCATTGTTTTCAATTTAATAATAATAAAATGGGGTGGTAAGATCGCCCTTGTGGTGCCCCGTCCAAACGATCCTACTTCCACCCATAGCGTTAATAGGTGAACAATGATTTTGTGTCAAGTTTCGATGTTATTAATAGGTAAAAAAATTATTTATTTGATGAGGGTATAGAAGATTACCATTTCACATACTGAAAAAAAATGGAGTCCGATTTTTTTTATATATAATTTTTTACGTGGCATACAGATCAGGAAAAAAGACAAATCGACCTGAAACTTTTTTTGCATATTGATCTCACACCAGAATAGGTCAAGACTGTTCTTCAAATAAATCGGTAAAACGGTTTTACCGGAAAAAATCGTACAATTTGAAAAATCCTCATGAGAATAACCCAGAGAGAAAATAATTGTAGAATAAAAATTCCTTCATTTCACTGAATATGGAAACAACCAATTAACACATTTTCAGTAATTTGTACAACAATCGGATGAGATATAACGAAGAAAACGCAATAAAAGTATACATTTCAACAAATATCAGGTTCAACGGGTTCTGCAAAGTGTATATGCGACAGGTTGCTCTATCAATAGCAACAAGTGGCAGGTAAGGTTTATGAACGTGAATTAATCCAAGGTCTATAGATGTAGATTGAGCTGACAGAATATTTTTCAATCTAGATTTCTATCTCATCTTACAACGCACATACTTCGTTTTCCTGATTAGACGAGCTTTAGCAAGGATTCAATTTGACGTACTGAAAAAAAATGGTGTTCGTTTTTATTTTTTTATTTTTCATTTTTTTTTCCTTTTTTTGTGGTTTTTCACAGGTCAAACGGCTACATCTATCAACTTCAAACTTTTTTTCAATGTGGTTCCTCATCTAACTTGGATCTGTATAGTTTTGTGGCATTATCGGGTAGTAACTTTTTTTCATGAATTTTAGAAATTTCAAAAATACCCATTAGAATAACACAGCGGAAAAAAAAATATTTTCCAAAAAACCAAAATTTTGTTTGCGTGAAGTTGAATTACATTTTGATACACATTTCTGGGAATTTTCAGCCTGATCGGGTCAGCCATTTCAAAGACAAAACATAAAATGTGCTAAATCGTTACCACTCGAAGCAGTTTTCACCCATTTTCACCCATACTATTACTATCCGCTCGTCTAACAACGCATATATGGCGTTTTCTTAGTTATTCCAATACATATCCATTCGTTCTACGTTCAATAATGAGTTATGTGATGAACCTGGAAGATATTTGTAGAATAAAATAGATTAAATCTTCATCCAAATCACAAGAACTGAAAATAACAATCGACACAACAATCCCTTTTAGGAGACAAAACTTCACGGCCTTCTCAAACACTTCACTGCAAGTAGATTCAAACAGTCTTGTGATGTTGAGAAGGCCGTGATAAATATCACCTCATACATAAGAATTCCCACTGGAAATAAATGTACCTATTCCTAGTTTTTTATCTTTCATTTTTAATTCATTCAAACTCTTTGGAATAATTGTTATCATCAGAATTAATGTATGTTAATGATAATGATAATAATAAAGAGAACGATGTTGATAATATACTTATCATCTGATACCACATGGATGCAGCATGACTATCAATATGATAACAATGTCATAGGCCTATCATAGTAATGAGTTATAAAATAATTTTATCATCCTAATGAATATATGATAATGATAATGATAATAATGAAGGGAACGATGGTGATAGTATATTTATTACCTGACACCACAAAAATTGCTCCATGATAATATTGTGATAGGCCTACTGTAGTAATAAGTAGGGCTAGGGGGACGTCCAGAAATTATTTCACACTTTTTTAGGCCACTTTGAACCTTCCCCTCCCTCCCATGTCACAGTTGGTCATAAAACCTATTACCCTTCCCCCCTTTAAATACGTCACAAATTCTCATACCCCCCCTTAAACAAAAATTTTGAATTTTCAGGTGGCAAAGGTACAATGAAGTAATAAAATCATAATATTCATTTCTTCATGTTGGCTTTTTGAGTAGTCAAACTTAATAATTATTTGATATGCATCTGCTGTTTCTAGGGTACGTATGAATATACCTAAAAATCTATAAGAAAGACACCAAATACGTAGAACAAAAAAATGGTACATCACACAGGTGCCCCCCCCCCCCCCCCCTCCTTGTCACACCTTGTAACAAATCTTAAGAACCCACCTCCCCCCCTAAGCTGTGACCTAATTCATGGACGGCCCCTAGGATGCTTTTTTTTCGCTTTTTAGAACTTAAAAATGAGATATTAATAAGTTACATGCATCCCTGACTGCAAAAACATGTTGTTTATTTTGTCTTCAAAAGTCTTTTTTCACATTTTTGGCAAATAAGGTATTTTTCCAGTGTTTTTCGGTCTCTTCGTCTTTTTTTGCTCTAATTTCCTATCGTAAAGCCTTTTCAGTCGATAATTGACTTCTCATTTATTTTTCCTCTTGATGTTAGAAAGAATCTGAAATCTGAAACAACTAAAAATGACTTGAATATTTAATATTTACTTCCTTATTTAAATAACCACCAAAAGTGTACACGAGAGTTTGATTTTTGGTCAAAGAAGTCAAAAAAAGTCAAAAGAAGTAACGTACAATATTACAAACACATATAACAAATGAACATAAGTCAACAATGTAACATTTCTAATTAATATCATTATCGAGATATGCTCGCTATTTATTATGTGCCTTTTCACAAGTTCCACTTTTCAACACTGACCGTAACTGTCACTTTAACTGTCGAATATATCCATATATGATTTATTCGTACGCTTATGAGACGAGATTCAGCGAGGATTCAATTTGACATACCGGTACTGAAAAAATTGGTGTTCGTTTTCATGTTTTTTTTTTCTTCTCCATGTTTTTGGTAAATTATTTTTTTATGAATTTTAGAAATTTCAAAAATACCCATTAGAATAACATAGCGGGAAAAAAATATAGGCCTATATTCTCCAAAAAATCAAATTTTGCGTGAAGTTGAATTACATTTTGATACACATTTCTGGAAATTTTCAGCTTGATCGGGTCAGCCATTTTGAAAAAAATATATAAAATGTGCTGAATTGGTACCACTCGAAGCAGTTTTTACCAATTTTTACCCATACTATTATTATCCGCTCGTCTAACAACGCATATATGGCGTTTTCCTAGTTCTATTGAAATGGATTTGTTTTTTATTCACCCAGCCTGATTGGTTGGAATTGTTAATTGTTTTGTATGTTTTATTAACGCTGTTAAAACCCGTCAATGTCAAGCTCTTGGCTAAACACGTCACAACTCATGGAAAAAACAACAACTCAAATTCTATGAAGAATTAATACGAAACAATCTTTCAAAAAACTATATATAAATTCTTTATTCATTTAAAATAAAGACTCTGCTTCTTGAAGAAGGTTGCTTATAGACACAGAATAGAAAAAAAAACGAATATGACAAATTAGTGAGTGGTACAGAAAAATAATGATAATATTGAGCTAAATTCTAGAAAAAAAATATTTTGTAGTTGATTAATTAATTATTTAGAATAAGAATAGTAAAAAATAAGAAAATGCTCACTACATTTCAATCGATTTCAGCATCCTTAGTTTTTAATAAATTATAATTATTCGATAAATTTAATAGTATTATATAATGGCAATTATGATACAATAATATGATACACTATGATTTGATATATTGTGATGAAAATAGCACTCATAGTAATGATAATAATGATGAATATTGAATATCATGATAACTTAATTCGATATAATATCATTTAACCATACGATACGATTGAATCATATACTATGGAATATATAACTATGGAAATGTATTAAATATTCGCTACTGATGAATAATTCTAGTCGTTTCGAAGAAGAAACATTCAATACAATAAATATACCATGTATATTCAATTGACATTATATATAGGTAGTATTGTATTGTATTGAATGTTTTTTCATTAAAACAACTAGAGTTATCTATCATAAACATATATATATATATATATATATATATATATATATATATATATATATATATATATATATATATATATATATATATATATATATATATATATATATATATATATATATATATATATATATATATATATATATATATATATATATATATATATATATATGTGTGTATACATATGTGTGTGTAAATGAAGACATCTTTTGGGCATATTCCATGGATGTTATTTAGTTAAAGAGACCAACGTTTCGCCAGGATTTGTCCTGGCTTCTTCAGGGTCGAAATTGATCTGAACTAATAATAAGTTATTTGACCCTGAAGAAGCCAAGATGAATCCTGGCGAAATGTCGGTCTTCTTAATTGAATAATATCCATGAAATAAACCCGAAAGATGTCTTTATTTACATATATGCATCATGAGAAAGAGAGTTTCAAATCACATATATATATATATATATATATATATATATATATATATATATATATATATATATATATATATATATATATATATATATATAATATGAATATGATGACTATTGAATATGTGTGTACAAACGAGTACTGGATACCATCACACAACTTTCACTCGGCTCAATGGTCTAGGGGTATGATTCCTGCTTTGGGTGCAGGAGGTCCCGGGTTCAAATCCCGGTTGAGCCCTTTGTTTTTGTTTGAGTGATAAATTTACAAAAGTACCATTCAAGTTCATTTTTCTTACACTTTTGCCCTTGAAACAAATTGGTGATTTACCAAAGCCACCTACATTTGTACATTTACACTGTACATTTTTTTTCAGTGCCAGTTAACTGAGAGAGTTTGAAAGTTCTTAATAATGATTTAGAAACGTTTTTGATAGACTGGGTGAACTGAATTTGTGAAATTGTGATATTTAGGTTAAATCAGGCAGCAAAATACAAAGTCAAAGTCCTAGATTCGCACTTGATTTTGCCTCCATTAAAACCAGATATTAGGAAATAGAATAGTATACCATAATAGGCCTATATTTATACATTATTATCACATATAATCATCATTCTAATAATTATTTTATCTGAAATTTGTATTTTTTTTAACATTAAATGTCCTTGGGAGTAGATTCAGCGGAATACCAAGTTTTTGGTGATAACTTATGAACGGTATGAGATACCGAATTTCTGAAAAAAGGAAACGCAGATATTCTCAATGCCTTTAAGATGGAGTAAGTAATGATTATTCGCCTCACATCGCATATTTGTCAGGCGTATATGCCTTGTAAGGTGAATAGGCATTACTCCCACCATCTTGAAGGTATTGAAAATATCTGCGTTTCCTTGGTTTCAGAATTTCGATATCTCATACCGTTCAGAAGCTATCATCAAAAACTTGGTATTCCACTTTAAGTAGAAAAAATCTGTACATCCCAACATAAAATCAATAAAACAACATAAAACATAAAACCAATCAAATCAATTATGTCCAATAAATAAATTATAAATTGAATGATAAATTAAATTATCCAATAAAAACATAAAATCAATTATATAATATGGATCATAGTAACTGAATAAACGGAAATATTATTATTAATTCTATTGATAAAAATATTTGTGTTAGGCTAGGTAAACTGAGTTCATGCAATTGTGCTATTCAGTTCAATTCAGGCAACAAAAACAAATTCCTTAAAATCATAGATTCACTTTTAAATTTACCTCCATTAAAATCCACATATTATCTCCTATAATCCTACTTGAAACTCACTGATTATTTCAGCAAATCTGACACCAATACAAACAACTTTCGACGTGACCCTAGCGCCACGTGACTCGCCGTGCCTCTAGCCACGTGGTTTGATGATCTAGATCCAGTATAGTGCGCAGCCGCCAGCTAAGTGCATTAGTCCGCGCAGAATCCGGTAAAGTGCATTAATTGTGCAGCATTATGCAACGAAATGGAATATCGAAAAGTGAAAATCATAATAAATATTGAAATCTTGTTCGTATATATATATATATATATATATATATATATATATATATATATATATATATATATATATATATATATAACCTTAATTGGTCCCTGGCTTATTAAAAAGTTTAGCCGCCCTCGGTAGCTCAGTCAGCTGAGGCACGCTCACTTCATAGTTTCATAATCACCTGCTCATTTGTACCCCCGAATGACCTAGCTGTTGGTGGGGTCGTTAATCAAATAATAATCATCCTCATCAGAAAGTTTACAGTTTAAGTATCAATATAAAGTACAATTGTTATTTTATAACAATTGTTATACGCCAATATACCTCAGTTATCACCACAGACGTGCCTGTCTGTAAAAGAAACACTCGTTATTTTTGCCGTCGATTTTTACCTCACAGCGTACCGTTACATACAAATAACAAGTAACATATTGTGAATGTTCATTATGGATCGACATTATTTCATAAGATACTTCTCTGAATGGTGTGAAGCAGTTTCACTACAATATGTTCATCCGGAGAGTCACTGCTATCGTTTGTAAGTTACAATGACAATGAAAACAGTGTTGAATTCAGAGATTTTGATGCGGGGAGCTTTTGTGTTTTCCGGGGGGGCAAGGGATACATACACAAAATTAAGCATGATAACCTTAGACCTATATATATGTACAAATTAAAATACGCACTTTTTTAATTTTTAAGTCAGTTTATTATGAAACGATTATGCTACTAATTGATAATAATGTGATAAGAGGTAATTACAATATAACGGGTGCGGGTAGTGTACACTCGACTGATCCATATGAAACTGACTCCACTCCAGCCACTTCTGACATTTGAGGTGTCACTAACCTGGATTCACGGGCAGAATTACAAATAACAATAGGCCTACAAATGAATAACGTCTAGATTTTTTTTCCCTTAGTAATAAATATAAATTCCTGATACTTTTTAATTTTCACGAATATTTTTAAAACCCAAAATACAAGTTTCTCAAAATATACACTATAGTGCTTAATGTTCTTATCTCGGGGGGGCAAACGAAAAGCCGCGGGGGGGGGCAAAGCCCCCCCGCAGGTATGCCTGGATTCAACACTGAATGAAAACATTAAGCACTTTGTAGTTTTCCCTCAATCAATTATATATTATACATGTGTCTAAAACATTTAACGCCTGCCGCGAGCCATGAAAGCGGGCCTTAAATGAACGATTGCGATGATTTTCCAGATGAAGATAGTTCATTAGACGAGTTTTAGCGAGGATTCAATTTGACATTCTGAAGAAATTGGTGTCGTTTTCATGTTTTTTTGTCGGTTCTTCACAGGTCAAACGGCTACAGCTATCAACTTCAAACTTTTTTTCAATATGGTTTGTCATCCAACTTGGATATGTATAGTTTTGTGGCATTATCGGGGGGTTAGTTTTTTTTTTTAATGAATTTTAGAAATTTCAAAAATACCCATTAGAATAACATAGCGGAAAAGAAGGACCTATTTTTATTTTCCGAAAAAATGAAATCCTACGTGAAGTTGAAATACATTTTGATACACATTTCTGGAAATTTTCAGCTTGATTGGGTCGACCATTGTGAAGAAAAAACATAAAATGTGCTAAATTGGTACGACTCGAAGAAGTTTTTACCCATACTATTACTATCCGCTCGTCTAACAACGCATATATGGCCTTTTTCTAGTATATAATGAAACGACTTCATAACATTTAGAGAAGTATGTTATAAAAAATGTGAATCACCCACAGTGATTGTGTTACGTGTTATTTGTATGTAACGGTGAGGTAAGAAAAGACAGCAATAATAGCGAGTGATTCTGTTGCATACAAGAGTCTGGTAAAGTGCATTAATTGGGTGGGATTATGCAACGAAATGAAATGTGGAAATGTGGAAAATCATGCAATATCATAAACATATTTGATTTCACTTGTATTAAACGCACATGGTGAATGTGATGATAACCAAGGTCTATTGGTATCTGTGAACGATGAATAAAAGATCGAAAAATATAATTATTTTTTTGTATGTGTTTTCGACAGTGATGAATAAAAAGAAAGAAAATTCACCGATAACGTACTATTTCCCAGTACCAGGAGAACGCCATATATGCGTTGTTAGACGAGCGAATAGTAATAATATGGGTGAAAATGGGTGAAAACTGCTTCGAGTGGTACCAATTGAGCACATTTAATGTTTTTTCTTCAAAATGGTCGACTCGATCAAGCTGAAAGTTTGTAGAAATGTGAATCAAAATGTAATTCAACTTCACGCAAAATTTCATTTTTTGGGAAAATAAATATTTACTTTTTTTCCGCTGTGTTATTCTAATGGGTATTTTTGAAATTTCTAAAATTCATTAAAAAAAGTTACACCCCGATAATGTCACAGAACTATACAGATCCAAGTTAGATGAAGAACCATATTTACAAAAAGTTTGAAGTTGATAGCTGTAGCCGTTTGACCTGTGGAGAACCGACAAAAAACAATAAAAAAAAACGAACACAATTATTTTCAGTATGTCAAATTGAATTCTCGCTAAAGCTCGTCTAACAAACGAACATAATAATGATCGAAATGACTTTCCGGATGAATATATTGTAGTGAAACTGCTTCACAACATTCAGAGAAGTATCTTATAGAATATTGTCGATCCATAATGAACATTCACAATATGTTACTTGTTATTTGTATGTAACGGTACGCTGTGAGGTAAAAATCGACGGCAAAAATATCGAGTGTTACTTTTACATGCAAGAATCTGATAATTAGACGAGCTTTAGCAAGAATTCAATTTGACAAACTAAACAAAATTGGTGTTCGTTTTTTTCTTTTTAATGTTTTTTTGTCGGTTCTCCACAGGTCAAACGGCTACAGCTATCAACTTCAAACTTTTTTCATTATGGTTCCTCATCTAACTTATATCCGTATAGTTTTGTGGCATTATCGGGTGGTAACTTTCTTTTAAATGAATTTTAGAAATTTCAAAAATACCCATTAGAATAACACAACGGAAAAAAGCAAATATTTTCATTTTCCAAAAAAATGAAATTTTGCGCGAAGTTGAATTACATTTTGATACACATTTCTGGAAATTTTCAGCTTGATCGAGTCAGCCATTTTGGAGAAAAAACATAAAATGTTTTAAATTGGTACCTTTCGGAGCAGTTTTTACCCATTTTTCCCCCTAATATTACTATCCGCTCGTCTAACAACGCATATATAGCGTTTTCCTAGTTTGTATGTAACGGTACGCTGTGAGGTAAAAATCAATGGCAAAAATACCTAGTCTTACTGTTACACACAAGAATCTGGTAGTTGATAATTGCACAGCATTTTGCAACAAGATAAATGTTCAAATGTGGAAATCGTGTTTGATTATACTAGTAATAAACGCACTACTATAATGATAACTAAAGTTCATTGACGCCGATAATATATTATTATTGTTTATTGTGCCATTATATAATGACATATTCATGTACAGTAAGGAGTATGTTGTCACTAGGCATCTAGTCTCACTCCCAGTAATACAGGGTAAAGGTCTTTGCACGGTAATAAAATCAATAATAAAGAATAAAATAATTGTGCTCCTGATTCAGTTAAAAACTTCATGATACTGATTATATTCTTGATCGATCTGATAGGCCTAATATATTCTGGAATATCAACTTGTTTTTCTTAGTTTGAAATCTTGCTGTAAAATCATAGTTTTTCAATTGGGCTGAGGATGAATTGATAAGACCGTTAAGGGAATTCATGCACGGTGTCTATAAAAATAGAGAAATTCATCTTCACACCTTTTTTTCCAGGTTCAAAAAACCAGTGTAATTGAATGAAAAGTTCACATCTCCAAGATAATTTTATGTTCTTTAATTAATATGACATTCTATTTCAGTGAAATCAATCAGTTTCGAGATAATACGTCAATGAATAATAAGAATTAAATGGAATTCATTGAAGTATTATCTCAAAACTGATTGAATTCACCAAAATAAAATGTAACAACAATTGAAGAGCATCAAATTATATTGGAGATGTGAACTTTTCATTCAATTACACTGGTTTTAGACAATGGTAAAACTAGTTGAGATAAATTTCTCGATTTGTGGAGTCCATGAGAGGTGACTTAGTGAAATATCACTTTTTTGGTGCTACATTTTGAACGGTATGAGATATCAAAGTTCTAGCTGTCAGGAAACAGATATTTTTTTAATGCCGTCAATATGGTTTAAATTATAACTACCCAAATTATATCGCCTGATTGTCAAATATATACAAAATACACATTTTCAGCCCATACACTAGACAATTATTTGTCATAAGTTCTATAGGTATATTTCATACCGTCCTGAAGGTATTAGAAGTATCTGTGTTTCCTTTTAATCAGACTTTTGATATCTCATATCGTTCAGAAGTTATCACCAAAAAACTGATATTCCACTAAATCGACTCACATGGATTCTCAAAGAGGTCTTGTTACCAAAATGATGACCGATAACTACTGCATATGATTATACAATAAGGGCCCATATTACCAATAATAAAAATGTGTTAATTAAGCTAATTAATCAATTGCAGTACAAAAATAACATTGGTAACCAAGGGTAATAACAAGCTAATCCACTAATTATCGCTTAATCAACAAATTTATTATTCGTAATACCGGGCCTTAGTTCATAATGGAAAAAACATATAAATATGCAAATAAGAAATACTAACTGATATCTATTTAACGGAATGAATGAAAATAATAGTTCAATTGGGTATAAAACAAGATTTTTCTAATGAGAATCATGACATAGCTTCTGGTATGGAGGTATGTGGAAGTTCAAGCGAGAATAAAATGGAACGCAGAATGATGTGTAATAATGACTTTATCGAGCGTGAGCATATGTAATATACCCACGGTAATCATGTAATATGTAAATATGTAATATGCAAATATGCCTGCCAAATACTTCAAGAGTAACTCATATTGATTGTTTGATTAATTTTTCATTTTCTCATTTGATCGCATTTATACAATATTGAGCATCGTGAGATTTTATATAGTAGAATATGAAATGTACGTATGGATAAAAATATAAATATAGTGAAATAATACACAATTCCTACCAACAGAACCTATGAACAATTGAACAGTCACACACAAAACACTACAAACACATGGAACACTACAAAAACGCAATTCAAACATTCACAGTGGGGAGAAAAAATCTTGAATCTTCTCATTACCTTGATCTTCTTCTTGAAATCTTCTTTCATCTCTCTTTTTCTTTGTTCTTGTATCATCAACAAAATTCATCACTATAATATATATAATTATGAAGTTATAATTATATAACTATAATAACACAATGTGTATCCAGTATTTAAATTGCTGATTGAATCTAAGGTATCACACAATTACTGGCTCATTATCAGCACCTGCATGCAACTTAGTATCACAAAGTTGGCGAGACTGTATTGGCATTTCTCACAGCTTGTTGCGAAAATGCTTGATAGGAGTGAGTAGAAAACATTGGAATAGTGGATAGAAAAGTCCATGATTTGTGTCAGAAGTTTCAGTGTCATATGTCCACACATCGTGTTGACATGTTGTGACATGTGGGCATAAAATCAGAGAGATAATAGCCAGAATATATATATATATATATGTATATATATATATATATATATATATATATATATATATATATATATATATATATATATATATATATATATATATATATATATATATATATATATAAGTCAAATATATGATACTAATGGATTCTAGTCGTTTTGGTGAAGAGACAATCAATATAATATATTAATATATGCACATATATATATATATATATATATATATATATATATATATATATATATATATAATTCATGATAATTTGAGTATTAGACCAGGTTCATGTCGAATCATGTCGAAACGCGTTGGCGATTAGAGAATTTATATTTTTTCACCACAAAACCAGGTCTATTTCCTAAATTATCATGAATTATCTCAAATATTACCAGGAAAGAAGCCTCCAGCAAACTATATATATATATATATATATATATATATATATATACAACAGTACCACATGACTACAATACTTGAACAATAATTCAATCACTACTGTATAAACTACAACACCTAATGTGTACATACTCGTATAGCCATGAAAGAAGTTTGTCTGCAAACATAACAAACACAAATATTAACGATTCAATTCTACACGTGAGGTATTTCATTGGTTTAATAGTATTTCTTATCGAGTTCAACAATGAGGACGATAAACGTCCTTTCACATATCATTCGTACCCCCATTCAACCTCGCTGTTGGTGGGGTCGTTAACAACTGATGTGTATCTATTGTGTGCGTTAGAAGCATTACACCTATTTCTGTCATCCGGGTCAAAGTCACGGTGATCATTATACCAAGGCTTGGTCAATGGAATAATATTATTGACATTACAGGTGATTATTAAACAAGAAGTGTAAGAAATGACAGAGAAAGAAAGTGTATTATTCACAATGATCAAATACCCACACTCAATATTGTATGACTATAATAGCCACAGACTGCAGAAGCTAAGCTTCTGTAGTTTTTTTTCTGTAGTAAGTTCAGCTTCTGTAGTCTGTGTAATAACATGAAAGAAAATCAAGAGATTTCTGAATTTAAATGCAATTATATATACATATGACATAATTAAGATATATGATATTATTTAACCTAATCGATTATATTTCAATAATCAACTACATCAATAAATTATTTATCAATTATATATTAGTGTGATATCATAATGATCTGATTTTTTTCATCAACATGTGGATTTAATAAGAACAAATCCAATTGGGCTATGGATAAGAGTAGGATCGTATGGACGGGGCACCACAGCGACGATCTTATCACCCCATTTGAATTATTCTGAATAAATACAATGAACTTTGACACCAGGGCTGAGCTGTCTGTGACCATACTTCTTCACCGCAGATAAAAGTATCTCAGTGACCAAAAGTCCGGAACACATTATAAGTATGAACCGTTTCTGTGATATATCCGGACATTACCAGCATTGGTATTGAGAGTAAACCAAACACACGAATGTTGATATCTTTCACTTTGAACCAAGTCACTTAGGCAATGTTCACTTCTTTCCACTAACAGCAGATGTGAAGTTTATCATTACACAATGATAAAAAATAATAATGAAAAAAAAAAAATAAGGAGTGATAGGCCTAAAGTATAACTAGGCCTATCACTCTACCAATTGAAGGTTGTGGCCAATTGTAACTCCATCCAAGTTCACTTCGAGGACTGTGGGAAACCACGATAACCACGTCAGGATAGAAAAAAAAGGTGTTTGTTGGTCTTGAAATATCATTATAGTCTCTATTATTATAATGCCAATCCGATTGAGCTCGTTCACACCACATATTACAGATATCTGCCTTATCACCAAGTGTCCCCCCTCTGATGTTCCTCCTGTTGTTCCAGGTTTGCTCGTGCTGGGCGCTGTCGGCGTTTTCCTCGTGAGTCTAGCCACGACATTACTGCTGGTGGATCCTCTAGCTATAGTCACGAAAACGGTGAGCTCATCAAACAACTGCTTGGGAGGGGGTGGAGAGGGGGGGAGAGGGGGGGGGGCGTGTTAGAGAAATGTCACATGTTTGATGTTTACTTTCAAAAAAAGAATAAAATAAACACGAATGGATAAATAAATATGAATTAATACAATCCTGCTTGATATCCAATACTAGTCAGGTTCGGGGTTTTAATGGATACACCGAAATTTTGGGAAAATCACATGCGATGTGTTATTCTCCCCGGCACAACACCCCTCGCCATCTTCAAAATCCTCTGGATCCACTCTCTCCACAAGCTCCCTCCATACTTCCCATCACTCTTCGTCCTCCACTCTCTTCCACGATTCTCTTCTTTCACATCCCACCTTATCACTGTTAGATCTGTCACTGTCATCACCTTATCACTGTCATCTTAGTCTTGGTCTCCCTATTTTCCTCTTCTTTCAACTGTTCCTCTTTGCAACTCACTCCTTGGTACTCGCTCACTACCCAACCTTCTTATGTGTCCGTACCAAATCAACATAGCCTCTTCCTTCCCATCCTGTACCTCAAGCCATTCACTTGAAATTCTCTCCGTATTTTTGTACTCCTTTAGAATAGAATAGAAAAGGTTCATTGCACACTTTGAGACATGTAACAATCATACACAGTGTTCTCGGTGGTCTGAAAATTCAAATGATTCAAATAACATGATGCAATATATGAGTTGACGGAGAAGTGTCAGCTCCAGATACCCGCACAAAACAGCAACCAGCGATCTTCCACTATTTTATTTTCCCAACGATATGATATAACAATTTATATTAGACAATTTTTTTTCATATATCAACATAGAAATCTTGATATGTGACGCGGTCTGGGACAAGGGACCTTGGCTAGTTGCTAGGTATCACCAATCAGAGGGAAAAGTTGTGAAACATTACTTTTTCTTCTATGTTTCCCAGGTCAATAACTATTAAAAATTATATTGTATTATTTTTTTCAGAATTATTGGAATATTCTCATTATAATATGGATAATAGTGTGAATGAAAAAGCACTCTTCACAAATCTTGTATATTTTTGCAAAGCTGATTTTCTCAAAATTTTACATTTTGAATATAAAGTATGAATACAATGTTCACCATATTGACATTGAATATTGGCTTTAAACAACGCTATTAACTTGGACCGAATGTGACTTCAGTATTTTCACATGTTATATTGAAATCAAACATTGGCTCTCCCCAAGGCTTCTTACTTGGGCCGACTGTTATACTCACATGCCTCCATATTGTCCACAGATGCTCACGTTCTACAAAGGTTCTTACATGTATCGAATATGGCAGAAACCACCAATCGAAGTCTACGTCAAGGTCTATATATTCAACGTGACCAACCCCGAGGAGTTTACGAAAGGAGGTGCTAAATTAAAACTCCAGGAACTTGGGCCGTTCGTTTACAAGTAAGTTTTCATCCTCGCACATGCGCAAAACAATCACTACTGCAGAAAGTAATGATGATAATGTAATAATATATCAAAATAATGTCGAGTATTTACTCAGGGATGTCTCTAGGGGGTTCAAGGTACCACCAATAATTCATACTTCTTAAAAATTATCAGAAATAACTTCGGAAATGTCCATGATGATTCAATTATTATACGCCAAACCTGCTTGTGAATCGCAAAAATTACTTGAAAAATGATATGTCGAAGTTTAGTAGTAAATCGTTTATTTAGCATCATGCTATTTTTCTCTCATTACATTTCATACATTTCATTTGTCAGTCGCCCCGGTGGCCAAGTAAACTATCGCTAGCGGTAGTAACTGAAGTCACCGTTGGGCGTGGGTTCGAGTCCCGCAGAAGGCATGGGTTTATGTAAACATCCTTTCAACTATCATCACTTCATCGTTTCATTATCATCTGCCCATTCGCAACCCCGTATAACCTAGCTGTTGGTGGGGTCGTTAAGTAACATTGAATAAAAAACATTTGTCAGTCATATGTCAATACATTAATACAGTACAAAAAACAATATACTAATACAACAATATATAACGTAATACAATCTGCAATACATTTCAACATGATGCTCAAGTTGTGCTTTTCAATTTGCAAAACATAATATATGCATCTCCACAATTACATTACTAATATGTAGGGCTGAGATATTTAAGAAATATCTTTTGGTCATCATCACTTGGTACAACTGGCTCTAATAAGTAAAAACTAATAAAGTTTCTGAAGCGGTGCCTCAGCTTACCAAGCTACCGAGGGCGGCAACATATTGTATTATCTCTGTCTGTTGATTGGCTGGCTTGACACGTGTGTTGTCGTCACAGGGAGGAGCTAGAGCACCACAACGTGACGATGAACGACAACAACACGGTGACGTACACGCCGAGACGAATGGTGACGGAAATGCCCGACATGGGAGTACAAGGGCTGACGATGCAGTCGAAGATTATCGTTCCGAACTTACCCCTACTCGTGAGTATTCGGCTCGTAGGCCTGTGCAGTGCTTAGTTAGTGTTAGGGTTTGAAGGCGCGTCGACAGCGAGGGAACATGTTAGGAATATCTCAAAGGGAATCGAATACGAAAATTGGTCACTCAAATGGAACAAATTTGATTTAAAATGTGTATCAAGACTTCCACAATGATCATAAAAAATTTCAGTGATGTCAGTTTGACATACATTTTGGAAGAGGTACATTAATGAGAGTTAATTCAACATTGTGGGCATAAGGCTTTCCGTCTCCCCTTAAATGTTATCATGGGGCAGTTGAAGGGGACAGGGATAAAAATGAAAGAGAATGCATACATGAGTCTGATTCGGACAATGCTTGAGTATGCTAGTTCAGTCTGGGATACGCATGAAGTTGCACTAATAAAGGCTGTGGAGAACGTCCAAAGGGTTGCTGCAAGAAGGGTATTGGGGAGAGAGAAGCGCTGGAAGATTATCAGGAACGATAAGGATGTGGTTGAAAAAGTTATAGAAAGACCCAGTAAAATGATTGAGGAAATGGGATGGGTATAAGGGTCCTCTTGGTGTGCTACCTATGAAATAGCTCCATCTTCTTCTATTTTGTTCCAGGGTTTCACGTCGATGTTGGCCAACTCCTCCTTGTTCATGAACCTCGCCCTTCTCTCCCTGACCAACTACCTCGACATCCAGCCGTTCCTGGAGCTCACCGTCGAGGAATACCTATGGGGGTACGACGAGCCTCTCATCAAGATGGCCAGCGTGATAGCCCCCAAGTGGATCACATTCGAGAAACTAGGACTACTGGATCGGGTAAGTTCGGGAGAAATCGTGCTTTTTCGTGAAATCGTTGTGGCCATACATGATTCTAGTGATGAATAACCACAGATTTCATCATACTAGGAAAACGCCATATATGCGTTGTAAGACGAGCGGATAGTAATAGTATTGGTAAAAATGGGTAAAAACTGCTTCGAGTGGTACCAATTTAGCACATTTTATGTTTTTTATTCAAAATGGCTGACTTGATCAAGCTGAAAATTTTTAGAAATGTGTACCAAAATGTAATTCAACTTCACGCGAAATTTCATTTTTTTGGAAAATAAAAATATTTTCTTTTTTTTCCGCCATGTTATTCTGATGAGAATTTTTGAAATTTCTTAGATTCATAAAAAAAAAAAGTTACTCCCCGATAATGTCACAAAACTATACAGATCTAAGTTAGATGAGGAACCATATTAAAAAAAAAATTGAAGTTGATAGATGTAGCAGTTTGACCTGTGGCGAACCGACAAAAAAACATAAAAAAAAAAAAACATAAAAACGAACACCAATTTTTTTCAGTATGTCAAATTGAATCCTTTCTAAAGCTCGTCTAAATATAAAGAAGGTGTACTCACTCCCAGAAGATGGGCGGTATTTGTGGTTTCTTGCGGTCAAATCAGAGCCAACGGTCCCATTTGCCTGTCGCGATTTGGCGGATTCCCTTGTGAACTGATGGAGATAAGGGTGGCCACGGTACCGGTGACATCGTTGAGATAACAGAATCTATATTTTTTGTGAAGTAATAGTAATAGATAGTAATAGTATGGGTAGAAATGGGTAGAAACTGCTTCGAGTGGTACCAATTTAGCACATTTTATGTTTTTTGTTCAGAATGTCTGACACAATCAAGCTGAAAATCTCCAGGAATGTGTATCACATTTTGATTCAACTTCACGCAAAATTTCATTTTTTTTGGAAAATAAAAATATCTTCTTTTTTTCGCTGTGTTATTCTAAAGGGTTTTTTGAAATTTCTGAAATTCATAAAACAAAAGGGACCCCCCGATAATGCCACAAAATTATACACATCTAAGTTGGATGAGGAACCATGTTGGGAAAAAAAGTTTGAAGTTGATAGCTGTAGTCGTTTGACCTGTGGAGTACCGACAGAAAACATGAAAAAAAAAAAACGTTTTCAGTATGTCAAATTGAACCCTCGCTAAAGCTCATCTAAAAAGAGGTCATATAAGAGACCAAATCCCACCCACCATCAATCTTGTTATGAAATTCTAATTGAACAAACTCTAAATTCATCCTCATGATCTATTGAAATATTCCCAGATGTTTGACGACGGCACCAACATCGTGACGATGAATCTGGACAACGAGCCACGCGTCAACGACGAAGGCCGCGTCGTTAACCCCGTCACGATCGACCAGTACAACGGGTCGCCTGGCATGAAGCATTGGGGATACGTGGAACAGGAGAACAGCACACATAAGGAGTGTAACATGCTGCAGGGAATAGCTTCGGAAGGAGTATTCTTTCAAAGGTTAGTTTTTTGTTACGGCCGGGACCTCGGCAAGTCTGTGTAACCACTCATCTTCTGATTACAGAGGAATCACAGAGAACGACACGTTTGTGATTTACCGCAAGGCGGTTTGCCGCACTGTGCGACTAGTCTGTGTAACCACCCATCTTCTGATTACAGAGGAATCACAGAGAACGATACATTTGTGATTTACCGCAAGATGTTTTTCCGCACTGTGCGGCAAGTCTGTATAACCACTCATCTTCTGATTACAGAGGAATCACAGAGAACGACACGTTTGTGATTTACCGCAAGGCGGTTTGCCGCACTCTGCGGCAAGTCTGTATAACCACTCATCTTCTGATTACAGAGGAATCACAGAGAACGATACTTTTGTGATTTACCGCAAGGCGGTTTGCCGCACTGTGCGACTAGTCTGTGTAACCACCCATCTTCTGATTACAGAGGAATCACAGAGAACGACACGTTTGTGATTTACCGCAAAGCGGTTTGCCGCACTGTGCGGCAAGTCTGTATAACCACTCATCTTCTGATTACAGAGGAATCACAGAGAACGACACGTTTGTGATTTACCGCAAGGCGTTTTGCCGCACTCTGCGGTTAATCTTCGATCACGACGGCACAACGAAGAGTGGTTTACCGGCCTACTGGTATAAACTGCCGGATGACGTATTCGATAATACCAACCCTGAAAACAGCTGTTATTGCCAACCTAACAAGGGACCGTGTCTGCCTAACGGGCTCAGTGACGTCACTCCTTGTTATTATAGTGAGTACAAACATTCAAAACATTTCATTTCACTTAGAGCCGGTTGTACCAAGTGATGATTAGTGAATTAAGCAAAAATTAGCAAATTGAATTGTTATCACCCTTGGTTACCTATGTTATTTTTGTACCTTGAGTGATGATTAACTAATTAATAATCAATCATTAGTTGGTACAATCGGCTCTTATTTAATTTCATTCACAAAATTGTATTTATTCGATTACATTGATTTATTAACATATTATAATATTGCATTTGGCTCATCTCATGCAGTGAATTCCATTTATTTTATTTTATTCCCTCATTTTGACTGTTCATCCATCACCCAGATTAAAGTCACGCTTTTTTGTTACTATTTACATAATTCACATATTTGTATATATGACCTAACATGATGTATCTGTAACACTCATGGTATCACATTATGTTTTTATTATCATAAACATCTCCTAACAAAGTTGAGTACCAGTATTACAAAACTAGCGAGAAACTATTCTCTTCCTTCTTCTTTTCCATCTACTTCTCCTCTTCCTGATTCTGGTCTTCCTCCGTCTTCTCTTCTACCTCAACTCTTCTCACCACCATCCTCCATCTCTCTCTATTCTTCCGCCATTTATCGCTCTGTACTTCAATTCTTGTCCCACTTCAACTGTTTCTTTCTTGCATTTTACTCAAGTGCAGTTTTCTCTGTCACTTTCAATATACTAGGAAAACGCCTTATATGCGTTGTGAGATGAGCTTAGACGTATGGAAATGTGGAATTGAGAACATTTTGTCAGCTCAATGTACATACAGGCCATGGATCACTTTGAAGGATTAAAAACCGCGGCTGTCTGTTGGTATATGGACCTTGGTTTCCAAACAATTATACCAGTGCCTTCTTCATATCCATCACAGATTGTAAACGTTTTAATTTAATGGTGACACTTGTTGCTCACATTTAATAGTTTCTTAATTGCTTTCTTAATTGCTTTTATTGATGTGTAAAAAAGTACCTTAAAAATGCTTTTTCTTCGTTATTTCACATCCGATTGTTCCATAAATCGCATAAAATAGGTATGATAGATCTTTCAACATTCAGTATAAATTTGAGAGTTTTTGAAAAAAAAAAATCCAAGTATTTCTCCCCTGGCCTATTCTTATGGGGAATTTCCATACTTTCCAATTTTTTTCCGGAAAAAACCGTCCGACCGATTTTTCTGAAAAACAATCCCAACCTATTCTGGTATAACACCAATTTGTAAAAAAAGTTTCGAGTTGATTGAAACTTTTTCCTGACCTGTATGCCGCGTACAAAATTACACACAAAAAAACAAAAAAAAAAAAAAAAAAAAAAAAAAACATAAAAACCAAGCCCAAAATTTTTCGGTATATGGAATGAAAATCTTCGCTACGCTCATCTAATAATTCTGTTTTTCAAGATATCAATAATTATTGTTTATTTACCAATTAGGATGTGATTCGGAAGTTGAAGATAATTTTCATCATCTAAGAGCCGATTATACCAACTGATAATTAAATATTAATTGGTTAACCATTACTTAAGGTACAGAAATAGCATATGTACCCAAGGGTAATAACAAGTTAATTCACTAATTTTTGCTAAATTCACTAATCATCACTTGATACAACCGACTCTAAGTATTCCTCTGTTCATTATAAAAATCTTTATTTTTGTTTTGGTATCTCAAGTAAATAGAAGAATTTTATAAAAAAAAAAAAGTTCAGTTGAATAAGGTTTATCCTACATTTTCTCCCTCGAAAAATTTCTATTCAACTGTTTATTGGCCAATAATTAAAACAAGTTCAGTTCTTCCTTTTGGACAAACATAGAATTGTAAAGTCTCTAGCGGGGGACATGAAGTAAGCGTGTTACCACTGAGCTACCAGTGCCGGTATGATGTCTCGTATTGTCTTGCAGATATTCCAGCGGCGGCGTCTCTACCACACTTCTACAACTCGGATCCGAGCTTGTGGGACCGCATTGAGGGTCTGGCACCCGATAAAGAGAAGCACGCCACTGAGGTGGTCATACAGCCGGTGAGATTAGAATACAACACAACACAACACAATGCATTGAATATGGCCCAATACAACACAATGCATTGAATATAGCACAATACAACACAATGCATTGAATATAGCACAATACAACACAATGCATTGAATATAGCACAATACAACACAATGCATTGAATATAGCACAATACAACACAATGCATTGAATGCAATGGAACACAATACAACACAATGATGTGATACAATACAATACAATGCAATGCAATGAATACGATAGAAAAGAATGAAATACAATTTTTTCAATCAAGTATTTTTGCCAGTTTACAATTGTACACTGAGTAGGCCTATATAATCGATAACGTTATATGAATGATACATTATAAGTTTAGAACAGGTCAAAATTGAATGTATCAGTAAATATAGATCTGATTACTTGAGAATCACTGTAATCCAGGTTAAAAGGTCCCAGTATTCAGTTATCTCATAAGATCTAAAAGTTATTCCATCTTCTTCCACAAGTTCACAACAAGCTCCGAGTATATTTACCAAGTAACAACCAAGTCCCGACAAAGTCACATTTACAAAGTCACATTTACAAAGTCACATTTCAGAGTCACATTTACCAAGACATAGTTTCAAAAACAATGTGTGTAAATAACATTTCATCATATTTTATTCATGGAAATCTTGCTCAATTTACAAAGTTAATACTGCGTTTCACTATAATAATCGAATCATATTTTGATTTTGTTTCCAGGGAATTGGTATTCCTCTGACGGTACACTCACGGATACAAACAAATATCGTCGTAAAGAACGTGAAACACCACAAGCGAGTGCATCCGTTCTTGAACATGACTGTACCGATATTCTGGGCCGACCTGGTGAGAAACATTGATGGAAATAAATTGGATGAAAAATTGGATTGAGTAAAATTTCAATTTCAGTGTTTGTAAGAACTTGATCATGAGGACTCAATTCAATGGAAGCTACTGGAATAGGGGACACTTCATCTTATGCTATAGATAATATTATATATATACCCTATATATATATATATATATATATATATATATATATATATATATATATATATATATATATATATATAGGCCCTATATTGAGACGTGTGGCCGAATGGTAATACACTGAACCGTCATTCAGGAGACCGGGGTTCGCTTCCCGTCGTAGTCGACCATACCAACAGGGTTATTTTTCGTGGTTTTCGTCACTCAAGTCAAAACTGGAATGGTTCCTTAACAACAGACCACGACCGACTCCTTCCCACTGTCCGAACACTTGGAAAATAACCTTTCATCTCATCATTCCATCATCTCTTATATCATTCACCGACGCCAATAGATCGTGGTCATCATTAGATTATGTCGTTGAACCCAATATAAATGAATATATATATATAAATATATATATTTATATATATATATATATATATATATATATATATACATACATAAGTACTTATCAACGCGTACTTCATAATCTCATTGAATCTACTTTATCCCCCAGTGTCTGGACGAGCTGCCGCCATCTGTGAACGACCTACTATCACTACTGCTACGCATCGCGCCGGTATTACAGACAACTGCAATCCTAGCAATCGGCTTGTTGGGCGCCACAATGCTCTTGGTCGCCATCTTGAAATACTTGTGCGCAATCCGTCTGACCAATAGGAGTTCTTCAGTGCAGATGTGGACTGACGATTACACGTCGGTCAAACTACAAACAGACGTACCACGTGATTACGTGTCACGTGACCAATTATCACGTGACAGTGCTACGTAGCGAAGTGTCACGCCCCCTTACCCCCCCCCCCCCTCTACGTACTCTATACTTGTGTGGATAGCGTGTTCGACAGTGAAAGTTGGAAAATAATGGATTTCTGAATACAATATGCCGACAGAAGTTGAAATAAAAGTCAACAATGTTACACTTTCGATGGAAAATGTGATTGTTAGGTTATGAGAGCGCTATATATATATATATATATATATATATATATATATATATATATATATATATATATATATATATATATATAAAGTTACTTCTCATACTTTCCTATACCAATGTGGAAAACGTGTTCGATATTGACTCTTGAAAAAGAATGGTTTATAAATAAAATATGGACAATGGAAGGTTAAAAAGATGGGGAAGTAACATTTTCAATGGAATATGTAATTGTTGAGATTTGACGTGATATTTATTGTTATTTTCATATAAGCTCAACTGTTTATCTCTAATTAGCGTGAATACATATTTTTATGAATAGTCTGTCTCACCATTCTGGAGTAACTGTTGCTATCTCATCGATCAGCTTAACTGCTGGTAAACATGTCAATCATAACTCCAACAGTAACAAAGAAACTCTTCTCGCGTGCATTCTGAGGACAAGTTTGTGACTAGGTCAGGGTTGTTGTGCAACGTTGCTACATCACTTCAGTAAATCCCATAATAATAATAATAATAATAATAATAATGATTTATTTATTTCAACTGATTGATTAATAAATATGTGATATTGCTATTATCAGTAAAATATATTAAACAAATGAATATATTGTAAGAATAATATTTTTCATTCTGAATATGTATCGTATTATACCTTATTCTGAATTCGTCACATTATTTAAATCAAACTACCAATATAAAGAAGAACATGAATCATGAAATATAGATTAAAATACAAATTAACTAAATACAAATATCTCTTGTTATTCGGTATAAGAACAGAATTCATCGACTGAGTAGAAGCAATTGTCCTAAAGATATTTATGTAAAACTATCTTGAATGATTTGCGCTCTTTCAGACATTTTATGCATCATTTTATAGATTGAAGTTAACTCAGGTATGATATAATTTGAGTAAAATTGTTATATTCTTCAATAGTAATATAGTAATCAATAGATAATTCGAAGCATATCTTGTAATTCCTTTGGCAAGATCGAATACAATTCTAACAATGGAGAACATCAGGGTTGCCCTCACAATTGTATCACGGTCTCTTGGGTTGTACGACCTTGATACAGTTGAGTCTGGCTCTAACTCAAGGTCCACATACGACAAAAATGCAACAGAGTATGAGTTCATTGAAGTCTGTAGAGATGATTGACATATTTATATAACCACCTATTCGCTGGACAATAGAAGATATAACCATAGAGAAGTATACAGAGAGATGCATCTACGGGTTATAGAGACATACAAGGCCGTGATCCAAAAAATGGCGACGATCCGCCATATTGGACTTTTATTGTGACTCGCTCATAGCCATTACGTGCTATCTCGCATTGCTTTTACTCGCAGAGTTTACTAATAAACAATTATTTCGTAATTTCGTTGCATGAGAATGGATATCGACACATTCAAACTTGGTTATGCCGGTTTATTATATGGTGATACAAAAGAAGAATATGGCCGCGAGGCCGATATTTGCGGTACGAGCATCGGTCGCCCGCTCGCTACCTAAGATGCATCTCTCTGGTTTCTTCTCTATGATATAACTACAAAGATCTCCGACAGTTACTCCAGAATGATGAGATAGACTTCAACGTGTGTGTGTGTGTGTGTGTGTGTGTGTGTGTGTGTGTGATACCCATTCACATTATGTTCACTAACTGCTGTAAGGCGGTGCATGCACGGTGCTTATAAAAAATAGAGAAATTCATCTCTAGTATTTTTTTTCTTCATCACGAACAAGTGTATTTGAATGGAAAGTATATCAAACCCAAGATAATTTCATGCTCATTAATTATTATGATATTCTATTTTTGTTAATTCAACCAGTTTTAAGATAATACGTCAATGAATATGAAGAATGTGATCAAAGTTATCAACGTATTGTGGTATTTAGATATATGAGGTATTATATATTGGGTTTTTTCGTCGCGTCGTTTGAGTTAAATTCCTACTCGACGTTTCGCCATGTCGAGACCTTTATGAAGAGTTATCTATAGAAGGAAGTCAGTCTCTTTCTTCTGAACCAGACCAACTCATGAGAAATATCTAGTATCTCATATTCGGGTCGCGAAAGTCTTAAACAACTCATTATTAACGTATTATCTCAAAACTGATTGAATTCACAGAAAGAAATTAAGAAAGAAAGCACTAAGAAAGAGCCTTAAGACACTTTGAGCCGGTTGTACCAAGTGATGATTAGTGAATTAAACAAAAAATTAGCAAATTAACTTGTAATCACCCTTGGTTACCTATGTTATTTTTGTACCTTAAGTTGTGATTAACTTATTAATATTTAATCATCAGTTGGTACAATCGGCTCTAACTAACTTCAGTAGGCCTCATGTTATGTGAACGGAACGCAGTTAGTGCTGATATCAGTTAACACTAACAGCAGTTAGTGAGAATAGTGTAAAGATGGCGTAAGAGTAACAACAGGATTATTCTTCAAGTACAATATGGCCGACAAAACATTTCCAACAAAAATGAGGACAATATTACATTTTTAATAAATCAATTTGCTGAGATTTACAGGCGCTATATTTAGTTACTTTTCACGAGTTCAACTGTTATTGTGTGTGTGTGTGTGTGTGTGTTGTCGAATACAGTAGAAGAATGAAGCCTGCCAAGAGACGTGCACGCATGCGCAATGAACCCAAGTCTTGTCCGCCATCTTGTTATACCTGACGTGGCAGGCTGATCTGAATATCAGCTGTCGTGATAATTCAAGGTTTATATCAAAAAGTGCTTCGAAATGTTCTATTTTATTCGTCTTGGAATTATTGACAGGGTAATATCGATATATTAATGGTTTCTTTGGTGAATAATAATGATATATGGAGACGTAAGATGGCCGAAAGGTTGGCTTCACTCTCTTGCAGCCTTATTCTGTGACGACTTTGTGTAGTGATCAAATCCATTTCGACTGGAAACGGAACTGTTTTGATCGTTTTACATTTTGTGGCAATTATATTCCCATTTCGACTTGAAATTGTTTCGACTTGAAACCGTTTCGACAGAAGACCGTTTCGACTGGAAACCGTTTCGACTGGAAACCGTTTCGACCATGGTGAAACGGATACTGTGGGATTTGCGTGCCAGCAGTGGGATAGACTATTAATGAGATAATATGAGTACATACAATGTGTAGACCTAATCGTGAGTGTTGAGTGTTTGATGGTGTGAAGAGTGAGAATATATTTTTGATAGTATAATAAAAACAGTTCACTTATTCGCACAACCGATCCACTTTTCTACGCTTTTCCAATTCCTGCCACCTCAATTCACGCATCATAGCAAGTTATAGCGTTAATATGTGCAACAACTATTGATAGTAATGGTGAGCATTCTGAGAGTAATTTGACAGCTTAAAGTTCGTCACAGAAACTACCTAAAATAGTATTTATGTTATTTGTTATTTATTTAGCATTCCTTGGCACCATTACATATAGCCTACGTACATACTTTTTGGATAAGTTTACATACAGGTATGGAATTGTCAAATAAGTTGTAGGCCATACAAACACTCTCCCGTCATACAATGCGAATCCACCGGTTGCCATGGTAGTGCGAACGGTACGAATCTTCTGACGTCATGCTGAGCCCGTCAAGATGGCCGGCCGGTCGTGTCTCTATGGACGTGGCTTGAGACGAGCTGTGATTGGCCACAAGCTCGCGGACTGACGAGGAAACGGCTTCCCACGAGAACGAAGGAGAACGAAAGAAGACGGCCTGACGCGGTTCGATTAGTTTTGGTTGTAAACAATGCTTACACTGGCGTAGTAGAGGAGGCATTGCCCCATTTCCCCAACGCCCTAATTTTTAGCCAAGGGGGGCAAGAAAAAGGTCTTGCAAGACTCAATTTGTCTCGTTGTTCCCTTTCGGAACCCACTTTGTTAAAATGGCTGTCGTTTTGGTCGCAATTGTTGAGCTCCCCTCCCCCCTCCCCCCCAACTTTTAGAGTGTTCCGACGTCGCCGAATGTAATGAGTAATGGATGTCGTATTGATAAGAAAAGTCCATCAGACACATATACTTGTGAGATTATATACAAAACCAAATGAAGAAAGAAAGAAGAAAATACTCCTCATAAAGTAATGAGAGAGAAAATATATATATATATATATATATATATATATATATATATATATATATATATATATATATATATATATATATATATATATATATGTATATATACATATATATATATATATATATATATATATATATATATATATATATATATAACTGATCTTCCGCTAAATCGACTCCCATGGACTCATAGCTGATAAGAATATAATATCTCATTTGTTATGAATTAGTTGATGATAAGAAGATGAGTGGTTATCGATAAGATAAATGCAGTACTCAGAACTGATAACATTATCAATAGCAGCTATGTGCGTTTGAGAGGAGTTCAAATGATCGAGATCTAGGTTTATTCTGCAGCTTGCTGATTCATATCAAACACCGAAAATCATCAGTTAAGGTAAGAGTATTTCTCCCATTATCAAAACAAAAAATCGATTTTATTCGGGATTTCGGTTTGAGTTGGACAAATATCTACCAATAGGGTGACCAAATGTTTCGATTTTCCCGGGATTATCCTTGTTTTGAGCTTGTCGTCCCGAGAAATGGTCCGGGACCATCAAATGTCCCGGTTTATTGAAAATGGAATAGATATCAACATTCGTGTGTTTGGTTTACTCTCAATACTAATGCTGGTGATGTCCGGATATATCACAGAAACGGTTCATACTTATAATGTGTTCCGGACTTTTGGAAACTGAAAGACTTTTAAGAACTTTCAGTGAAGAAGTATGGTCACTGACAGCTCAGTCCTGGTGTCATTGTTCATTGTTTTCAATTTCAAATAATAATAGAATGAGATAGTGAGATCACCCTTGTGGTGCCCCATCCAAACGATCCTACCTTTCATCCCTAGCCCTAATAGGGAAACAATGATTTTGTGTCAAGTTTCGATGTTATTAAAAAAAATGAATACTTCGAGGTTGTGGTTGAACGTTTTGTCCGAGGGGTTAACAACTCCTGAAATCTCTTGAATCCCATATGAAATCCTCTGAAATCTCCTGAAATCTCTTCGAATCCCCTTGAAAACGTAATGAAATCTCTTGAAATCCCCTGGAATCTCTTGGATCACCTGTACACCAAATTTGCGAGTTGTAAACCCCTGTGTCTTGTCACTGAGAGATTGAGTGATATGGGAGGGAAAGTGATTATAGATGTGGGTGCAGAGATGAGAAGGACTTCGTTTGATAAGGATTTATCTTTCAGGAAGGCAGGTTGAGTTCAATAAACTGCAGATCGTCAAAAAAGTGAAGTAATATGGGTGAGTCCATCTTTAGGCCTACTATATGATAACTGAAACCTTACCTGATAAACTACACTCCATGACCAGCTAGCTCCAATAAACTAAAACTTTGATTGGTTGGTGTTTACTAGAAGACATGGGCGTCGGCAGGAAGAAATTCAAGGGAGGGGGGGCGGGAAAAATACCTCAAATTCGAAAATGCACAAGTCCCAATGGGAGTGGGGGAGAGAGGGATTTTTTGAAATCCCATCGTTTTATGGTGTTTTGGGAGGTTTTGTGACTATTTAATTAGCTTTTGATTTTTATAGAGAAAGGAGACATACAATGTTGAATTGGTTGACTCCTATGCAAGTATTTGATCCTATTCATCTTTTTAAATATTTCATCATACATAATGGCAAAATATCAAAATTTCCAGGAAATAAGAACAGCCCAATAAATCATATTCGTCAGTCGGCGAAGGTATAGCCTTGCCTACCCACCCTAGTCACATCATACTCATGACCACCCGCGTAACAAGACATGTTAACATATGTCACCGGTATGTCAAATTGAATCCTCGCTGAAGCTCGTCTAATTACATCGTGCCTGAAGCAAAATCATTGGTCAAAACACATCTCGATGAAATCTGTTTTGTTTCAGAATCTAAGTGTGGAGGAGGTGGAAGAGGAGGTGGACACGGTTGTGGAAGAGGTGGAAGGGGAGGTGGTTGGGGAAGTGGAAGCGGTGGAGGTCACGGTTGTGGAGGACATGGAAACGGTGGAGGTCATGGTTGTGGAGGACATGGAAGAGGAGGTGGACATGGTTGTGGGAGAGGTGGAAGAGGGGGTGGTTTGGGTAGGGGTGGTTGGGGAGTAGGCGGAGGCGGACACGGAGGTGGAGGTGGATGTGGGGGTGGACACGGATGTGGAGGTGGACACGGAGGTGGAGGTGGAGGTGGATGTGGGGGTGGACACGGATGTGGAGGTGGACACGGAGGTGGACACGGAGGTGGACACGGAGGTGGACACGGAGGCAGCGGAAATAGTGGATGCTGTGGGGAATGCGGAGGTGGATGTAATGGAGGCGGTGGAGGAGTAGTGTGGTAAGTCGAATAACTTCACACTTACAATTTCTTAACAACATTGAAATAACTAGGAAAACGCCATATATGCGTTGTTGGACGAGCGGATAGTAATAGTATAGGTAAGAATGTGTAAAAACTGCTTCGAGTGGGACCAATTCAGCACAATTTATCTATTTTCTTCAAAATGGCTGACCCGATCTAGCTGAAAATTTCCAGAAATGTGTATCAAAATGTAATTCAACTTCACGCAATTTTTTTTTCTCGGAAAATATTTTTTTTTCCCGCTTTGTTATTCTAATGGGTATTTTTGAAATTTCTAAAATTCCCATAAACAAAAAAGTTACCACCCGATAATGTCACGAAACTATACAGATCTAAGTTAGATAAGGAACCATATAAAAAAAGTTTGGGAAATAGTGGTAACAAACTGTTCCAGGCCACCGACCAATCAGATGACATTCTCTATTCAAAACATCCAATCAGGGCTCGTGTTGGACGTGAAAGGCAGCGCAACGAAAGCCAATACCGCTGTCATCATGTATGGACATAATCGTTCCATCAACCAGTTGTGGACTTACAACAATCACATGATCATCAGCAAGCTCAACGGGTGAGTTCAAGTCACGTGACGTATGTTTTCATTATTGAATGAGCGTTAGCGAAGACTTCCATCCCAAACTTATGGCTGCCCTCGTTAGATCAGTCAGCTGAGGCACGCTTCAGACACTGAAGTCACCGTTGGGCGAGGGTTAGAATCCCGCATAAGGCATGGGTTTTTGTAAACGTTCTTTCACTTATCATCACTACATAGTTTCATAATCACTTGCTCATTCGTACCCCCATATGACCTAGCTGTTAGTGAGGTCGTTTAGCAAATAATAATCATCATCATCATCCAAACTCATGGAGCTTTGGCTGTGTTTTTCTATTCGTTTGTTTTTAGCACTGCACAGGTCGCACGGTTTGGCTGATCGACATGAAACTTTTTTCTGTACACGCAGACTTATCCAACTTAGAGCTGTAAAGTTTCTGGGTCAAAACGGTTGAATATTTTTTTCAAAATCAAACCAAAACTAAATTATCTTCATAATGTTATGACTACTGACTATTGTTCCTAAATCCATTTGAAGAAATCCTGGCAGAATAATTCTCTCCTATCCGGCCTTGAATTATATTTCCATTCATTCCTCAATGTAGAATGTTGGTACGACAACATCGTGTTATCAGGGATTGGTCAACCATACTAAAACCATACTACAGTAAAAACCAACCAGTAACCGCTCATCAGATTGTTGGAAAAAACGAGTCTCTTTCGATTCACGGTACGAGAACGGGTTGTAGAATGAATTAGGTCTCTGACACACACACTTAGTTTATCTCGATGTTTAATAGAACCAATTCGCGACTCAGATACAATTGATACAGTTTTCCGAACCGAAGTAGTTGCGTTTAGCCTATAGGCACTCGGCCTTACACTTACCAAACGCCCTCCTCCGGCCGCGTCTGACAAAAGAGTGACGGGCTCGCTGGGTGTAGGCAGGAAGTGAGTTGGGGCGGACGGAAACCAATTTGGAGGGCGTACATGTGAATAAATCAAGTGGGCACAACTAGGGATAAGGAATTCAAATTTCTAACAAAATGTTCTATAGGTTCTAGTGATGGTTAGTGTTGGGCAGATTAGGTTTGTGTCGAATGAAATTCCTGTCGAGAAGAATCAAACCTCTCACTTCAAGTCATGTACAGGTTGCTCATGAATTAGAAGTTCAAGTCAGTTGGTTTTCAGTCTAGCTCGTACATCGTGTTTGTCTTGTCATCAGGATGGCTTTGGACGCGAACGGAACCACGAATGACGTCACGAATTACCCGGTTCACGGCGGGGTCAACCAGATATGGTATTTCGACACTGACGGAACGGTCAGGAACGGAAACGGAAAAGTTCTGGATATCTACGAGGGTCGACTTGTTGCTGGGACCAAGGTGATTGCTTTCACCAAGCATGGAGGCGTCAACCAAACATTCAGGATTGTACCCTTGTGAAAAAGTTCAAAGTCGTTTATTGAATGACATTCATTATGAATTGAATAAATATGGAAATCTGATGATACAATATGAATATCATATCATTAATGTTAACCTTTCAAATAGCAGAGTCCTGTGATATGTACAAGATTTATGAAAATGTTTCTATCATATTATATACAGTGATTAATTTGTGGCTGAGCCCACGTAAGCCCGGCTTATCCACCTTTATAGGAAGTAAGCCGGGCTCACTCACCTATTACTATTCAAACCCCGTTTTCATGGCTCGCGGTGGCGTTTATAAATATCGCCTGCCGCTTGCGCTGTTCACAAACTCGCGTTTCTTCTCATCCAGTCCGAGATTTCATTCATTCATTTAAATATATAATTCGAGTTCAACTGAGGCAACCATGTAAGAGAGACAAGAGCGTCAGTTCGTCATGGGCCTGCACCTAGGACTGGTATGTTTAGTTACATAGCTTTGTAAACTTATTAATAAAGCATCGTACCCGACAATATTATTGTATACTTATTCAAGTGAACCAATAATATCACACCTCTACCACTCAATTCAATTCAATTCAATTTTTATTTATTTGTCACTCTTAAATAACCATACAATTATCTGAAAAGATGAGACAAAGAAGCGGACAAAAAACTGCTTGTGAATAACCATGATCTTCCATACAACCTTATCTTAATCCCTAACCCCTAACTCAATAATATTGACTGATATTTAAATGATAGTAGAATCAATCAACATTGATAATTAATTGATAGTCATGATAATAGTAGCAACAATAAATAACCTTTTTTCCCGATACGCATAATAATAATGACTGATTTAATATTTTTAATAATTAACTGAAAATTTTTCTCATTTATCCAAACAAAAAAATTTATAGTAGAATTATAATAATAATCAAGATTTACAATAATAGTAAAGAAATTTATGGTTGGGTAACAATAATGCGGAGAAAAAAGACAAGTTAATTTTTTGAAAATCCGACCTTTTTTCCCCCAAAAAAATTTTCTTGGTAAATTATCACTAGCCACAAAAAGACCCAAACTTGGGGTGGTTTTCGTTTTGTTTTTATTTAACCCGACAATTGGCCCCCAAAGTGGGGCCTGTTTGATTCTATCCACAAAAATTTGGCACCCAAGTGGGGTTCGTTTTGATTCTTCCCAACCCGACAATTGCGCCCCAATGTTAGCTCGTTTTAATTCCATTCCCCCCCAATTGGCATCCAATGTGGGGCTCGTTTGATTCTATACCAACATCGACAATTGGCGCCCAATGTGAGGCTCGTTTAATTCTATCACAACCCGACAATTGGCATCCAATGTGGGGCTCGTTCCATGCTATCACAACCCGACAATTGGCGCCCAATGTGGGGCTCGTTTGATTCTATTATAACCCGACAGTTGGCGCCCGACGTGGGGCTCGTTTGATTCTATCACAACCCGACAATTGGCGCCCAACGTGGGGCTCGTCTGATTCTATCACGACGCCGACAATTGGCACCCAACGTGGGGCTCGTTTGATTCTATTACAACCCGACAATTGGCGCCCAACGTGGGGCTCATTTGATTCTATCACAACCCGACAATTGGCGCCCAATGTGGGGCTCGTTTGATTCTATTACAACCCGACAATTGGCGCCCAATGTGGGGCTCGTTTGATTCTATTATAACCCGACAGTTGGCGCCCGACGTGGGGCTCGTTTGATTCTATCACAACCCGACAATTGGCGCCCAACGTGGGGCTCGTTTGATTCTATCACAACCCGACAATTGGCGCCCAATGTGGGGCTCGTTTGATTCTATTACAAGCCGACAATTGGCGCCCAATGTGCGGCTCGTTTGATTCTATCACAACCCGACAATTGGCGCCCAACGTGGGGCTCGTCGGATTCTATCACAACCCGACAATTGGCGCCCAGCGTGGGGCTCGTTTGATTCTATTACAACCCGACAATTGGCGCCCAACGTGGGGCTCGTTTGATTCTATCACAACCCGACAATTGGCGCCCAATGTGAGGCTCGTCGGATTCTATCACAACCCGACAATTGGCGCCCAGCGTGGGGCTCGTTTGATTCTATTACAACCCGACAATTGGCGCCCAATGTGCGGCTCGTTTGATTCTATCACAACCCGACAATTGGCGCCCAACGTGGGGCTCGTCGGATTCTATCACAACCCGACAATTGGCGCCCAGCGTGGGGCTCGTTTGATTCTATTACAACCCGACAATTGGCGCCCAACGTGGGGCTCGTTTGATTCTATCACAACCCGACAATTGGCGCCCAATGTGGGGCTCGTTTGATTCTATTACAACATCGACAATTGGCGCCCAATGTGAGGCTCGTTTGATTCTATCACAACCCGACAATTGGCGCCCAACGTGGGGCTCGTTTGATTCTATCACAACCCGACAATTGGCGCCCAATGTGAGGCTCGTCGGATTCTATCACAACCCGACAATTGGCGCCCAACGTGGGGCTCGTTTGATTCTATCACAACCCGACAATTGGCGCCCAATGTGGGGCTCGTTTGATTCTATTACAACCCGACAATTGGCGCCCAATGTGAGGCTCGTCGGATGCTATCACAACCCGACAATTGGCGCCCAATGTGAGGCTCGTCGGATGCTATCACAACCACACAATTGGCGCCCAATGTGGGGCTCGTTTGATTCTATTACAACCCGACAATTGGCGCCCAATGTGAGGCTCGTCGGATGCTATCACAACCACACAATTGGCGCCCAATGTGGGGCTCGTTTGATTCTATCACGACGCTAACATCCGGCGCCCAACGTGAGGCAAGTGATTATTATTCGATAAGATACGGATTAGGCTTGACAATTTCACCAGTTATAATATATTTACCATGTTAATCACATGAATTATTACATTTGACACTCTCATTGATTAAACTCAGTATTATAAACTCAAAGAATATTCTATCATCGAGAACAATGTCAATATGAAAAATATTGAGTCCCTTATTGGAGAAGAGAAAATATGAACTTGGATCATAAATAAAATCTCATTAGCCTTGTATGATGAATCAACAAGATCAAAATCAGATATCATTCGATAAGTTATACACATCACATTGAATCACATTGAATCACATTGATTCACATTGGATGAATCGATATAATTGGAACTCTGAGATATTTTATTTGATGTGAATGAATTCACACGTATTATCAGTAACAACCATTGGAAGTTCTTGAAAAGTGTATTTTAACACACAAGATCTCATTAGCCAGAAGGTAAATGACAATGACCGACAGAAAATGATGATATTCACGAATTACGGGCATGTCTCTGGTAGTTGATCACCAACATTCACACTGGCAGCATCTTGTGTCTGTACCACAGCCTTCTTCCAGGCCGCTCGACTGGCAGCAGCTCGGTTGTTCTTGGCAACACGAGCCCTGATCTCAGCTCTCTTCTGAGCAACAATCGCAGCAGTTACCGCCCTCATTTTGGCCGCCCCTGCCCCATCTCCACCCGCTGTTTTATTATTTTCCAATTTCAGACCCAGAGCCTTCCTGAAAAAATCCATCCAGTAGCCCCTGGTCTTCTCTTCCAGAATAACGAAAAACAGGGATAACATGAACACATGGAATGTAGCAGTCACCAGAAACAAGTAATCGAAAACTGTCTGATTTTTTATCACTTCAGTTTCAGAGAGTATATTGAAAAGCCAAGAAAATCCAAACAGAAAAAATACGAATATACTTGTAGCTAGATTCCTGAGTTGTGCTTTCTGTTCACTTAACCCATGTCTCTTGATATCCGGTCCTGATCCAATACACTTGTAGATATTGTTGAGTATGTAAAGGAAACAAAGTAGATTGAGAGCGAGCACAATTATAGCAGGAGCTTCTACAGTGACGATCAAAGCAATGCCATCAGGATAACAGTAACCTCTGTCGACTGTGCGTGTCATGTAGAAACGTTGATGATCCCACGCGAGGAGAGTGGTGATGGGGACAAGTGGTAAGCCCCAGGCGAACGAGGAGATCTTCAGCAACAGGTGTGTAGTTGTGGTCGCCCCGGCGATAGTTGTCAGTCTCCTGTACTGGAGGTACGACAAGGTCAACATCCAGAGGAACATGGACAAGAAGGAGTAATGACGCAGAGCACCGACAACCACACATGAAATGCTTGTGATGTCGAGACGAAACAAACTATTGGTGAAACCAAGGATCAGATTCAACAGTAAAGCAAGTGTCATTTGTAACATGATTTGATGACCGAGATCTTGACGCCATTTCCGGAACAAAATGGCTGTTAGGAAAATACTGAGGACCCCGATTAAACTGAAAACAACTTCTACGACTAGAATTATTTTCAATGTCTTACTCAATGATAATATATCGCTATTGAATTGAAGGGAATTATACATTATGTAGTAACCATGTAATCGGTTTTCCTCGATTGATAGATGTTTACATCTGTACACGATATTGTTGTGGTAAGTTGTTTTCTGAAGTCTACAACTATCTTTACTCCACGAATTAGTTTCAAAATTCCAGGATGCAAACAATTCAGAAAAGTTATCAGGTAAGTGTTGTACGCTAAATATGAAGTCCACATAATGATGTGTGTCATCCACATAACTAATCTTAGTTGTACTTGTATTTTTGAATAGCGTTATTGTAAATAATTGAATAATAGTATTCTCATTGTTAAAATCTGAACCTTCAAATACCACGTATTCTCCGCTACCTTCACCAACATCACTCCCAGCATCGATAGTAAAACTATTATTATAACTGAATATTGCCATTCTATCGAATTCCCTTATCAACGACTCGGATACAGAAATAGCTGATATAACACTCGTAAAATTATTCGATACAGACATTTCTTCTCTCAATAATTCATATTTTTCACCCATATTTCTATGGTAGGCCCCAATTATAGGATTTACTACTTTCAGATTGGCTAAGAAAAACATATTTTTCGTCCAATCACCATGCTCTAAATCAATGTCTGTATCGGTTAACTCATAATCTGCAAGCACACGTTCTATATTCGAATATAAACCATTCATGAACAGATACCGGAATAAACCGTTGATGTTAGCTTGAGTTAATTCGAAAAACGGTTGGAAATTTTCCATCAACTCTTTAACTGTCGCTTTGTCAACAGTCGAATTCAGATATTTATGTAACATTCTAGAATCAGAAATCAAGCAGTTTTCACTGTAAGATAGAAAGTCGATGAATTCACATGGCCGCCATATTGGAACGAATTTCATGGGTGGCCGCCATGCTGAACGATCAAGGTCTTCGTCATACCAGCATGACATAAGGGTGACGTCACCAGTATTGACGTCATAGTTCATGTAGCTCTTCTCATTGTAACCTGCAAGATTAGAGGAAGTGTCAAATTGGGGTTTCTGAGTTTCTGTTTAACAATGAAGTGTTGGCATACAAATGAGAGTCAACAAAGACTCCCGTAAGTTACTGATACACAATTGTCGGGTTTAAGATTAGATAATGTTCACTAGAAGAGCTGAAGACGATGACAATACAATATTATAACAATACCTTCCACTGCGTTTCGAAGACGAGGTAATTTGCACCAAAAATGTCCTGAAATTCCCCAAACTAGATTTGGGAAATAATTATCCAAGTTTCTTGGAGCTAGCAAGGCCACGGGCGTTATTAATAAATGGCAGTCGCTTTAAGCGTCCCAAGTTCTGAATTCTTGAAGCAAGCCAGGCCCGGGACATTATTTTCAAGTGACAGTCGCGGTAAGGGTACTAATTGGTGTGCAGAGGCTTTATTCTGGGTTTCCTCCTGCAGTGGCCTTGAAGAGAGATACACAGGGAAAATACCTCGCAGGAGTTAGACAAGGGACTCCCTATTTTCTAGTGATACTGTGGGGGCTCAATCTGGGTTTCCTCCTGCAGTGGCCTTGAAGAGAAATACACAGGGGAAATCCCTCGCAGAAGTTAGACAAGGGACTCCCCATTTTCTAGTGATACTGTAGGGGCTCAATCTGGGTTTCCTCCTGCAGTGGCTTTGAAGAGAAATACACAGGGGGAATCCCTTGTAGGGGTTAGACAAGGGAATCCTGCAAGGAACTCCCCGTTATCTAGTACCAGTTTATAAAGACCAGGAAGGCAGTTGCCAGTCATCATGTGAGGATCATATTTCATTGGGACAATCAGATGTCCCCATTCACTTCATGTATTTTATCAATCAGTGTAAAAGAATATTAATTATACAGTGCTACCTTTCACTATCAGTGACAACCTAACCTCGTACCTCATCACCAAAACCCAGAGGTTGATATTACCTGGACGGAATTAATAAAATAGTAATAAATATGAACTTGTAATGTTGCCATGGTACCCAGCACTGCTAGTAAATATTAACCAATCATAGTCCATGTCTCTTGGAGCTAGCTGAGCCGGTAAGTCGCGGTAAAGTTCCTGATTGGCTGGTATTTACCTGGACGATACGACTCGATAACAGGTGGGTTACCGAAGTACTTCCCGGTGGTCAAACACAACAGGAAGTCGTCAACAACCTTCACTGAGGAGAAGCCGGGCAGCTTGAACGGACTTTTACCAACAATGAATCTGGAAAACAAGACGAATGTATCTATTTCGAAGATAAAATAAATAATCAATACTTCAAAATAAATATAAAATATATATAAATATATATATATAGAATATATATTATAATAAAGAGGCAAAGCATTTATTCGAGATGGCTGCTCATCTTGACTTGATCCCTCTCTCTCTCTCTCTCTCTCTCTCTCTCTCTCTCTCTCTCTGTCTGTCTCTTATTTCGAAGATGAATGACCAATAAAACTGAATATGAACGTCAAGCTAACGATGAATTTGGAATTAAAATTGACGGAAGAAAAATGAATCGTGGTGATAAAACAGAAACAATTTAGTTAGTGTTGTGTATTTGACTCAATTAGTAGTCTTGAGTCGTAACCATGCGCATGTGCAGATAGGTTAAGCCAATTTTTATATATATATATATATTGGGTTTAACGACGCACTGTTATGATAACTGAGATCTAATGGCGTCAGATGGATGATTAATGAGATGATGGGATGATGAGATGAAGGTTCCTGGGTAATGGGAAGGATAGTGGGAAGGAAGCGGTCATGACCGACTTATTGTAGGAACCATCCCGGCATTAGCCTAGACTATAGAGGGAAACAATGAAAAACCTCTGTAAAGATGGTCGGCGGCGGGGATCGAACTGGGTTCGGAATCCCCCTCGCCTCCCGGATCACATGACGCGAGCGTTTTAACCACTGCGCTACATGTGCAAGATGGCGTGTACTACACTAACTGAATAAAGTGCTCTATTATTAAACTAAGTTATCCACCTTATATCCCTGTGTAAATACTTAGCAGTTAGTACTAATTAAAGTTGAAAATAGTGAACGAGGAAATAAAATAGAATTAGATACAAATTGATTCAAGAAGTGTCGAAGAGTGTTCGACGCTAGATTCCGATTCACTGTATTCTATTATTTTATAGGAGTGATTTGAAAAATTCAGGAATACTTGGGAACCCACCTGAAATCGATACGTCCAAAATCACTATTGTCCATCAGATCTCTGTAAATCTTCACTCTCACATTAAGTTCTCCTTTACCTTCGCCATTCACTCCTCCACGCTTCCATACCACTTCGCACCTGTAAACAATAATTCTCATTCTGAATCAACTCAATTCTCAGATTGGTTCGATGGTTTGGATTTTTTTTTTTTTTTTTTTTGCACTTTACATTCAATATATATATATATATATATATAAATATATTTTTTTTATAATAAATCACAGCAAATAAAAACAACCACTACATCCACAATATCCTACAAAAGTAAAATCAAGTGTAGTTTATCTGTGGGTTGAACAAATTTTATATTATCGGTCAAATTTATAAAGCGAATTAAATTAGAACATAATTGAGAAAGAAACAAGGTAATTGCAAAACAAAATGGAAATGAAAAATATACATTTGATTGAGTCCTAGATCAACCTACGCTCAGAACGTACACAGATAATAGAATATAAATTATATGATGCTGATTTCTTGATGTATAGCAATGTTACATTTTGAAGATTTAATATGGAACAAAAACATTTCAACTATTTGTAATATTAATCGTTAGATGGTTCTTTAATTCTAGTTTCACCTTCGAATAATTATTCAAATTTCTAATATCGATTGGAAGTTTATTTATTTATTCGGTTGATTGAATTGGTTCGATTGGTTCGATGGTTTGGTGAATATCCAACATGTCATCCACATGTCCGTCATCCATCATCCAACATGTCATTCAAATTGATTAATCTTGTTACATGCTATAAATACCTAGAACTTATACTTTATTTTCAAAATGTTATTTTGTAATCTGTTTTCCTTATATTATATCAACTATGGTTGTTTATTTAGAAATTCCCCAGGACAAGTTTGCCTTATTGGGGAATTTACACTGCAAGCTTTATACTGTACTCATAATTGTAAAGAACAATAAACTTACTTACTTACTCAAAGAAAATAGAGCTCGCCATTATGAATGCTATCCCGTGGCTGATGATCGTGAAAAGTGTCAATAAAAACTCCTATTTTTCCTCAAAGAAAGTGTATTCAACTCGAATGTGATATAGCTAATCTAGATCTTCGAAACTATAGTGAAGTGACAAAAGATGAAGCCGACATGCTTGGAGGTGCAGGGTCTGCGGGGTGGGAGTAGGTCACGTGATGCGGTGGGACCAGCCGGACTGGGAATATTTCGGTTACATGTCAACTTAATGATGATATTATATTCCACCGTGGCTCTCAATTGTTGAGTTTCCTCCCCCCCCCCCTAGCTTTCAAAGTGTTCCGACGCCTCTGCTTCCGATGCTATTTAGCAGGAATTATTTATTGTATTGTGGTTACAATGAACGTATTCACTTATAATATGATATAGTTTGCAACGTCAATATGTCGACTATATTATAAGAGATTTACACACTGTCATAGTAGGTTGAATGAGAGATAATGCAAGTTACTAGGAAAACGTCATATATGCGTTGTAAGACGAGCTGATAGTAATAGTATTGGTAAAAATGGGTAAAAACTGCTTCGAGTGGTATCAATTTAGTACATTTTATGTTTTTTCTTCAAAATGGCTGACCCGATCAAGCTGAAATTTTTTAGAAATGTGAATCAAAATGTAATTCAACTTCACGCGAAATTTCATTTTTTTGGAAAATAAAAATATTTTCTTTTTTTTCCGTCGTGTTATTCTAATGGGAATTTTTGAAATTTCTCAAATTCATAAAAAAAAAAGTTACTCCCCGATAATGCCACAAAACTATACAGATCTAATTTAGATGAGGAACCATATTGAAAAAAAGTTTGAGGTTGATAGATGTAGCCGTTTGACCTGTGGAAAACCGAAAAAAAAACAAGAAAAAAAAAACGAACATCAATTTTTTTCAGTATGTCAAATTCAATCCTCGCTAAAGCTCGTCTAACCCCGTGGATAAGTGGACCGACTTTTTCAACAGCACTAAAACACCCAGAACGCAACACCAGCGATCTCGGCCGCTATCAGGCAGTAAGCGCTTGCGCACTAAATTTCGAAAAAGGTCTCACCTATGCTCAGCCATCGCAACCAGCTTCATCATCTCCTCTCTCACTCTCAATGTCATCGTCCCGTTGTCTCCTGTCTCTCTCACATCAATGACGTCACTAGTCACTACCAACAGCTCCACGTCATACTTCATGGTCTCGACATCTCGCACAGCGCCATTATTCGGATGCTGAATCCAGTTGATGCTCATCACGATGTCTGTTTGAGGCTCCAACTGGCAGAGTCCGCACGAGAAAGTGTAAGTGTCGTCGATCATGACTATTTCACTGGTTGTCATGTTGATTGCTCCGTACTTTCCAGTACCTGAGATTTGGAGCGTTGAGAGTTCGGCTTCAGTCATTATCTTTGAGTAAACAGAAATATGATTATTGTCCTCAAGGAATTTTACAGACATTGTTTATTGTTTATTATCAGTTGTTTGTACAATTCACATTGTGTTGACCTTTTCAGAAACTATATACTTAAACATATATTAGAAGTTTAAGAAACTTACAATATAATTAATATATAGTATTTTAAGTATTTACTAATTATAAATCATTTCATGTTTGAAGACACAATTTTACCACGCTCGTTTGTAGAATTCGTTCATATTGTAAAAGACTTCTTGTAGGAGGAAAATCTTCACGTCTCTTTTAAATTTACTCAATCAGTTCCTCAGTCTCTCTGGAAGCCTATTCATGAGTTTTACGCCGCAGTTTGACAAAAGCCCGTAAAAGTTGGTGCCAGGCGCACGCAACGCCAGCCGGAAGTATCCTCGTTGATCGAAATTTTTCGATTTTTCATGGTTTTTAAGTAGCTTTTTACACATATCTTGACACAAACTAATATTTGTACTGTATATACCTGTTTGCGATGGATTATTATTTGGGTATGGATACGTTTGATCCGTAAATATAATCAATCGAAATAGTAATTGATTAATATAGCCTATAGTTCAACTACAATGTTCACAAACATAGGTAAGTATTGAATTAAAAGTTTTCTTGCGATAAACTCTGCCCCAGCTTGTCGATGATTGTGTATTATATTTGTGTATTACCATTGTGTACTAAATATTCATATAGAGATTGTCTATATAATTATATCATATGTTCGATAGAGGCCCGGAACGGTCAAAAGGCCCGGGGTCGACCCCCTGCCAGTAATCGTTCGTGACTCGGCTTCGGCAAGCCACAGTCAATGGCGATGCTACTGCTGATGATAAAAGGATGAGTGTATCATATAAGGATATGCACAGTGGTGCTGTCATAAAAAAGAGGGTTAATTTAGATAGCAGTCAGTGCGGTTCATAATTGTTTGTGCGTTTGCCCCCCCCCCCCCCCCCCCCCCCCATGTCCCGCAAGGAAAAAATGTAATAATTGTTTTTAAAACAATTATATTCAGTAATCTTTTGGTACATGAAATTGTAGCACGTGGCTGGCAGACTGGGACTGTACAAGTTAATTTTTACTAATATTACTGGATTTTTATTTTAATATGTACTTTGTCCCATGATTGGATATAAAATAACAGATGACCAAATATCAGCGCCTACGCCACCCTGCCTCCGCTTTAAAATTGGATGCAGGGCTATGCCCTGCCCCCCAAAAACGTACCAGGGCGCCGCCCTGCCCCCCCCCCCCCCCACCGCATGCCTGGATATGCATATTTGTTTACCTGAGGTGCGATCGTTTTTCCACTCAGCAAATAATACTCGGTACGTGAATGACTGATGAAACTGCCTTCGTCATCGAACGCTTCACCGGTAACCATGCCAACAGGAACCAGATTATCCCCACATAGGTGGATCTCTTCGGCCGTGAAGTTGGTGAAACGATACAACTGGCTGTGAGCTTCCAGTTGTCCTGCACATTCCCATACCATCATGTGGTAGCTCGTTGGCTCGTCGGAATATACCTGGATCAGGAGGAAGTGGTTCCGGATGAATATTATTCATTTATTTATTTGGCTTTATTTATTGACTTGGACCTGACATGAACTTGGGTGACCTGATCTATGTGGCCTAACCTGACTGCCTAGGTTGAACAATCATGGTTAGGGTTATCAACGTCAGGTAGGAATCGACTTGGACCTGACATGACCTTGAGTGACCTGATCTATGTGGCCTAACTCAAGTGCCTGGGTTGAGCAATCATTGTTAGGTTATTCAAGTCAGGTGACTCCACAGTAGGACAGTAGATGCAATGTCTAACCACGACCTGTAACGACAGGATCGTTTTTCAATTCCCGGTTATCTGTTCGTTCTAACGAGAACCTGACCAGAACAACGACGATTCTGATTGGTTGTGCTTAAATGCGTATGCAAAATTGTATGCTAGAAGGCAGTGAACAGGACGACGATGGCAGTGCAGTAACGGGCACTTGAACGAAGGCCCAATCCAGGGTTTATCTTTGTGAGTAGATAACCGTCGGTCAGGTGCGCGTTATCGCTGACGGCAGGTCGAAAAACGAAAAACTCGCGCAACCGGAAGTCAACTTCTGACGACCACTCTAACGGGACTTTGTAAAACTGGCTCTTAGTATCAGTGATAACCCAACCTCAAACCTCATCATCAACCTCCCACAATGATATATCTAAGGTCAAACCATTCAACAGAAAACGGATTCGTGCACTGGGAGCATCTTGCCTGTTGCTCAAAGCAGAAGAGTAAACTTTCCTCAAAGAAATATAATAGGTCGTTGCTTACCCGTTTCAACGACGTGTCACGTGGTAAGAAGACTTCAATACAATCTTCTGACGTGTCGTACGACGCGTCAATCAACGACCACCTCACTGTAACAAATAACCTGAATCAAGAAACAACTTGTTATTTTCTGAATCAAGTTGAAGAACTTTTGAGTTTTGTAGATACTCTTGGAAAAAAAATTTTGGGGGTAGCCGATGTTTATAGGCCTTATCGGTCTACGCAACCAAACACCACATGCTGTTGTTGTTGTTGTTGAGCCCAAACTAACCTGAACAGACTCAATTTGATCGACTGAGTCAACCCAACCTGAATCCAAATTTTGTTTTCCATAAACTTTGGAACTTGCTGGAGAATCCTTGTTCCCCATCAAGGCTATGGATGAAAGATGAGATCGTTTGAACGGGGCACCACAAGGGCGATCTCACCACCCCCAGAGAAAACAAATCAAATCTTGAATAAGGTGGTAATTTCAGGGTTATAAAACAGGGGCGTCGTTAGGGGGTCCAAGGTGGGGCGCGCGCCCCTCCAATCGTCATTTGTCCCCCACCAATGTTGATTCCTTCTTCAAATATATATATATATATATATATATATATATATATATGTTGACCTTCGAATTACACACAGTAGAAAATTTGCTGGGAGATATTACGAAAATAACTTCGAAAATGTCCATACTGGTTCAAGTATCACCCTCCAAAACTGCTTGTAGATCGCAACAATCACTTAAAAAATACCATATTTCAGAAAATTCCCTGCGGTGCTTTGGTGGCAAGAGATGAATCGCGAAATGACTAAAGAAATCTACATGATTCAATTATTGGAAATAACTCCGAAAATATTCATGATGATTAGCCTCCAAAATTGCCTACAAAATTATTAGCCTCCAAAATTGCTTGTGTATCGCTAAAATAACTTTAAAGATGGTACAAAAAATTCACTGTGGTGCTCCAGGCCTCATCATTTTAACGCGCGTCTAGTCTAGTCACACAGCCGGGCATACTGTATATTAGATTGATGAAATATACTCACTGACAGTCAATAAAGTGACGAGTATCGTGGCTCTCATTGCCACACTTCGTTGCCCTCAGTCTGTTCAGTTATATATCCTGATTGATTTCGATCACTTGGATTATTCAATTAATTGACCTATCATCACGCTTCAACAGAATATTGATGATGAAAATATATTCTCGGTTTTTTTGCGTCTGTGTTAGAACCCCAAATGCTTCATAATCGTGGCCAAATTACCGAGAAAATATTTTTATCATATATATATATATATATATATATATATATATATATATATATATATATATATACATTCATATATATTCATATATATATATATAATTATATATATATATATATATGAGATATCAGGTTGTATGGTTTTGCCACTTACTTGGTTACGCAGTCCCCGTTGGGACATTGTCTCGCGACGTTTCGAAAAGGTTACACTTTTCTTCTTCAGGCTTCACTTGAGAACTGCACTCAAACGAACGGCTTCCAGAGTGAAGCCAGAGGAAGAAAAGTGTAACCAATTCGAAATGTGGTGAGACGAAACTGCGTAACCAAGTAAGTGGCAAAACCGTAAAACCAAATACCTCATATATATATATATAATATGAATGAAAATTTATGGAAATATGAACATTCAATCCGCTGACCATCGTTTAATCCGCTGACTATTGCCTAATCCACTATCTATTACTTCGTAAGACCGGGTTTAACTACTAAATGTAGTTTGGGGAATCATTCTCAAAACATGCATTATCGAAGGTCGCAATGAGGTGGCACGCTTTTCGTTTCACTTCGGTTCAAATTATTCAATTATTTCAATTTCTAGAACAATTGTCAAATTATGTACTATCTGTCACGAGTCGGTCACGCGTCTTAATTGTGTTCACTATCGTCTACACTGAACAATTAATTTAATTATTTCACAAACAAACTTGGCAAGTGTTTTAATATTTCACGTGTGGGTTATTATTATAATGATGGACCCGAGGTGTCTTATCATATGTATTCTGATAACATGAATAATTATTTTGTTGTTTTTGGTGGGAATATATATAATTGTTCGAATATACATCGAAATTTTGATGTTATTGTATATAGGCCTATAATGACAGTGGAATGATGATCTTCCACCTGGAAATGGTTGCTCAAAAACCTCGAAGCAAATGCTTGGTTGGAGTATTAACTGGCCCTGATCTTGGATATATATCTTATATATATATATATATATATATATATATATATATATATATATATATATATATATATATATATATATATATATATATATATATATATAAATATATATGTATATATATGAATATATATTTATATATTACTCTACACCCAATTACTCTACCACCTGAGCTAATTGACCACCTAATGGTCAATTAGCTCAGGTGGTAGAGTAATTGGGTACAAACCGAGAGGTCCTGGGTTCAAGTCCCAGATTGGTCACATTTTTATGATTTGACAAAAACGTATATATATATATATATATATATATATATATATATATATATGAAGGTGAAAAATAGTTTTCACGAGCATTATTATAATGATACATTCCTTTAGGAATCTTGTGTGAATATAATAAACTAACTCGAACAAATTAGTTCAACACCAACGTTTCATGTTCATTACAAAACAAAAGGCTTTTTATAACAATAACTTTTAGTACTTGGTCAAATAATAATTGTTTTATATTCATTTCCCAGTTCATTAGGAGATAGATTTTACCTTGATAATATGTTTTGTAATAAACATGAAACGTTGGTGTTTAAACTAATTTGTTTGAGTTAGTTTATTATATTTACACAAGATACCTGAGGAAATATATCATTATATAAATATACATACACATGTGGAGGTGAGGTTTTCGGTTGTGCCACGTCTTGTACTTTTCGGAAAACGACGTTTCGATGGAATTTCACCCATCATCAGTTGCTGTCAGTACGATGATCAGCGATCGAGTCAAATCACATCGAAACGTCGATTTCCGGAAACTACACAACATGGCACAACCGAAATATGTTTATAAATATGTTTTCATGTATTTATATATATATATATATTTATTTATATAAATATATATATATATATATGTATATATATATATATATATATATATATATATATATATATATATACATTCAAATATATTATGTATCATATCTGGTAGTATAATTTGTTAATATTTCATGTACAATAAGTCGTCGATAAGTAGGCCTATAATTTCCATGATAAATCGATAATAGTATTTTATAATGATATACCAGTTACTTGATACTACAACTCCGTGTTGATTACTTTAATGAGTAAATAATTACTATAACAAAAAAGTTGTGAAGCAACCAAACATCATAGTCGTAGAAACAGAGTGTCACTACCCTAGTAGAGTGCGATGAACGTTTATAATTACAAATGTTTTGTGTATTCCAGTGAATTATTCAAAGTCCTTGATTATTGTTTTTTCATGGATTCGCTACCTACAACACATATTATTTTACAACAATGAGAGTGATATATTTGTAGAATGTTTCGCCTCGGAGTCTATGGATTGTTGGGAGATTGTTGAAATTTCAATTAATACTTTCGAAAAGTTCATTATTGGAAACAGAAAATGAAGATTTTGATACTGATTTTATCACTCATCAATTCAAGTGAGTTTGATTCATGAAATACTGAAGAAAGGTAATCAAAAAAGATGTGTGATATTCATTCGATTCGATATATTTCGATTGATGGCTGCACCAATATATATATATATATATATATATATATATATATATATATGAATATATATATATATAAATATATATATAAATATATAGATGTATATAAATATATATATATATATATATATATGTACATACTTACATATATATATATATATATATATGTATATATACATACATACATACATACATATATGAATATATATATATATATATATATATATATATATATATATATATATATATATATATATATATATATATATATATAACACGCGTGGTGCCAGTTGCGTCTGGATCTGATGTCAGGTTCTCTCGTGAGAGCCAAACCACGATTGACCGAAGTTGCTAGAATCGATGGCCCAACTTAGGTTCGGAGCAATAACGGGTGAACGGCGAGTCGGATCGAGACCAGATTGGTACCAGCAGAAGGGTATTGACGAGAAAAACATTTCGTCGGTACACTCATCTCGTTGTGGATCTCCGTTCCCGCACGGCGACAGGAACAGAAATGTATCATTGTTTTAACATTGTATTCCTCATGAGCGGACTCCAAATCGTGATTGTCGGGGAACAAAATTCTATATCGACACTGGGTGCGCAGTGGTGGATAGATGGTCACAGACTACACGCGAGGTGCCAGTTGCGTCTGGATCTGATGACAGGTTCTCTCGCAAGAGCCAAACAGCGATTGACCGAAGTTGCAAAAATCAATGGCTTAACTCAAGTTTATAGCGATAACGTGAGAACGGCGCGTCGGATCGAGACCGGGTTGAAACTGGCAGATAGGTATTGACGAGACGAACATTTCGTCGTTACACTCATCCCGTTGTGGATCTCCGTTCCTGCACGGCGACATGAACAAAAATGTATCATTGTTTTAACATTGTATTCCCCATGAGCGGACTCCAAATCGTGATTGTCGGGGAACAAAATTCTATATCGACACTGGGTAAGCAGTGGTGGATAGATGGTCACAAACTACACGCGTGGTGCCAGCTGCGTCTGGGCCTGATGTTGGGTCCTCTCGCGAGAGCCAAACACCGATCGACCGAAGTTGCAAAAATCAATGGCTCAACTTAGGTCAAGAGCGATAACGGGTGAACGGCGAGTCGCATCGAGACCATATTGAAACCAGCAGGAAGGTATTGACGAGACGAACATTTCGTCGTTACACTCATCTCGTTGTGAAACTCCGTTCCCGCACGGCGACAGGAACAAAAATGTATCATTGTTTTAACATTGTATTCCCCATAAGCGGACTCCAAATCGTGATTGTCGGGGAACAAAATTCTATATCGACACTGGGTGCGCAGTGGTGGATAGATGGTCACAGACTACACGCGTGGTGCCAGTTGCGTCTGGATCTGATGTCAGGTTCTCTCGCGAGAGCCAAACAGCGATTGACCGAAGTTGCAAAAATCAATGGCTTAACTCAAGTTTATAGCGATAACGTGAGAACGGCGCGTCGGATCGAGACCGGATTTGTACTGGCAGATAGGTATTGACGAGACGAACATTTCGTCGTTACACTCATCTCGTTGTGGATCTCTGTTCCGGCACGGCGGCAGAAACAAAAGTTTCCCATTGTTCCATCGTTGTATTCCCCATGAGCGAACTCCGAATCGTGATTGTCGGGGGACGAAATGTTATATCGACACAAGGCAAGCAGTGGTAGATAGGTGGTCACAGACTTCACACGTGATGCCAGTTGCATCCAAGTCTGATGTCAGGTTCTCTCGCGAGAGCCAAACAGCGATCGACCGAAGTTGCAAAAATCAATGGCCCAACTTGGGTTAAGAGCGATAACGGGTGAACGGCGAGTCGGATCGAGACCAGATTGGTACCAGCAGAAAGGTATTGACGAGACGAACATTTCGTTGTTACACTTATCTCGTTGTACAACTCCGTTACTGCACGGCGACAGGAACAAAAACGTATCATTGTTTTAACATTGTATTCCCCATGAGCGGACTCCAAATCGTGATTGTCGGGGAACAAAATTCTATATCGTCACTGGGTAAGCAGTGGTGAATAGATGGTCACAAACAGCACGCGTGGTGCCAGCCGCGTCTTGGCCTGATGTTAGGTCCTCTCGCGAGAGCCAGACACCGATCGACCGAAGTTGCAAAAATCAATGGATCAACTTGGGTCAAGAGCGATAACGGGTGAACGGCGCGTCGGATCGAGACCAGATTGGTACCAGCAGAAAGGTATTGACGAGACGAACATTTCGTCGTTACACTCATCTCGTTGTGAAACTCCGTTCCCGCACGGCGACAGGAACAAAAATGTATCATTGTTTTAACATTGTATTCCCCATAAGCGGACTCCAAATCGTGATTGTCGGGGAACAAAATTCTATATCGACACTGGGTGCGCAGTGGTGGATAGATGGTCACAGACTACACGCGAGGTGCCAGTTGCGTCTGGATCTGATGTCAGGTTCTCTCGCAAGAGCCAAACAGCGATTGACCGAAATTGCAAAAATCAATGGCTTAACTCAAGTTTATAGCGATAACGTGAGAACGGCGCGTCGGATCGAGACCGGGTTGGAACTGGCAGAGAGGTATTGACGAGACGAACATTTCGTCGTTACACTCATCCCGTTGTGGATCTCCGTCCCTGCACGGCGACAGGAACAAGAATGTATCATTGTTTTAACATTGTATTCCCCATAAGCGGACTCCAAATCGTGATTGTCGGGGAACAAAATTCGATATCGACACTGGGTAAGCAGTGGTGGATAGATGGTCACACAAACTACACGCGTGGTGCCAGCTTGCGTCTTGGATCTGATGTTAGGTCCTCTCGCGAGAGCCAAACACCGATCGACCGAAGTTGCAAAAATCAATGGCTCAACTTAGGTCAAGAGCGATAACGGGTGAACGGCGAATCGGATCGAGACCAGATTGGTACCAGCAGAAAGGTATTGACGAGACGAACATTTCGTCGTTACACTCATCCCGTTGTGGATCTCCGTTCCCGCACGGCGACAGGAACAAAAATGTATCATTGTTTTAACATTGTATTCCCCATAAGCGGACTCCAAATCGTGATTGTCGGGGAACAAAATTCTATATCGACACTGGGTGCGCAGTGGTGGATAGATGGTCACAGACTACACGCGAAGTGCCAGTTGCGTCTGGATCTGATGTCAGGTTCTCTCGCAAGAGCCAAACAGCGATTGACCGAAATTGCAAAAATCAATGGCTTAACTCAAGTTTATAGCGATAACGTGAGAACGGCGCGTCGGATCGAGACCGGGTTGGAACTGGCAGAGAGGTATTGACGAGACGAACATTTCGTCGTTACACTCATCCCGTTGTGGATCTCCGTTCCTGCACGGCGACAGGAACAAGAATGTATCATTGTTTTAACATTGTATTCCCCATAAGCGGACTCCAAATCGTGATTGTCGGGGAACAAAATTCTATATCGACACTGGGTAAGCAGTGGTGGATAGATGGTCACACAAACTACACGCGTGGTGCCAGCTGCGTCTTGGCCTGATGTTAGGTCCTCTCGCGAGAGCCAAACACCGATCGACCGAAGTTGCAAAAATCAATGGCTCAACTTAGGTCAAGAGCGATAACGGGTGAACGGCGAATCGGATCGAGACCAGATTGGTACCAGCAGAAAGGTATTGACGAGACGAACATTTCGTCGTTACACTCATCTCGTTGTGAAACTCCGTTCCCGCACGGCGACAGGAACAAAAATGTATCATTGTTTTAACATTGTATTCCCCATAAGCGGACTCCAAATCGTGATTGTCGGGGAACAAAATTCTATGTCGACACTGAGTGCGCAGTGGTGGATAGATGGTCACAGACTTCACGCGTGGTGCCAGTTGCGTCTGGATCTGATGTCAGGTTCTCTCGCGAGAGCCAAACAGCGATTGACCGAAGTTGCGAAAATCAATGGCTTAACTCAAGTTTATAGCGATAACGTGAGAACGGCGCGTCGGATCAAGACCGAGTTGGTACTGGCAGATAGGTATTGACGATACGAACATTTCGTCGTTACACTCATCTCGTTGTGGATCTCCGTTCCGGCACGGCGACAGGAACAAAAATGTATCATTGTTTTAACATTGTATTCCCCATAAGCGGACTCCAAATCGTGATTGTCGGGGAACAAAATTCGATATCGACACTGGGTAAGCAGTGGTGGATAGATGGTCACACAAACTACACGCGTGGTGCCAGCTGCGTCTTGGCTTGATGTTAGGTCCTCTCGCGAGAGCCAAACACCGATCGACCGAAGTTGCAAAAATCAATGGCTCAACTTAGGTCAAGAGCGATAACGGGTGAACGGCGAATCGGATCGAGACCAGATTGGTACCAGCAGAAAGGTATTGACGAGACGAACATTTCGTCGTTACACTCATCTCGTTGTGAAACTCCGTTCCCGCACGGCGACAGGAACAAAAATGTATCATTGTTTTAACATTGTATTCCCCATAAGCGGACTCCGAATCGTGATTGTCGGGGAATAAAATTCTATGTCGACACTGGGTGCGCAGTGGTGGATAGATGGTCACAGACTTCACGCGTGGTGCCAGTTGCGTCTGGATCTGATGTCAGGTTCTCTCGCGAGAGCCAAACAGCGATTGACCGAAGTTGCGAAAATCAATGGCTTAACTCAAGTTTATAGCGATAACGTGAGAACGGCGCGTCGGATCGAGACCGAGTTGGTACTGGCAGATAGGTATTGGAGAGACGAACATTTCGTCGTTACACTCATCTCGTTGTGGATCTCCGTTCCTGCACGGCGACAGGAACAAAAATGTATCATTGTTTTAACATTGTATTCCCCATAAGCGGACTCCAAATCGTGATTGTCGGGGAACAAAATTTTATATCGACACTGGGTTAGCAGTGGTGGATAGATGGTCACAAACTACACGCGTGGTGCCAGCTGCGTCTTGGCCTGATGTTAGGTCCTCTCGCGAGAGCCAAACACCGATCGACCGAAGTTGCTAGAATCGATGGCCCAACTTAGGTTCAGAGCAATAACGTCTGAACGGCGAGTCGGATCGAGACCAGATTGGTACCAGCAGAAAGGTATTGACGAGACAAACATTTCGTCGGTACACTCATCTCGTTGTGGATCTCCGTTCCCGCACGGCGACAGGAACAGAAATGTATCATTGTTTTAACATTGTATTCCTCATGAGCGGACTCCAAATCGTGATTGTCGGGGAACAAAATTCTATATCGACACTGGGTGCGCAGTGGTGGATAGATGGTCACAGACTACACGCGTGGTGCCAGTTGCGTCTGGATCTGATGTCAGGTTCTCTCGCGAGAGCCAAACAGCGATTGACCGAAGTTGCAAAAATCAATGGCTTAACTCAAGTTTATAGCGATAACGTGAGAACGGCGCGTCGGATCGAGACCGGGTTGGTACTGGCAGATAGGTATTGACGAGACGAACATTTCGTCGTTACACTCATCTCGTTGTGGATCTCCGTCCCGGCACGGCGGCAGAAACAAAAGTTTCCCATTGTTCCATCGTTGTATTCCCCATGAGCGAACTCCGAATCGTGATTGTCGGGGGACGAAATGTTATATCGACACAAGGCAAGCAGTGGTAGATAGGTGGTCACAGACTTCACACGTGATGCCAGTTGCATCCAAGTCTGATGTCAGGTTCTCTCGCGAGAGCCAAACAGCGATCGACCGAAGTTGCAAAAATCAATGACCCAACTTAGGTTAAGAGCGATAACGGGTGAACGGCGAGTCGGATCGAGACCAGATTGGTACCAGCAGAAAGGTATTGACGGGACGAACATTTCGTTGTTACACTTATCTCGTTGTTAAACTCCGTTACTGCACGGCGACAGGAACAAAAACGTATCATTGTTTTAACATCGTATTCCCCATGAGCGGACTCCAAATCGTGATTGTCGGGGAACAAAATTCTATATCGTCACTGGGTAAGCAGTGGTGGATAGATGGTCACAAACAGCACGCGTGGTGCCAGCCGCGTCTTGGCCTGATGTTAGGTCCTCTCGCGAGAGCCAGACACCGATCGACCGAAGTTGCAAAAATCAATGGATCAACTTGGGTCAAGAGCGATAACGGGTGAACGGCGAGTCGGATCGAGACCAGATTGGTACCAGCAGAAAGGTATTGACGAGACGAACATTTCGTTGTTACACTCATCTCGTTGTTAAACTCCGTTACTGCACGGCGACAGGAACAAAAACGTATCATTGTTTTAACATCGTATTCCCCATGAGCGGACTCCAAATCGTGATTGTCGGGGAACAAAATTCTATATCGACACTGGGTGCGCAGTGGTGGATAGATGGTCACAGACTACACGCGAGGTGCCAGTTGCGTCTGGATCTGATGTCAGGTTCTCTCGCAAGAGCCAAACAGCGATTGACCGAAATTGCAAAAATCAATGGCTTAACTCAAGTTTATAGCGATAACGTGAGAACGGCGCGTCGGATCGAGACCGGGTTGGAACTGGCAGATAGGTATTGGAGAGACGAACATTTCGTCTTTACACTCATCTCGTTGTGGATCTCCGTTCCTGCACGGCGACAGGAACAAAAATGTATCATTTTTCTAACATTGTATTCCCCATAAGCGGACTCCAAATCGTGATTGTCGGGGAACAAAATTCTATGTCGACACTGAGTGCGCAGTGGTGGATAGATGGTCACAGACTCCACGCGTGGTGCCAGTTGCGTCTGGATCTGATGTCAGGTTCTCTCGCGAGAGCCAAACAGCGATTGACCGAAGTTGCGAAAATCAATCGCTTAACTCAAGTTTATAGCGATAACGTGAGAACGGCGCGTCGGATCGAGACCGAGTTGGTACTGGCAGATAGGTATTGACGATACGAACATTTCGTCGTTACACTTATCTCGTTGTGGATCTCCGTTCCGGCACGGCGGCAGCAACAAAAGTTTCCCATTGTTCCATCGTTGTATTCCCCATGAGCGAACTCCGAATCGTGATTGTCGGGGGACGAAATATTATATCGACACTAGGCGAGCAGTGGTGGATAGGTGGTCACAGACTTCACACGTGATGCCAGTTGCGTTCATGTCTGATGTCAGGTTCTCTCGCGAGAGCCAAACAGCGATCGACCGAAGTTGCAAAAATCAATGGCTCAACTTAGGTTAAGAGCGATAACGAGTGAACGGCGAGTTGGATCGAGACCAGATTGGTACCAGCAGAAAGGTATTGACGAGACAAACATTTCGTTGTTACACTTATCTCGTTGTGAAACTCCGTTACTGCACGGCGACAGGAACAAAAATGTATCATTGTTTCAACATCGTATTCCCCATGAGCGGACTCCAAATCGTGATTGTCGGGGAACAAAATTCTATATCGACACTGGGTAATCAGTGGTGGATAGATGGTCACAAACTACACGCGTGGTGCCAGCTGCGTCTTGGCCTGATGTTAGGTCCTCTCGCGAGAGCAAACACCGATCGACCGAAGTTGCAAAAATCAATGGATCAACTTAGGTCAAGAGCGATAACGTGTGAACGGCGAGTCGGATCGAGACCAGATTGGTACCAGCAGAAAGGTATTGACGAGACAAACATTTCGTCGGTACACTCATCTCGTTGTGGATCTCCGTTCCCGCACGGCGACAGGAACAGAAATGTATCATTGTTTTAACATTGTATTCCTCATGAGCGGACTCCAAATCGTGATTGTCGGGGAACAAAATTCTATATCGACACTGGGTGCGCAGTGGTGGATAGATGGTCACAGACTACACGCGTGGTGCCAGTTTCGTCTGGATCTGATGTCAGGTTCTCTCGCGAGAGCCAAACAGCGATTGACCGAAGTTGCAAAAATCAATGGCTTAACTCAAGTTTATAGCGATAACGTGAGAACGGCGCGTCGGATCGAGACCGGGTTGGAACTGGCAGATAGGTATTGGAGAGACGAACATTTCGTCGTTACCCTCATCTCGTTGTGGATCTCCGTTCCGGCACGGCGGCAGAAACAAAAGTTTCCCATTGTTCCATTGTTGTATTCCCCATGAGCGAACTCCGAATCGTGATTGTCGGGGGACGAAATGTTATATCGACACAAGGCAAGCAGTGGTAGATAGGTGGTCACAGACTCCACACGTGATGCCAGTTGCATCCAAGTCTGATGTCAGGTTCTCTCGCGAGAGCCAAACAGCGATCGACCGAAGTTGCAAAAATCAATGGCCCAACTTAGGTTAAGAGCGATAACGAGTGAACGGCGAGTCGGATCGAGACCAGATTGGTACCAGCAGAAAGGTATTGACGAGACGAACATTTCGTCGTTACACTTATCTCGTTGTAAAACTCCGTTACTGCACGGCGACAGGAACAAAAACGTATCATTGTTTTAACATCGTATTCCCCATGAGCGGACTCCAAATCGTGATTGTCGGGGAACAAAATTCTATATCGTCACTGGGTAAGCAGTGGTGGATAGATGGTCACAAACAGCACGCGTGGTGCCAGCCGCGTCTTGGCCTGATGTTAGGTCCTCTCGCGAGAGCCAGACACCGATCGACCGAAGTTGCAAAAATCAATGGATCAACTTGGGTCAAGAGCGATAACGGGTGAACGGCGAGTCGGATCGAGACCAGATTGGTACCAGCAGAAAGGTATTGACGGGACGAACATTTCGTCGTTACACTCATCTCGTTGTGAAACTCCGTTCCCGCACGGCGACAGGAACAAAAATGTATCATTGTTTTAACATTGTATTCCCCGTAAGCGGACTCCAAATCGTGATTGTCGGGGAACAAAATTCTATATCGACACTGGGTGCGCAGTGGTGGATAGATGGTCACAAACTACACGCGTGGTGCCAGCTGCGTCTTGGCCTGATGTTAGGTCCTCTCGCGAGAGCCAAACACCGATCGACCGAAGTTGCAAAAATCAATGGATCAACTTAGGTCAAGAGCGATAACGGGTGAACGGCGAATCGGATCGAGACCAGATTGGTACCAGCAGAAAGGTATTGACGAGACGAACATTTCGTCGTTACACTCATCTCGTTGTGAAACTCCGTTCCCGCACGGCGACAGGAACAAAAATGTATCATTGTTTTAACATTGTATTCCTCATAAGCGGACTCCAAATCGTGATTGTCGGGGAACAAAATTCTATATCGACACTGAGTGCGCAGTGGTGGATAGATGGTCACAGACTCCACGCGTGGTGCCAGTTGCGTCTGGATCTGATGTCAGGTTCTCTCGCGAGAGCCAAACAGCGATTGACCGAAGTTGCAAAAATCAATGGCTTAACTCAAGTTTATAGCGATAACGTGAGAACGGCGCGTCGGATCGAGACCGGGTTGGTACTAGCAGATAGGTATTGACAAGACGAACATTTCGTCGTTTCACTCATCACGTTGTTGATTTCCGTTCCTGCACGGCGGCAGAAACAAAGTTTCACATTGTTCCATCGTTGTATTCCCCATAAGCGAACTCCAAATCGTGATTGTCGGTGAACGAAATCTTATATCGACACTGGGTAAGCAGTAGTGAATAGATGGTCACAGCCTTTACGCGTGGTGCCAGTTGCGTCCAAGTCTGATGCCAGGTTCTCTCGCGAGAGACAAACCGCGATCGACCGAAGTTGCAAAAATCATGAATCAACTCAGGTTAAGTGATGCACTCCTAATTTAATGAGGAAATAGTACAGCATGTTTGACCCTCCCACCATATTTGTTGTATTCAAATTAGGAAATTGCACAGCATATTTAGCGCTAACGACAAAATGTACAGAATCCCTGTCGCTTACGACAGGATTATATTGGTGCCCGCCCCTTACGTATTGACATGTCACTTACGACACTTCGCCTTTCCACCGTCGATATGAACAAATGAATGTGGGGTATTTGTTGCAGTGAGATGTTGGATGCCCGGCGCTTGGACGGATTACCCTGACGAGTGTATTGCTGTCTATGTCCCACGTGACGCGTCGTTGAAGAGGGTAAGCCGCGTCACAGTCATTGTCAGTCAGGTCGGGACATTTTCAAGAGACACATCAAATATTGAAAGACATTTCATTATTTGTTATTTGAAATAGTATATAGATACTTATTTATGTTTGTTGACGATACCACTTCGGAGTCTTGAAACAACTGAGAGGTGCCGCTTCTAAACGGTCTTACTTATTCATTCCCCGCCTCAGCTTTCTTCTATGATTATTCTATATAATTAGGTGAAATATATGTCTATCCACCATATTTGAATTTTGATACCTCACAACGTTGATAGTAATAAACTGTGCGTCTGCTGTTAGTGAAAAGAAGTGAACATTGTCTAAGTGACTTGGTTCAAAGTGGAAGATATCAACATTCGTGTGTTTGATTTACTCTCAATACCAATGCTGGTAATGTCCGGATATATCACAGAAACGGTTCATACTTATAATGTGTTCCGGACTTTTGGAAACTAAAGACTTTCATCTGCGGTGAAGAAGTATGGTCACTGACAGCTCAGTCCTGGTGTCAAAAATTATTTTTCCTCTACTGAAAAATAGTCCAAAGATATTAATTTATATTGTTGACGATACCGCCTCGAAGTGTTGAAGCAGCCAACAGGTGCCGCTTCTTAACAGTCTTAATTACTAACTCATCCTCAGTGTATCAAGATGTCGATGTTGATAACGAATGAAAGAAACGAGGAATGGTTCGAGGGAGGATTTGAAAGCAGGATATGTGGACGATAGTTTGATGTGCTGGGGAGGCTGTTGTAGAAGTCGGAGATGTTTGGGACTCTCTGGTGGAGAAGACGAGATGTGAGGAGGGATCAAGATGTTTGTGTTCCGTTACTTTATTGATATCTAATTTCAAATTTCTTAATAAATTATTATCAATAATTTCTTATCGTGTATCATGAATCTAATTATTATTTTGTTTATTTGTGTTGCTATGGGAGCTTGTTTCTCGAGGTGGCCCGCACACACGAGTTCATTACTCTTAGAGCCAGTTTTTCAAAGTCCCGTTAGAGTGGTCGTCAGAAGTTCACCTCCAGTTGCGCGGTTGTGCTTGAATGCGTATGCAAAATAGTATGCTAGAAGGCAGTGCAGTAACAGGCACTTGAACGAAGACCCAATCCAGGGTTTATCTTTGTGAGTAGATAACCGTCGGTCAGGTGCGCGTTATCGCTGACGGCAGGTCGAAAAACGAAAAAATCGCGCAACCGGAGGTTAACTTCTGACGACCATTCTAACGGGACTTTGAAAAACTGGCTCTAAGTGGGCTTCTCTCTATTCATCTATTCAGTTTATCTAAAATTTGTTTGTTAAATGAGTTATAATATTTTAATTATTCTTTGGTGTGGTAAGATCGCCCTTGTGGTGCCCCGTTCAAACGATCTTATCTTTCATCCATAACCCTAATTGAGGAAACAATGATTTTGTATCTAGTTTTGAAGTTATTGAAAAAAAAGTTTCATATTTGTGTGCGTGGTTATTAGATTGTGTGGATTGTTGGAGAAAATAAAAAAATATTCAAATTAAAAAAAAATTGTGTTTCGATCGGGACGCGTTGTTATCCACCAAGAAGCTGAGATGGAAAATTCAATTCCAAATATTTCATATAACTAAGGATATGTATAATATTAATATCTATAACCCGCCATTTTGTCAAGGTTTACTCAAAAACGCCAGTTGACCTGAGCATGATGGACTACGCATGCTCCTCACAACTCACCGTCTACACACTCATGCATCGTTATACCAACTTCACGGCAGAAGAGAGACAACTGTGCGGCGACAACCTCGTGCCGGTCGGGATCGTGGCCGGAACGATCCTACCTCAAGGATATCTCCATGGCAATGACACGGTCGAGGATTATTATTGGCTGATGGGACACGAGAGCGTTCCTCCGGTAAAACAAAAACATTCCAGTCCAACAAACTAGAGTAGGGCCTAATCTAAGGGTGGATTGCAAGAACTCTTACGTCCGGTTACTTCGAAACGGTGGCCATGTTCTTTTTTCAACTGCCAGTTGGAGCTACTCTCACATTGGTAATCCAGCAAGGCCTTCTTTATTATCACAAATTATGTGATAATATAGAAGGCAATGCCTTCTTTATTATTACATATTTTGTTATAATATAGAAGGCCTGAAATCAGACACTAAATTTAAAACAAGTTTCGTTCGGCCTACACCTGACAACAATCAGCTTGAGCAGTGAACATGGCCGCCGTTACCAACTATTAGTTGTGATCAAGTGGGCCGAGTTTTTAGCACGGAGTTATACCTCCAGTACAATACAACTCCTTGGTCTAAGTACAAAATAGCACTGCCTCTTGCCGGTCAGCTGCTCTCCCACTGAGTTACTGAGTCACTGAGTCACTGAACTCAAAACTGTCTGGGAGTACTTTGTGACGTGAACAGTGTAGCTGGCCTCGCGCGGGACTTGGCTCCTGTCGAGCTACCGCTCGACTAGATATCATAGGAGTCCATGGGAGTCGATTTAGTGGAATATCAGTTTTTTGGTGATAACTTCTGAACGGTATGTGATATCGGAATTCTGATAACAAGGAAACACAGATATTTTCAAAACCTTCAAGATGATGTAAGTGATGACCGTATATATGACCTATATGCCTGAAAGTTATGCGATATGAGATGAATACTAACACCATCTTGAAGGTAATTTCAGAATGTCGATATCTCATACTGCTCAAAAGTTATCACCAAAAAACTGTTATTCCGCTAAATCGACTCCCGTGGACTCGTCAGTATTCAACATTCTCTGACCATAGATATATTATATTACCGAGATGCGTTACTCAACGTTGAGAAGGCGTACATACTTGTGTCTCGGCAGTAGCTTCACACCGCTTTGCAAACCAGGAAGTTTCCGCCATATTGGACATGTATATTAGTAATAATATAGAAGGCCTTGCTTGGAAGCTATTTGTAAAGATCCAATATGGCCGCCGAGATCGTAACGAGCACATGTCGCTAGTCGACCTCAGAAGTAACTTATCTCGGTGAGGTAATTCATATCCATGCCACATCCTTAACTGAAGGTTTGCCCGATTTGCCTGCACCAGGGGCAGTTGGTGGAGGCTCATTGCACGATGGAAATGACGTCATGCCCGTTTGGTGTAGCACCGAGCTGTTATATTACACCCCAAATCGAACACGTCCGAATTCGTTACGCGGTATTCGAGTTGATTTTACTTTTCACTGTTGACATGATCGTAGATTTTCTATATTATTATGAACATAGGCTACAAATGACTCACCGTCAGAAGAGAAAGCATCTAGTACCCGTCCTGGACAACTGGATTGTTGTTGGTAATTAATATTGTCATGATTTTCATAACCCTCCATGTTGCATTCATAGAGATGCGCCCAAACGACCTGCACTACACCAACACACCACCTCCCGAGCTGGTGCCCCAAGTTACACCAGCGACAAATCGAACATGCTGGTGCTGCACTAAGGTCGGCAAAGTAGTCTGCACCAGACAAATCAAACATGCTGGTGCAGTGGTGTAGCTTGGTGCAGCCAAATCGAACAAACCTCTTAACAAGTGTTCTATCGCTAGCGGTAGTAACTGAAATCACCGTTCGGCGTGGGTTCGAGTCCCGCATAAAGCATGTGTTTTTGTAAACGTCCTTTCACCTATCATCACTTCATCGTTTCATTATCACCCGCTCATTCGTACCCCCATATAACCTAGCTGTTGGTGGGGTCGTTAAGCAACATTGGAACAAGTGTCCGTATCGCCACAGGTGGTTCGTCTAACCAAGAAAGAAGTAACAGCAATGCATATAACAAGAGGTGGCCCATACGGAGCAATGAACATGACGACTGGTAAAGTAGTCATGGTCGATGAAACAGTCACCTTCTCGTGCGGACTCTGCCAGCTGAAGACTCAGACGAAGATCGTTAAGAACTTGTATGCGTTCGATGACAATCGAGGAGAAATCAGTCAGGTCGACGAGCTGAAGTATGACGCGGAGCTGTTGGTAGTGACTAGTGACGTCAGTGATGTGAGAGAGACAGAAGAGAACGGGACGATGACATTGAGAGTGAGAGAGGAGATGATGAAGCTGGATGCGATGGCTGAGCATAGGTGGGTGTAGTGAGGCTATCTCTGTCTAGGTGGGTTATCTGTGTTATATTTGAGTTGGGAACACTTTCTTTGATAAAGAGAATGAGTTTTTAACAGTCCATGGGAGTCGATTTAGTGGAATATCAGTTTTTGGTGATCACTTTTGAACGGTATGAGACATCGAAATTCTGATACTAGGGAAACACAGATATTTTTAATACCTTCAAGATGGTATAAGTAGTAACTATGTGACTCAAATCGCCTGATTGTCAGGCGTATACGGTTGAAAATACACATTTTTTAAGTGTATACGCCTGATGATTATGCAGTGTGAGATGAATAGTTATTACGTATACCATCTTGTAGGTATTGATGATATCTATGTTTCCTCATTCTCATAATTTCGATATCTCATACCGTTCAGAAGTGATCACCAAAATACTGATATTCCGCTAAATCATCAACTCCCATGGACTCTTAAGTTATATTTTATCAGGATTATCATACACGGAATAGTGTAAGGAATAGCAGCCCTATACACCAGACCATCGGTGGATGTCACCACATGGGAACATTGTTGTTGTTGTTGTTGTTGTTGTTGTTGTTGTTGTTGCTGCAAGCAGCCCGGATAAATCTAGCCAAACTAACCCAACAGAAACAAAAATTTGAACCAATTTAATCTGAATTAGCATCAATCTGAAAAGGTAAAATGGTACAGAAATGTTGAACAAAGCCCTAGCCCAACTGTCGGTTTTACTGATTCATTTAACACATTCATTGCGTACTTGTTCGCTGGTAAAGTCTTCACATCTTTGTGGGACGAGGAAATGCCTCACATTTGGTGGAAAGATCGGTGAAACGGGAATTGACGCTTGATACGAAGCGGCGACATTTGACAACACACAAGAAGGTTATTCACAACACATGAAAGATTTGAGTCGAGATTGAAAGTGAGAAATTGTTAATTACAGATGTGACGTCATATGGAAGCGTGGAGGAGTGAATGGCGATGGAAAAGGGGAGATCGTTGTACGAGTGAAGATTTTCAGAGAGCTTGTGTATGTCGATGTCTTTGGACGCATTGACTTCAGGTGAGTGCAATTAATGAGGGATTCACAGATATAGATGACGATAAAACAAAGAGCGGGTAAGACAGACAAGAATGAAATTCCAGGAAACCAGATTCTGGAGAAAACTAGAAATCATCATCTTGATTCCAGATATTAATGATTAATTAATTTCTTCTCCAGAACCCGACCCTTTTTCCCGAATCGTGACGTAGACATTACTCGATTATGTTTCCTTTTCTATACAGAATCTGTATTGTGTACGTCAGTGGTTAATTTGTGGCTGAGCCCACGTAAGCCCGGCTTATCCACCTTTTTCAGGGAGTAAGCCGGGCTTATACTCACCTATTTCTAATCTGGTGTAATGTAAGATCCATCATCAACAGAACACGTAAAATGCACAAATCTAGCCCCCATTCATATTTTTCCGGGGCTATGCGCCCTGGACCCCTATTCCTGAGATGAATGAGATGTGAGAAAACTAAAAGTGAGTGAGAAAATGATTATCTCAAATGAAATGGCCAATTATTATTCCTGAATCAATTTCTCTCCCTTTTCTCTCATATCTCAATTTGTATTTAACTTCCTATTTTGATGGATCTGATGGTTTCTCACAATCTTTATCGTATTTCATTATCAAGAATACTTAATCTGATGAGAAGTGAGATGAGAATATTTTCTCACTTTATTTTCTCACATCCAATTTATCTCAGGAATAAGGCTCCTGGACCAGCACGTGTAAGCGTAATTGTAAGCGGGCGTTATGAGTACGGCGTAGGCGCGCCAGAATAAGATAGACTATTGTTTAGGAGGGCTTACCCACCCTTTTCTCTACAAATTAACCACTGGTATACATCATGACTAATGGTCTCTGGAGAACAAAACATTAATTTCTAATTTCCTCTCAAATGAAGCAAACAAAAATCTTTATAATTCGTTGAAATCTAGTTTCGAGGTCATAATATCCTCTAATATTAATCATCTTCATCCAGGTTCGTCGTTGGTAAGAGTCCGTTCGACCTGCCCAGCTTCTCCTCAGTGACGGTCGTTGACGACTTCCTGTTGTGTTTGACCACCGGGAAGTACTTCGGTAACCCACCTGTTATCGAGTCGTATCGTCCAGGTAAATACCAGCCAATCAGGAGCTTGATGATGATTATTGTTTGCTTAACGACCCCACCAACAGCTAGGTTATACGGGGGTACAAATGAGCAGGTGATTATGAAACGATGAAGTGATGATGTGTGAAAGGACATTTACAAAAACACGTGCCTTACGCGAGATTCGAACCCACGCTCATCGGTTCACTTCAGTGTCTGAAGCGTGCCACAGCTGACTGGAACTTTACCGCAACTTACTGGCCAAGCTAGCTCCAAGAGACATGGACTTGGATTGGTTAATATGCACTTGCAGTGCTGGGTACCATGGCAACATGACAAGTTCATAATTATTACTATTGTATTAATTCCGTCCAGGTAGTATCAACCTCTGGGTTTTGGTGATGAGGTGCGAGGTTAGGTTGTCACTGATACTGAGATAGCACTGTATAATTGATATTCATTCACACTGATTAATGAAATACATTGAAGTGAATGGGGACATCCGATTGTCCCAATGAAGTATGATACTCACATGATGACTGTCAACTGACTGTAGGTTGCCTTCCTGGTCTTTATATACAGGCACTAGATAATGGGGAGTCCCTTGCACGATTCCCTTGTCTAACTCCTACAAGGGATTTCCCCTGTGTATCTCTCTTCAAGGCCACTGTAGGAGGAAACACAGAATAAAGCCTCTACAAACCAATCAGAACCCTCACCGCGACTGTCACTTGAAAATCACGTCTTAGGCATTGAATATTCGAAATATTTTTTTAATGACTTCCTGCTCACATTATTACTAGATGAGCAAAAGCGAAAATTTTCATCCTACTCTTTTGGAGCTTAGTCTGTGGGTGGGTTCTTATTTATTTGTTTGTACGCACTGCACGGTTTGACCGATTGCCATGCAACTTTTTCTGGACACGTGGACTTTTGAAACTTGGATGTCAATAGTTGAGGGTTTGGAGAAAACGCAACAGTGTATAAATTCAATGAAGTCTGTAGAGATGATCGCCATATTTATATATCTAACAATTCGCGGGACAATAGAAGAGCAAACCACAAAGACCTCCGACAATTACTCTAGAATGGTGAGACAGACTATACTCAAACGTTCCGTCTTGCAGGCAGCAGTCAGAGAACCTACTTGAACTTCGACCCGGAAGCCGATGACGTCACAGCCATATCATGTCACTACAACCGAACCCTCGAACGCTCAGTTTGGCTACGACCCGTCAAGTACATTCCAACATGGCGGCCATGTGACTTCATGGACCTCCTCACAGACTCCGAGGTCCGCTTCATCTCCAACGCGAGGATGCTGCAAAAACATCTCAATATGACTATCAACAAAACAATAGTACAAGAACTGTTGAGTAAATTCGAACCATTTTCAGTATTTACTCTCAGTAATATAGGATTGATTCGATTTTTGTTTACGAACGGTATTTATTCAAAAATAGAACGCCTTCTTGAGAATTATGAGATGGATTATGATGAAGATATTGATTTGAAGCGAGGTGATTGGTTGAAGAATATGTTTTTCTTGGTGAATCTCAATAGGATTGATCCGGTGATTGGTGCTTATCACAGAAGTATGGGAGAGAAATATGAGTTACTGAGATCGGGTATGGATTTGGTTAATAATTTCACTAGTGTTATTTCAGCCATATCAGTATCCAAACCGTTAGTGGATGAATTTGATAGAATGGCAATTTTCAGTTACAATCTTACTGTAATTACAACTGATTATGATGTATCTGAGGGTAACGGTGAATTTGTATCTTTTGATGACACCGAATTTAGCAATCAAAATAAAATTATTCAATTATTCGCAATATCACTATTTAAAAATACAAGTAAAAATGGGATTAGTTATGTGGATGACACACATCATTATGTGGACTTCATATTTAGCGTACAACATTTACCTGATAACTTTTCTGAATTGTTTGCATCTTATGATTTTGAAACTAATTCGTGGAGTAAAGATAGTTGTAGACTTCAGAAAACAACTTACCACAACAATATCGTGTACAGATGTAAACATCTATCAGTAGAGGAAAACCGATTACATGGTTACTACATAATGTATAATTCCCTCGAATTCAATAGCGATATATTATCATTGAGTAAGACATTGAAAATAATTCTAGTCGTAGAAGTTGTTTTCAGTTTATTTGGGGTCCTCAGCATTTTCCTAACCGCCATTTTGTTCCGGAAATGGCGTCAAGATCTCGGTCATCAAATCATGTTACAAATGACACTTGCTTTACTGTTGAATCTGATCCTTGGTTTCACCAATAGTTTGTTTCGTCTCGACATCACAAGCATTTCATGTGTGGTTGTCGGTGCTCTGCGTCATTACTCCTTCTTGTCCATGTTCCTCTGGATGTTGACCTTGTCGTACCTCCAGTACAGGAGACTGACAACTATCGCCGGGGCGACCACAACTACACACCTGTTGCTGAAGATCTCCTCGTTCGCCTGGGGCTTACCACTTGTCCCCATCACCACTCTCCTCGCGTGGGATCATCAACGTTTCTACATGACACGCACAGTCGACAGAGGTTACTGTTATCCTGATGGCATTGCTTTGATCGTCACTGTCGAAGCTCCAGCTATAATTGTGCTCGCTCTCAATCTACTTTGTTTCCTCTACATACTCAACAATATCTACAAGTGTATTGGATCAGGACCGGATATCAAGAGACATGGGTTAAGTGAACAGAAAGCACAACTCAGGAATCTAGCTACAAGTATATTTGTATTTTTCCTGTTTGGATTTTCTTGGCTTTTTAATATACTCTCGGAAACTGAAGTAATTAAAAATCAGACAGTTTTCGATTACTTGTTTCTGGTGACTGCTACATTCCATGTTTTTATATTATCCCTGTTTTTCGTATTCCTAGAAGAGAAGACCAGAGGGTACTGGATGGATTGTTTCAGGGAGGTTCTCGGTCTGAAAAAGGAGCATGTTAATACATTGAGTGGGGATGTGGCAGGGGTGACTAAAATGAAGGCGGTAACTGCTGTGATTGTTGCTCAGAAGAGAGCTGAGATCAGGGCTCGTGTTGCCAAGAACAACCGAGCTGCTGCCAGTCGAGCAGCCTGGAAGAAGGCTGTGGTACAGACACAAGATGCTGCCGGAAGTGATTTAGTTGATAATATACAGGAGACGTCTTCATGAATTGTTATTATTATTATTATTATCAAATCTTACAGTTGCGCAAAAATGCACGTTGGCAAGTTCCCTATCCTTGATCACGACGGTTTGCCCGCCTCCCTAACCTTCTGCCGGAATTGTTTTACTCTTATTTCATCCCCCTCAAAAACACTTCTACCAAGTTCATTCCAGTCCCTACCTGTCCTATTCAAGAAAGAGAATTTACCCACATCTAATCTAGCCCCCTTTATAACTACCGCTCTGTCATGACCTCTCCTACCCCCGTACCCTAACTCATTCCTTTCTATCGGCCTATTCAACTCCCCCCAGCCCCCTTCTCCTTCCATTACCCTGAAAAAATCATACAACCGATCCACTTTTCTCCGTTTTCCCAATTCCTGCCACCCCAATTTTGTGGGGATATTAGAATATTTTGTTTTCAGAGAGAAAATCGATAATTGAGTGATACAGAGATGATAATTTAGTTGATGTACAGAAGACATCTTCATGAATTGTGATTTTTTGTGAGGTTTATTAAAATATTTCATTTTTCGGAAGGAAATCGATAATTCAGTGAATTAAGATTGTGGCGAACCATCTACGGGTTCTGGAGAGATATTTAGAATAAACTTCCAGGGGCCGTGATGGATTTGGTCCTAGAGAAGAGAGAGACTATTGTTGTGGGCCTTGGCAACCAAGATGTGATTTCCAGGGTTTGGAATTGGAGGCCGTGATGGATTTGGTCCTAGAGAAGAGAGAGACTATTGTTGTGGGCCTTGGCAACCAAGATGTGATTCCCAGGGTTTGGAATTCAGTCAGATTACGTCACTAAAATAGGGCTAAGTCCAGTTTGCTTTGTATATTTCGTGGAAATGAAAATGCATTTAATCAATCGTGTGTTTTCTCCAAAATAATATATAGGGCTATCCATCAATCAGCAGTAGTGATTGTATCGCTATTACTATTATTTTGAATGTATTCTCAACTTTTCGATTCATTTTACAATATCTTTTAATAAATCATATTTATTCTTCACGACCAATTACTAATCAAAGGCTATGTTCCTGTATTTAATCGGGTTTTACTATCAGTAACTTTTCATCACTTCTAGATTACTCGCGCCATAATATTCAGTTCACAGAACGTAAATTACATTTTCCTATTGTTTATTTGATTTAATCATCTTAATATGTATATTATTCCAACAAATGGGTGTTGTCTATATAGGTCTCTCTGTGTTATTCGAATAGGATATGTGAATAAAATTAATTGAAAACTGAATAATTGTTTTCAATTGTTCGACAGGGGAATGCGTAAGAGGATTGGATGGATGTGGGGGGGAAGTCAAGGTCACGGAGATGAGCCGGGTCAGAAACAGGCTCCAAACTCAGTGACAGGACGAAGGTTACGTACATGGATAGCTCTCCATGTAGGGCTATATTCTATGTTATTGATTGTTTTCCTGTGCAGTATTGAGTCGGGGACCAATCAAGGTTCAATCAATTTACCATTAATTCATATTATTATCATAATTATTTCATTTCTTCAACCCTGTTAAATTTTATACATCATGAAAACATATTGAATTTGTAATTGAATCAAATTTCTAGTTTTGTATTCCACTGTGTAATTGTATTTCTAGTGTTGTATTTCATTTTGTATCTGTTGTTCATCATACATTTTATTGTGTAATGGCAATTGATTTGTAATTATATTTCTTGTCATGTATTTAACCTTGTAAATCAGCAATAATGCTAAATAAAAATTCTACTACTACTTTATAATATTATCAATAATATTTATAAACATTTTTAAATTCTCACTGATCAAGTTTAGTGTATACAATGGCCACCATAGCGCTGTTACCAGTCACGATCGAACAACTACCATCACGACCAACAGGTAGCGTTTTCAGTCAAAGTGTCAAAATGTTATTTTAATTAGGTTACATTTTTACGTCTTCCTTGTAATTGAATTACACAACAAATTCGGGAGATTGTTTGTGATGTGTTTTGTTGATCAGTCGACACAGCCATGGAATCGGAATTCTCTAAGAAGTTGATTAGATCCAAAAGCGGTTTAAGGATTGTCAGTTCGAGTGAGAATTGTATCAGTCCTTTCATGTTGACAGAACCTCCCTGGGCACCCGACAATGAGGTAAAATAATATTATTATGATTTGTATTTATTAATTTTTCATTTGAAATGGGTGGGACTACATAGGGCCTATGACATATGAGCAAGTGCCAACATGGCTAAGATCCATATGCCTTTTTTCAAGTTAGTCTACGAAATAACCTAACCTACCTTACATCGAAAACTTAATAATCGAGCGGGCTAGGTAGAGGAATCGAACAAGGTACGGACGTGTTTTAGTAGGCCTATGCGATTTGTTTTGAATAATAATTCAAATATCAGTCGCTAGAAAATATCAACGGATTAAAAAGAATTGTCCCGTCCATCGAGCCTTTACACGAAAGCATTTTATATAAATTTTTTCAACGAAAAAAAAGCCGTAGGTGGGAATCGAGCCCTACCCACCAGCTCAGTAACGGAGTGATACCGTCATGCAATCCACACACTTCGATCCATTAGGGTTAATAGAAATAAATGAAATATATCGTTCTGAGAACACGGTGAAATCCTCCTAGGAGTGTCTCGAGTCTTGTAATGAATCCTTGGCATAGGCGAAGCGTTAAGAGCTTTCTATCGAGCCCTAGACTTTAGATACTTTCAAGTTTTTAAAGTACAGTACGGTATATCATTCGTTTGAAAAATGAAATGTATTTGAGTGAACTAACGCCCTTCGACTAAATTGAATGGTATCGCTCGGGGAACGGAACTTATTGGTGTTAAAACCCAACATGCCCATGTTGTATTTCTAGGTCCAAGATTGTATCATATCTATTTACAATCCTAGTCAATCTCTTTCAGTCTAATTATTTTCAGTTTCAAGTTTTGATATTTCCTATATTTGTAATCTGTGGATCAATAAACAAATAAATCCATGTTCCGTTGTTTTCAGAGCACAAACTGCACGGAATGTCAGAAGAAATTTGACTTCATAACACGGCGGGTGAGAAAAACCTCGCATTTATATCGGAAGATTATATTTCATCCCACTTATTTATTTCAACTGTTCATCTATTACATAAACATAAGTAGCCGCCCTCGTTAGCTCAGTCAGCTGAGGCACGCTTCAGACATTGAAGTCATCGTTGGGCGTGGGTTCGAATCCCGCATAAGGCATGGGTTTTGTAACGTCCTTTCACCTATCATCACTTCATCGTTTCATTATCACCCGCTTATTCGTACCCCCATATAACCTAGCTGTTGGTGGGGTCGTTAAGCAGCATTAAAAAAAATAAAAAATGAACATAAGTCACATGAATTTTCTTGCAAATAACACAATTGGCATATTTTAATATATATATATAGGTAGGCCTTCTATATTAAAAAGTCTCAGAATTACTGGTAGATGCAATAGGAAAAGAAATAAAATGTAAAATGGTGATACAAATAGTGAGTACACACAGATGTCGCAGAAGTTATATCATCGGCAAATGAGCCTAAACGAGATAAAGATAATAGATAACTTCTTTCATTGTAGCATTGACTTCAAAATATGTGGAATAGAAAGTCTTGATTCATCATGTATAACAATGTCAGTACAGTTAACAAGGGCGAGGTTCAGTCAGTTGACAGTTATTCCACCTAACCTTAACTATGAGAAATTCAAGAAGTGAATAATGAATAATGTTAAACATAAATGCAAATTAGAAAATGAATTAACTTACAAAATAGAACATGAAACAGTTTTACCTTTATGATGAAGATTTTTTTAAATGTTGAATTTTAATGAATATGTGTTGTATGGAGATACATTGATATAAGTACCGGTAGGCCTACTAGGCCTATGATACGCCCTTATTTCAGAATCAGAACTTCAGGACAATTGATATAATTACTTTTTATGACTAGAGAATATACAAATATAAATGTGACTTTTTTTAATGAATTTTAGAAATTTCAAAAATACTCATTAGAATAACACAGCGGAAAAAAAGAGATATTTTTATTCTCTAAAAAAATGAAATTTTGCGTGAAGTTGAATTACATTTCGATACACATTTCTGGAGATTTTCAGCTTGATCGGGTCAGCCATTTCGAAGAAACAACATAAAATGTGCTAAATTGGTACCACTCGAAGCCGTTTTTACCCATTTTTCTCATACTATTACTATCCGCTCGTCTAACAACGCATACATGGCGTTTTCCTAGTAATACTTCAAGTACCGTATCAATTTACTTATGCATATATTGAAATAGTTCCCAGCAGGACATAATTCCTGTACATTGTGCCTGATCTCTTAACCTCGTCATATCTCAATCTCCTATTCATCAATATACATATATAGGAGATGAAAGAGTAAAAGAAGGAGTTGAATTTAGGTGTTAGTCATAAATTTAGACTACAGGCCCACTGTCCAGTAGCCTAATAGATATGAGTATGAATCAAAGTTGATTAGCTTGAATTTAGAGTTGCCTCAATGTTCTAATTGAAGTTGGAAAATCAAATTATAGTGCTTGCTGAAATTGTCAGACCTACGATAGTTTTAATTAATATAATATACGTGTAGTTAAATATTGTCAATATGCCATGATTTTGAATTAAAATGATTACATATTGTAGGCCTAATACTCATCAATTTCCCTCCAAATAACTCATATTCATTATTCAACTATAAAGGAAGTCATATTGTAAACTAATCATTATCATTAAATTAAAACTGTTTAATGTCATATTTTGTAAGTTATTTCATTATGTAATTTACATTTATGTTTAACATTATTCATTATTCACTTATTGAATTTCTCATAGTTAAGGTTAGGCGGAAGAACTGTCGACTAACTGAACCTTGCCCTTGTTAACTGTACTGACATTGTTATACATGATAATGGGAATGGCTTTCCATTCTATTCTGAAAAAAAACATGGTCACTGAAGATAATGCATTATTTGGCAAAATAAAGTATTGTACAAAACTGATTCAATCATTAACTGATAATTATACTTTCATATACTAAGAATCGTAGTCATTTCATATACATACATTGAAACGGTATCTAACAGGTGCCTAATTCCTGTATTGTCATAAGTGATCAGAGAGAGCATGTCAATTTATTTGATGGCTATCCACAAAGCCGGATACCAAGATGGTACAGCGTAATAAAATCAATACATAGAAGTAGGCTACAATAGTTTTTCAAAAGCGATACAAAATCGATACAAAATCGATTACAAAAAAATCCTGAAATATTATAAAACTAATTTAATTATGGGTATATAACAAAAATATGAAAATGAAAGAAGGTATTATTGAGGTATTTTGAACTAACTGACCTAGCTTCAATAGGCCTACCCGATTTTTAAATATATATAAATATATAAGAGAGTGAAATTTACATTATTGTCTTTTATGATGGATGAAAAACACTTGAAAAATTATCACGGTAACATACTGAAATGGTCCTAAATATTAGAAGATGGGAGATGAAAGATAACATAGTCATGTTGGGTGATTGCTAACGGGAACGAGCACCACTTGATATAACCTGATATTATTGTATAACAAAAGCTAGATTAGGGATTTTGTTAGGCTTTTATATTCAATTATTTATATTTTCATCTCATTTGCCATCATTAATTTTTGTACTGTTCTAATTTATATTATCATGCAGGTAGTGAGGCAGATGTTTTTACATGGCTTCTTCTCTGTTCTCACTACCTAGGTATAGTGTGTAAATAAATCAGTGAATATATAAATGAGACAAATTGAATAAATAATAAATAATTGAGAAAGTTGGTACAATATTTTTAAAAAAGCAAGAAAATTGTCCAAAATTCATCACACATTCTGTAATGGAAATATATATTTTTCACATGTATTAGTATTTCAATGAGAAGATATTTTTACATGAGATAATCTGGAAAGGGCTGCCCCGGTGGCTCAGTCAGCTGAGGCACCGCTTTAGAAACTGAAGTCACCGTTGGGCGTGGGTTCAAGTCCCGCATAAGGCATGGAGTTTTGTAAACATCCTCTCACCTATCATCACTTCATACTTACATTCTCACCCGCTCATTTGTACCCTTGTATAACCTAGCTGTTGGTGGGGTCGTTGAGCAGCATTAAAAAACAAAATGTCCCGTATAACCTAGCTGTTAGTGTGGTTGTTACGCAGCATTAAAAAACAAAATGTCCCGTATAACGTAGCTGTTGGTGGGGTCGTTAAGCATCATTAAAAAACAAAATGTCCCGTATAACCTAGCTGTTGGTGAGGTCGTTAAGCAGCAGCAAAAACAAAATGGGGGTGAAAGTGATCCGGACAGTGCTAGTTGTAAATGCGAGACTCGTATGTGGGCACCATGTAATTATTGATGTTGGCGAAGGAGTCCTTAAGATGTCTTATTCCCACCGACGGTAAAGAAACAAATGAATGAATAAATATCTCCTCGCTCGTCCCCGCAGCATCACTGCCGTCGTTGCGGCCAGATCTACTGCGGCGGCTGCTGCGACAAGAAGGTCGGCCTGCCGCGGATGTGCTTCGTGGACCCGGTCCGCGTGTGCCACGGCTGCGCTGACGTCACGCGATGCGAGAGCGTCTTCTTCGACAAACAGCTCAAGACGCTGCTCAACGGTAAGACGTCAACAAGTATATCTCTCTCTCTCTTTGGTAGCGTCTGCTCGCGTACGTTACGTCAACTTGTTGGAACAAGGTTGTTAATTCTGAGGATGTAGAATGATGGATAGGCGTATCAAACGGTAGTACAACAAATAATGAGACATTTGTCACATTCGTGATTTGTGAACATCAGTCTTGCCGCCCCGGTGGCTAAGTCAATTATCGCTAGCGGTAGTAACTGAAGTCACCGTTGGGCGTGGGTTCGAGTCCCTCATAAGGCATGGGTTTTTGTAAACGTCCTCTCACTTATCATCACTTCATCGTTTCATTATCATCCGCTCATTCGTACCCCCGTATAACCTAGCTGTTGGTGAGGTCGTTAAGAAACATTAAAAAATTGAATTATCAATATATTAGTAATTAGCCTACAGTATAGGCCTATCAAACAGTAGTACAACAAATAATGATGCCTTCGCGAATCACATTTGATTTATTTATTCAGGATAAATCACGGAACTTTTATACTAGACCTCACAGTGAATCGAACTCACCTTGTGGTTTCACTGTGCTGTCAATCGTTTTCAATTTGATGAGTATTATCCTTGAACCTACCGCTCGCTGCTCTACTTATAATGTACAATATGACACTATGTGTCGTACCTACTAAATACACAAAATATTTCTATCTAAAATGCATGACATTATGGCATCCGAATGCAGTGATTTAGCAAAAATTCATCGCTGTTTCACTTATACTTTTTCTAAGCTTCACTTACGTTGGTTTATTTGTTCGCCCCCTTTGGGCCCCTATTTCTAAACGCTGCCCGCCCATTAACCCTAATCCGCTCCGAGACTAGTACGAACGCAGACTGATCGTGTTCTCCCGTACGATCCAGGAGCCACCTTCTTCCTGGACACTCCGGCTCTGCCCGACCCGGACGTCCTGCACTACGTCTCCTGTAAGCTATCCCCGGATCACCGTCGCATCACCATCGAAGGAGCCCTCATCGACGACCTGTCGCCTCTCGAACTGTCCGCCATCAAGTCCTTCGGCGTGTCAAAGGACGACAGCAATGGTAAGATTGGTGCTGGTAGCTCGGTGGTGACGCTTGCTACGGGGGAATAGGGTTGTGGTAGTGGCTTAACCTTTTAACTGCTGAGTTTTCTGACACCAGCTGTACCCCCTGTGCTGATTTTTTTTTCCCGAAAATACAATTTAGTTTGTACAAATAGTTCCAGTTACTACATTTATGATCATTTTCCCATAATTTTTCGACCGTATTACAGAAATGATGAGTTCCTCAATATCGGTTGGAGAAAGCACATTATTATGCCGAGCCGGCCCGCCAACATTAGCCATTTAACCAGGGCACTGCCACTCTAGTCCGTGAGGATATTTATTTACTCAATGACGGTGCTTTTAAAAATAGAAAAATTCATCCTCACTATAGTTTCCTATGTTTACGAATCATTGTTATTGAGCAAAAAAAATACCAACTCCAAGATAATTTCTTGTTTTCAATTAGTAACACATTCTATTTTTGTGAAATCAATCAGTTATGAGATAATACATGAACAAACTTCATAGAATTCTTGGTATTCATTCACATATTACCTTGAAACTGATTGAATTCACGAAAATAGAATGTCAAAATAATCGTAGAGCATGAAATTGTCTTGGAGTTGGTATACTTTTTCATTCAATCTAGCATCTATTCAATTTGTACGTATAATATAGCTGGTGGTGGGGTTGTTTAGCTCTTTCTTACCCCCGTATAACCTAGCTGTTGGTGGAGTCGTTTAGCTCTTTCTTACCCCCGTATAGCCTAGCTGTTGGTGGAGTCGTTTAGCTCTGTCTTACCCCCGTATAGCCTAGCTGTTGGTGGAGTCGTTTAGCTCTTTCTTACCCCCGTATAACCTAGCTGTTGGTGGAGTCGTTTAGCTCTTTCATACCCCCGTATAACCTAGCTGTTGGTGGAGTCGTTTAGCTCTTTCTTACCCCCGTATAGCCTAGCTGTTGGTGGAGTCGTTTAGCTCTTTCTTACCCCCGTATAACCTAGCTGTTGGTGGAGTCGTTTAGCTCTTTCATACCCCCGTATAACCTATGTGTTGGTGGAGTCATTTAGCCTAATCTTACCCCCGTATAGCCTAGCTGTTGGTGGGATTGTTCATCACATGATAATCATCATAAGGCCGAACTTGCACATTGATAATTTGTATTAATAATGAATCCGACTCTTTCCTTAGATTACAATTTGGATGATTACGAAGGTACGTATTCGACCGTTTGTTTGTACCGTATTTCACGTCCAGACGATTTTCATGATGCTCACTTTGAATTTCACCCCGTTTTGATTATTATGCTCGGCAGTTGGAACTTTGAAAAAAAAATTGAAACATATATTATCCGTCTGTAGGTTTATACATTATATATAGATATATAGATATATAGATATATAGATATAGATTTCACTGCACAGAAATTCTGTGCAGTGAAATCTATATCTATATATATATATATATCTATATAATTTTGATCACATTTCAAAACTTATAACGCCATAAAATTGATGTTCCGCCAACTGGCGTGTCGTGCGTTTCTCACAGCTGGTTTGTCGTGTTGGCAGGTTCGAGTAGCGTGAGCCTGCTGTGCGTGGCGGACGACCTTGAACGACGCGTAAAGCTGAGTGCGGCGCCTGAACCGCACCGCAGGGCTGCCAACGGCTGGATCGTCGCGCTGCAGGCTGCGTTCAAGCTCATGCACCAGCACAAGCGAGACGAACAGGCGTAGCGGGACAAGGTGGTGCGGAACAAGGTGGTGCGGGACAAGATAGTGTGGAACGAGATGTTGCAGTACAAGAAGATGCGGAACAAGGTGGTGCGGGGCTAGATAGTGTGGAACGAGATACAGTGAAACCTCTATCCATCGTTTTTCAAGGGACCAGAAAATTTAAACCATCCGTGCAGGAAAATTCAACACTGATTATATGGGAGTGGGGTGAGAAATAATGAATGATACAAGCAGGAAAACAATAGATCCGGGAACAATGGATAGAGCTTTCACTGTAGTGTGGAACGGAATAGTGGGGAACAAGATAGTGCGGAAGAAGATGGTGTGGAACAAAGTGGTGCGGAACGAGACATGCACGGGACAAGAGAGTGTGACTAGTGTAACAAGACGAGACAGTTCTAGTGGCGAGAGAGAGAGAGAGAGAGAGAGAGAGAGAGGGAGAGTGAGAGAGAGAGAGAGAGAGAGAGAGTTCTGGCAGGATAGTTATCGTGTCCGTCTCTAGAACGACAGCAAACAGAGCTGGAGACGACGTGGCGGGTCTAGGCAGCACTGACAGGGAACAGTCGGTTCAAGGCAACTCAAACAGGTTACACGATATGACGAGACGGTACGAACATAGCGTCAGTGGGAGGTCGACAACGTTGAGCAGTTGCCATGACAACTGAACACAGAGGCTGGAGGATGAGTCATCTGTTGCTCAGATCGTAGGCTTACTGACGTAGATCGGTGGCTTGCGGCGGCCATGTTGGTTACCACGGTGACTTATCAAGTCGGGGAATATCGATCGTGAACGGTGGCGACTCGGGTGGTGAGGAAGTGAACTGACTGTTCGAGAAAAAAGTGCTAATTTTGTTGGAAAACCAAACTGTTCGAATGATAATGTCGTATTTGATATTTTGGTTAGTTGATACAGTCAAACCTTGATCCATTGTTTTACAAGCGACCAGATAAAATGTACCACCCTTGCAGGAAAGCGATCCACCCAAGAAAATTCAACATTGATTATATGGGAGTTGGGTAAGAAAAAAATGAATGATAGAAGCGGAAAAAACAATGGATCCGGGAACGATGCATCGAAGCCGCCCCGGTGGCTAAGTCAATTATATAGCGGTAGTAACTGAAGTCACCATTGGGCGTGGGTTCGATTCCCGCATAAGGCATGGGTTTTTGTAAACGTCCTTTCATCTATCATCACTTCATAGTTTCATTATCATCCGCTCATTCGTACCCCCGTATAACCTAGCTGTTGGTGGGGTCGTTAAGCTCATTCGTACCCCCGTATAACCTAGCTGTTGGTGGGGTTGTTAAGCTCATTCGTACCCCCGTATAACCTAGCTGTTGGTTGGGTCGTTACGCAACATATAAAAAAAAAAAAAATGATGCATCGAGGTTACACTGTATCATCTTGGGTTCGATGAGGTTATATTCAATACTTAACGACAAATTCAACTATTCGAGCACATTTTCTCAACAGTTTTATTTTCTTGAAAACCCTTTTTTTAAACATTTTTTTTTTCTACGAGCAGTTGATGGCATCCCATTATAACTCAGACGCATTGCTCTCAAAAGTGACATCTATTTATCGTCGTCCAATACTCTTTTCTTTTCTTCGTGTATATTCCTTGTTATGTTGTAATGTGCGTGGGGCCAATAGGGAAACGGGCCGACACTTTATTACGTGTGGAACGGGAGGTAGGCCAGCAGCTTACCTCGAGGACGAGTAGTGCAATTCGGCGTTTCGTTGGAGTCAAATCGATCAGGCTTGAATAGGATTAGAGATAGAGAGAGACAGAGAAAGAGAGAGACAGAGAGAGAGAGAAAGAGAGAGAAAGAGAGAGAGAGAGAGAGACAGAGAGAGAAAGAGAGAGACAGAGAGAGAGAAAGAGAGAGACAGAGACAGAGAAAGAGAAAGAAAGAAAGAAAGAAAGAAAGAAAGAAAGAAAGAAAGATAGGAAGAAAGAAAGAAAGAAAGAAAGAAAGATAGGAAGAAAGAAAAAGAGAGAGATAGATAGAGAGGACTTTTGAAAGTTTGAGGAAGTTGAAAACAATGCATCACAGTATATATAGTTGGCCTACAGTTAACCAATTCCCTATATTATGGACTGTACCGGTACTAGACCTGTATGATCTTCTTGTCTCTGTCGAGGTAAGCTGGTATTTCCTCTCGCTCTTTCACATCATTATAGTAACGTTAATCTAACATGCCCAGTGATTCTTATTCTCTTAATACTCGTAATTTATATTTTGTATCGCTAATTTTATTGTGTTGGTGCAGTGAAACGTCTATCCATCGTTCAATCAATAGATTATATACTCAACATTGATTGGTCATATAGGAGTGGAACGATAGAAGCAGGAAAACAATGGATCCGGGAACGATGCGTCTAGGTTTCACTGTAGTTATTTGTTCAAACCACGATACTATTATTTTATCAAACCCTCGTATACTCGTATTCACTAAAGAAGAAGGTCACGTGCCAACATGACAAACACAAATATCACCGTTTCATTCGTATAGCTTGGAGTCAACGATCGTTGAGGATGAGATTTGGGAATATAAATACAATTACGTCTTTCAGAAGTGTTGAAAGCAGGAGAGTAAACGAACCTTATTTCTTACAGTTATCTTCCGATAACGTTAGCGTGGCCTGTCAACGACCTACTCCTTCCATGGATCAAGGTACCAATGTATTGATTTATCTTATCTTGGGAATTCAGACCATTTATCTTCTGTTATGTAATCTTATTGTTTACAGTCTAGAAAATGAAAGTGTTCAATTGATATCTGTATAAAAGAACAATTTAATTATAGATCAATATACTTATTAATGTTATCATAATTATTATATACTTTCTAATGATAACGTTACAAACTGAAGTATGTACATATTACATATATATATATATGATAGTTCAATAAAATGTGTCGTATACCAAACCAACAAGATGTGTTTTCATTGTGGCCGCTATTCATCGGACCATCGGACGATGTTACAACGTGCGGACATTGTTGTTCTTGTGCACAGTCTGTACTAACCTAAATCAACCCAATCTGATCAAACCCAAACTGGCCTAAACTAACAAACATCCTAAATTGATTCAATCTAGAAGCTACTTCCGTCATTGAGTAAATAAATATCCTTAAGGGATAGAGTTGGAATTGACGAAGTTTGTTCCCGTTTTAATCTGAAATACTGATGACGATGATAGAGTGGAAGAACCCTGGTTTCCAGTCCAGCAGACAATGGTAGTGTTAAGACTGGTTATCCTGATGGAGCGCTGTGATCAGGAAAATGTCATCTGCTAGAGCATTGTTGCGAGCAGAGGGGTTTACAACTCGAAAATTTGGTGTACACCTGATTTCAGGTGATTTCAGGGATTTCAAGTGATTTCAGGGATTTCAGATGATTTCAGGGATTTCAAGTTATTTCAGGTGATTTCAAGGATTTCTTGGGATTTCATGGCAAGTGTACACCTGATTTCAGGAGTTGTTAACCCCTCGTTGCGAGCTCCTCTAATACCGTCGTATTATGTCGTTGACTATCTAGAGACTATTTTTTCTATGCTTCCGTCTGTTACCGTGAGTTCGTGACTGACATTATTATTCATCACTTCATTTATTTTTGTGTTTGTTACATGATATTACAGAATTTACCAATATGATAATAATTTAACAACAATAAAACTATGATGTTCAGATTTTTGAGTGTCTGCTCTCACGTCCGTAACCTTTTGTCTGGGATACTAAAAAGAATTGAATACAATCAACTATAATTTTACAGATGGAGACAAACTGAACAGATGAAGTTAACAGATTGGAACTGAACTAAACATTTTTTTCCATTCATCTCTGGATTTTGCTCCACATTAAAATTGATTTTTTGTATAATTATGAAAATTTGATGAAAATAACGAGAAAATTATCTCGAAAATGATTGAACCAGCGCTGTCTACTGTCTTAGTACACAATGACAAAGGCTCAAATTTCTAAATAAATACTAAGAATTTCCCAAGAAAATGTTTTATTATTAATTTTTGTTAATAATCAAGTCTGGAACATTCAAGCAGAGGATCTTACACAGTTAGAACCTAAATATGTCAACATTAGTTGATAATAAATTCCATTTTTACGCAATTACGCGCATCTGGAAATGAGGGCATCCTCAAATATCAATAGCAACATTATTTTATCTAGCTTTACTGACACTTGACTCCCTATACGACCTTGTACCTTGAAATAAATCCACAGCCAAATCTCGTGCTAAATCCCAAGGTCACGTCTGATCACACACATTGAGTCCTAGACACAAATTTCTCTTGCATTCAGACAATCTCAACTGATACCACAAGAAAGTAAAACAATGATATAATAACTCAGAAAACTCTAGGGTTGAGACTCTAAACAAAACCAACAAAACAAAGTTATGTCTAGGTCAACCATGAGTATAAAGAAGAGGACAATAGTATTTTTATCAAGGGAATTAGAATATTTAATATGATTCGTGTTGAGATCAGTCACCAAAAAAATGAGAATCCCGCTAGTATAAAATGCGTTTGAGTTGGTCAATTACTGGGACCAAGCTAATTAACAATTAATTCATACTTTCATCATAATTACTTCATTTCTTCAACCCTGTTAAATTTTATACCTAATACAAACATCAAATTTGTACTTGAATTCAATTTCTAGTTATGTATTCCACTGTGTAATTCTATTTCTAGTTGTGTATTCCACTGTGTAATTGTATTTCTAGTGTTGTATTTCATTTTGTAACTGTTGTTCATTATACATTTTATTGTGTATTGATAATTGATTTGTAAATAGATTTCTTGTCATGTATTTAACCTTGTAAATTATAGCAAATATTCTGAATAAAAAATATCTACTTCTACTACTAGAAAACTCAAGAGTTATGGGTCAAAGATAATAGTAAACATACATAAACATTGTATGTAGGCCTACTATCTTTGCCCCGACAGCGTAGATTGTAGGTGTCATTTTGACAGTTCTGAACTGTCACATTGAAAAACTTCCTGCCTTTGGCCTTGGCAACAGCGTAATGATACATGAATAAGCTTATGATTTACAATCATTAAAAATGTTTTTATCACAATTATAAATCACAGCGTGGGCTTTATCAATGAGCCTGTTATTTGTCACGCAATGACTGGATCATATAAACAAAAATGTTATTATATTTCACAAATGTCTGGCGCGTGAGCTAATGAGTGGTAAAGGCCTTGAAAATTCGAAGTGACATTCATTAACTTGAAAACTGGTTCTTTGTTTCTTAGTTGGATTCTAAAAGTAACTATGAAGTGATATTGCAAGTATTCTAATGAAGCAATAATAATCACGTGGATTTGAAGGTAAGTAATTTGAGTCAACATTACTAGTGGATTTAGTTGTAAATTATTAACTATAACCTCACTTCCGTATTACTGTCAGATGATGGTTTAACAGAAAAACACAAACAGCTTTGTCAGTGGTAAGTGTTAATCGGTAAGAATTCATTATACAATTTAATAACCACTGTGAACTTCTGTAAGACTACTTTTAGTTGCTATTGGCCCTCGGCTATCTCGTTGACCTGCGTTACCTTTTGCTGAAACGGTTGAGTTTGGATAAATGTGCCGTATCCTTGATCGGTCTGTTTCACGGCCGTGTTAGGTGATGGTAGATGATGGTTAGGGTTAGTAGGGTAGGTCATGAACTCTAAATTACAATTACAATATAGTTTCTAATTATAATCTAGTTGTCTATCAGTGCAGTGCGTCATTGAACCCAATATAAATAAAAATAAATAAAATGAATACATCCATAGAGTGCCGTTACTATCCGTTTTGGGGTAATGTTAGGCAATTATTTCTAGGTCCATTAGAGATACCATTTAATTACGGTCTCAAACCATAGCAAACATGTATAAACTAGGTCAGGAGAGAAGAATCACATTTCAAATCAAACAAATATAAGAGAGGGGGTAATACTAAGATGAGTCAACTGATGAAACGGTTACAGGGCTACAGTATCGTAAATCATGAGAAAAAGAAAAAATAGAACATTCAAAAAGGTTTAATATGTAGCAGTGAGGCAGTCAGACTTTCAGTCAACAGGTTGAAAAAAACAGAAAAACATCACAACAATAGAAGAATTTCTCTGAAAATGATTTTGTCTTTTTAGTGTCACTTTGAATCTTGTGTCATCAACGTTTATATACGGAATGGAAGTGAGTGTTGTGGCACAGTTCAAACCTTAACCCTAACGATAACCGAAGATAACCCTAAACCAGATCGGCTCTCTTACTATTGTTTTATAGTTTTTATTCAACTGTATTTGAGTTCAAATTGTGGCTAAAATATGGAAGTAACTTTCCGAAGAGTTAATAAATATCATTCTTTAATTTCTCCCCGGACTCGTTTATTAGAAATGGACGACGACCCCAACTCGACAGGTTCTCAAGAACGCTACGGAACATTCCTCGACGACGATAATGTATCGACCAATCAAATCACGGAATCAAACGACAACATCAAACCGTCCAACGATCTCGATGAAACCCCCGAGAACAACGCGTCGAATCACCTCGTCTCGAAATCCCCCGCGATCGACTTCAAGGAAGAGTTTCTCGACGACGTCGACGAGCTGTATAACTCGCTCGGAGATTCGGTGAACAAGAGCACGCGGGACGTGGCTCCGTTGGACGACAGCTCGATGAACAACCTGATGAATCTGTCGACAAGTAGTTCAGGATCGTCGGCGTGGTATCGGAACATCACCGTCGAGCCGGTCATTCTGTTCTTCTCGCTAGCCATGACGTTGACAGGTAAATTGTTGTACTCGTAGCACATCGGGACTGATTTTAATTTTTTCATTTTGAAATTTGTGTTTTCTAGAAGATATTGATGAGATATTTTGAATGAAACCACCATATTGTCATTATTTAATAGGTTAACATTCTCTTGAACATGTTGGATTATGCATGAAGGTACCCATAAAGATCTGCTATTTTCGGTAGGAGTGCATCAAAACAGCTTCAGTTGGTCGCTGGGAAAAAACTCATATCATAACTCTTGGTCAAGAGCCTTTATAGACTAGGCCTATATAATAGAAAGAAAATGGAGAAGCACAAATGATATTGGTTGTGATGTGCTTTATGACAATAATTCTATAATAATATAATACGAGGCAGAAAAATAGTCTAGTTCATAATCATAATAACTCATTATTCGTAATTTTCAATTTCTTATCCACGGGCATGGATCAGTTCACCAACTGAGATCGGAATCATTAAAAGGGCTTCTGTTTTCAATAATGAGTATAAGAAATTATTATTTGAAAAGCAGAACAATGCTAAAATACTAAAGCACAGATTTCTTTGATAAAGAACTCATGAATTACATTTGTGTGCTATTTTCAAATGCTATTTTCTCGCTAAAGCTCGTCTAATGATTGAACCGATGTTCCCAATGTTCCCAGGTCCCGTCAACACGGCGCTCTACCTCGAGCACACGTGCGTCTCAACGCTGGGCTTCAACGAGACGTACTGCCGGCGCCTTGAGGGCACCACTGACCTTGACCTCGAGGCCGTCGTGCAGCCCAAGGCCAACGTGTACATGATGGCGTCGACGCTCGTGGAGACGTGCGTTCCGGCCGTTCTGACGCTGTTCGTGGGGCCGTGGAGCGACGTGTACGGCAGGAAAACCTTCCTCGTGCTGCCACTGCTGGGTGAGTACACTCACCAAGTAAAAAAGAGTATCAATGCACTAAACTTTGTAATGAGGCAGCTTCGGGAGACAAGTATGGAGATGAAGGAAGAAGCATATTTTTCGTTGGTGCGTCCCATGGTGGAATATGCTAGTTTAGTTTGGGATCCTTATGTATTAAGTGCGATAAGGGATGTGGAAAGGGTGCACAGGATTGCAGTTCGAAGGGTCACAGGTGGGGTTGGGAGGTGGAAATGGGGGGAGGGGTCTGTCCGAACCTGTCCGAACAAATCTTACACTCGTAAGGCTTCTCGCCCGTATGCGTCCTAATGTGCCGCTTCAACAACGTGGCTGTCTTACACTTATGACTACACGCGTTACACGAGATCTCAACTGTTGCGGTGGTCAATGTAGAGTTGGATATTTTCATTCAAAAATTTGGATTGAAAATTTTCATCGAAATTTATGGTTGAAAATTTCGTTTGAAATTTGTATTGAAAATTTACATTGAACATTTTTGTTGAACATTTTTGTAGGAAATTTTTGTTGAAAATTTTCATCAAAAACTTTTGTTGAAAATTTTTGTTGAAAATTTTTTTTGAAAATTTTCGATGAAAATTTTTGTTGAAAATTTTTGTTGAGAAATCTTGTTGAAAATTCTCATTGAAAATTTTTTCTGAAATTTTTCATTGAAAATTTCCATTAAAATTTTTTGATGAGATTCCAAAAAAAAAATCAATTTATATTTTTGTTGAATTTTTTTGGAAAACTTTCAACGTCATCATTGATTAAACTAATAATAATGCCAATAATAAAACCGCGTTGTATAGTTGAACGTCTGCATTCCCGTCCCGCAGGTTACTCCTTGAAGTATGCAATGTGTCTGGCGTTCAGCTTCTTCCCGACCCTGTCGCCCGCGTACTTGCTGACCGCGTCGATACCGGTGTCCTTGGCCGGCGGGTTGGTATCCATGATATCCCTCTCGTACTGTTACATCACGGACATCACCTCGGAGCAACGCAGAGGGTTCAGGTGAGCCGACCATTCTTATTCTCATATTTTGCTCATATTGCTCATATTCATTAGCGAATGAAATATATTCATATGATCAAGTTGTATAGAGTTTAGATTTTACTTCATAGATATCTCACTCATCGTACAACGCATATTTGAGCAAACAAAAAACAAAAAAAAAAACACAGGCAAAGCTCTATATGAGTTGGGAGGTATATGAGCTCATCTAACCAGCCCGTTACGCCCGTTGTCGCCAGGATGGGCATGGTCGAGGCTGGTTTCTACACGGGCCTGCTAGCCGGGCTGGCGGGCAGCACCTACCTGTTCCAGTCCGCCGGGTACGTCGGCATCTACGCGACGGGCGCAGCGCTCAGTTTCCTCGTGTTCCTCTACGCCGTCTGCTTCCTGCCAGAGTCTGTCAACGACGCACAAGTGAGTCTATATTAGTGATGACATCGGTCCTGGGATTTGAGACCGAGTACCCGTTTGTAAAGACCGGGTATAGGACCGGTCTTCACGTCCCCCCAAAAAACGTGAAAGTACCAAAATCACAAACCCTGCAATAACGCATGTCTGTGAAGCATAATGTGACGAATTGATACAAATAATAAACTCTGCGAAATATACACAGGTTTAAGATAACATAATTAAATTATGATTTAGATATCAGCAATAGGATTAATTAAGACATACATCAGCATAAAAAACATATAATTGTAACAACAGAAGAAGACTGGTTATGCAAATGGGGACCGAGCAGTTCAAAGACCGGTCTCCGGGTACCCGGTGTCATCACTAGTCTATAGCATGGAGCTTGAGAATTAGTTGAGAGCGCGTAGATGACATCATCATGCTTGGTGGCGCGGGGTCTTTATCGCTAGTCTTCATTTGGTCAATGTTTGTATGATATAATGGAATATAATACAGTGAAACCTCTACGCATCGTTTTCCTGGTTGTATCATTTCATTTTTTTTAACCCACTCCCATATAACCAATGTTATGTTTTCCTGGGTGGTGGATGGTTTTATTTTCATAGTTCCTTGAAAAACGATGGATAGAGATTTCACTGTATAGAAATAGGCATATAGGCATATATATACAATAACCGGCACGTGTAGCTTCATGTGAACCGGGAGGCGAGGGGTTTCCGGTTCGATACTTGCCACCGTCCATCTTTACAGGGTTTTTTCATGGTTTCCCTTTGTAGTCTAGGTTAATGCTGGGATGGTTCCTACAATAAGTCGGCCATGACCGCTTCCTTCCCATTACCCAGGAACCTTCATCTCATCATCCCATCATCTCATCATCTCATTAACCATCCATCCGACGCCATTAGATCTCAGTTATCATAACAGTGCATCGTTAATACAATATATATATATATATGAATGTCAGAAGTGGGTAAGCCAAGAATATAAGAATGGTTCGTCAAGGTTTACATAACCTCACTTCCGTGTTTGTTACATCGAGGTACCATAACCTCACATCCTTGTTTGTTGCATCGCGGTACCATAACCTCACTTCCTTGTTTGTTGCATCGAGGTTCACATAACCTTACTTCCGTGTTTGTTGCATCGCGGTACCATAACCTCACTTCCGTGTTCCAGTCGGGCAAGGGCCTGTCTGGCCTGTTCGACGTCCGCCTCGTCCGCGGCATGCTTGCGACGTGCTGCGAGAAGCGAGATCGCGGCCGTCGCGCCGTCATATTCCTGGTCGTGGCCGCGCTCTCTGCAACCGTGTTCGTCATGGAGGGCGAGTCCACCGTCGTGTTTGTGTTCACGCGCAAGAAGTTTGCGTGGGATATTCAACACTTCACGACGTACGGTAGCGTTAATATACTACTGCAGATTGTAGGTAAGTTACCAGACATACTTGTTCGAATACGGAGCCTCCCACCCATGATCAGCTGTTACTGATGTCCCTGCTATTGCAACATTCTTGTCAGTGACTCAGTGTGCTTCCAAGCCTTGAGGCTAGAGGTCAGAGGTCATGCTAACCTATAGAGTGATGATTGGATTAAAGAAAATGACGTGTCTTTTTATGAATAAAGGTGATTTAAAGATTTTTACGGAAAAACCCGGGTAGGAGTCGGGTAATGAAAACGGGTACCCGGGTAGGAAAAATCCTACCCGCCGACATCCCTAATATATATGCTTTCAAATGATTGTTGCGAGTTGAGAATCGTACCGGTTGAGACACAGCCTACAAACACATCTGGATCTACTATAATCAGTCCACGATGACATTGAACGTTCGAACGTGTGTCCGGTAGGAACAGTATTGGGCGTGTCGGTGTTGAGCGCGTGGCTGGGAGCCGGCGACGGCCCGTTAGCGCTCGCGTCGTTCGCCCTCAAGGTCGTTTCGTCGCTCCTCCTCGCGTTGTCGCCGTCCGATTGGTGGATGTACCTGGCGTCTGCCGTCGGCATGTTCGGAGCGTTCTCCGGCCCGCTCTGCCGTTCCGTCCTGTCCAAGGCGGTCGACCATCAGGACGTCGGTGAGTGGCAGGGTAGTAGGAGCGGGAATAACGCTTCGATTCGAAGTTCGTAGAACCCGAAATTACTGTTTTTTTATTTTTTAAATGTAATTTAACCTTGTAACCTATATAATAGACCCTGCAAAGTCCTTGTTAACCTTTCAACTGCTGAGTTTTCTGACACCAGCTATACCCCCTGTGCTGAGTTTTTTCCGAAAATTCAATAGTTTGTACAAATAGTTCCAGTTACTACATTTATGATCATTTTCCCATAATTTTTCGACGGTATCACAGAAATGATGAGTTCCTCAATATCGGTTGAAGAAAGCACATTATTTCGCCGAGCCGGCCCGCCAACATTAGCCATTTTCACTCACCTTGGAATCATAGTTTGACGTTTGAGTCGTTGACGAAACTTTCGTCTGAATAAACGCTACTATTATGAAATATATCGTAAGTCGACGTTGTTCTCAAGCAGTACATATGTTCGGCCAATAGATCGCGCAAAGCACAAAAAAAATCAGGTCGATAACTGAAGTTTGCCGGCCAGTAGAAAATAAACAGTAAAGCACGGTATTCAAAACGCGGATACGCGTGCGTAGCACGAGGGGCACGGTGGGCTAAAACGCGTATTCGCGTGTGTAGCAGTTAAAAGGTTAACAGTATCTAAATTTTCATTGCTGATCCTATCAACTCGAGACATTATTCATGCGTCGATTAGCCAGTCAATTATCGCTAGCAGTAGTAACTGAAGTCACCGTTGGGCGTGGGTTCGAGTCCTGCATAAGACTTGAGTTATTGTAAGCGTCCTTTCAGCTATCATCACTTCATCGTTTCATCATCACCTGCTCATTCGTACCCCCGTATAACCTAGCTGTTGGTGGAGTCGTTAAGCAAAATACCAATGCATTATACCGTTCCGAATTGACAATGATTGAAAATGGCAAAAATAATATGACATTTTTTTTTTTCCACACAATTGATGAAAATGATGGGGCGATCCATAGGTTTCATAAAATCGAAAAATCATAAGCAAAACGATGAACCATAAAAGTGATATTCTGCTAAATCGACTCCCGAGCGGTGAGAAATATCTCTATATCTCTCTCTCGCTCCCTGCAGGCAAGGTGTTCTCTCTGTTGTCGTCGGTGGAGGCCATCACTCCGCTAGCCGCCGTCCCTCTCTACACGCTGATCTACAACGGCACGCTCGCAACGTTCCCCGGCGCTTACTTCCTCGTCAGCGCCGCCATCTACGCTGCCGACCTCGTGCTGATCGGGTGAGTCGACCTTGACACGGTCATAACTGAGCTTGCAAAAATGATCTCTATTGGCAGATCGCTCCTTTCATACTCTTGTTACGCATCGGGAGCCTTATTCTGTAACAACTTTTTATAGTGATCGAATCCATTTCGACTGGAAACGGGACTGTTTTGATCTACTGGCATTCTATAGCAATTATATTCCCATTTCGTCTCAAAACCGTTTCGTCCATGGTTGCAACGGATACTGCGGGATTTGCCGTTTCATGTTATCTTGCCGGGAAAATAGATTCTCACTAGTTTTTGTGAGCTGAAAGTTGGGTTAACGGAACGCTTCGTCGTGTTTCAGAGCCGTCGTGATGATCCAGCGGGCGTCGCCTGCGCCCGTCTACACTCCAGTCTCCAACGACGGGTAAGACGATATCGACGACGATACGATATCGGCGCTGATACGATATCGACGACGATACGATATCGAAGCGTATTATGAAAGCGGCGATGAGATATCAGTGACAATACGATATCGGTTAAGATACGATAGAAGCGACGATGCAATATTGGCAACGACGATATATCAACAAAATATCGATATCGGTGAAGATACAATAGAAGCGGCAATAAAAATATTGGAAACAATGAGATATCAACGACAATACGATATCCGCTGAGATACGATATCAGGGTCGATGCAATATTAGAGTGATGAGATATCAACGAAATATCGATATCGGCGAAGATACGATATGTTAGCGGGACGATACAATATCAGCAAAGATATGATGTCGAGGACGATACGATATTGTCCACGATACGATATGGGCGACGATTCTATGTTGGCAACGATACGAAATTGGGCGATACGATGGAGACGGCAATACGTTGCGGAAATGATACGATATCGACAGTGTACCTGATCCGCTTGTGATCGTAGAGAAGTAACGCGGAGAGTTTTGTCTTCGACAGCGAGCTACCAAAACTCCGTACGAACCGACCGCGTTGGCTCACGGCTATGTTGTTTCCTGCATCGGGCAAGATAACCCGTAGAAGTATCTCTCTGTATTTCTTCTCTGTGGCGAGATGAAGGATCTGAGCGACCGTCCCCCCTATCCCACACCACTAGCGCACGGGTGGTTCAAACCTTCATCTCTCGTGTGTAACTTGTATCCAGGAGAGACGAAGGTTCCGAGCGACCGTCCCCCCTATCCCACACCACTAGCGCACAAGTGGTTCAAGCCTTCATCATTTCATATCTTGTGTTGTTGTTTGAGATATATTATTACAGTATGGTCAACGGTAGAAAGGAGACGTGGAAAACCGTAGAACGAAGGTGAGATCTAATGGATTGCTTCGTACGTAAAATAATGTATTTTTATATCTTTGAAATGGCTCTCTCGTTACCTTATCTGGATTGAATTATAGAGTGTTATAGAAGATATGGTGTGTAAAGGAATAAAGACTGAGGCTTGATATATGAATTGTGTGCAAGGGAAAGAGAGAACAGCAGCTTACCGAGGTTCACAAGTAGATAGGCCTACTCGTGGTGGAGAGCCATTGACAGAACACAGAGATGATTTAGACACACGAGGTTTCGGCTGTTGCCTTGGTGACAGTAGTGGGATCTATACTCTACTGTAACCAAGGCAACAGCCGAAACGTCTAAACCTCGTGTGTCTAAATCATCTCTGTGTTCTGTCAACGGCTCTCCACCATGAGTAGGCCTATCTACTTGTGAACCTCGGTAAGCTGCTGTTCTCTCTTTCCCTCTTACACAATTCATGTAATAAGAAATATAAGTGACTAAGTCAAGTGATAAGTGATGGTGATATTCAACGAGTGAGATATAAATATTAAATTTCGGTTAACGTAGAAAGGCAAACGATGTAGAGCCATTTTAATACCTTTATATATTCAGTATTATTGTTATTATAATTATTTTCATGAGGCCAATATTTTAGTTTTGAAAGAATGTGAGTGTCGATTTGATGAAACATCAGTTTTTCGATAAATCAACCGGATCCTTAACCTTTTAACTGCTGAGTTTTCTGACACCAGCTGTACCCCCTTTGCTGAGTTTTTTCCCGAAAATACAATAGTTTGTACAAATAGTTCCAGTTACTACATTTATGATCATTTTCCCATAATTTTTCGACGGTATCACAGAAATGATGAGTTCCTCAATATCGGTTGGAGAAAGCACATTATTTTGCCAAGCCAGCCCGCCAACATTAGCCATTTTCACTCGACTTGGAATCATAGTTTGACGTTCGAGTCGTTGACAAAACTTTCGTCTGAATAAACGCTACTACTTATGAAATATATCGAAGGTCGACGTTGTTCTCAAGCAGTACATATGTTCGGCCAATAGATCGCGCAAAGCACAAAAAAAATCAGGTCGATAACTAAAGTTTGGCGGCCAGTAGAAAATGAACAGTAAAGCGCGGTATTCAAAACGCGGATACGCGTGCGTAGCACGGTGGGCACGGTGGGCTAAAACGCGTATACGCGTGTGTAGCAGTTGAAAGGTTAAGGATAGTTCTAACTTTATAAGTTACGTTGTGTTATTTTGTTACTGCCGTGAAGGCCCGTTGCTTAACGACCCCACCAACAGCTAGGTTATACGGGTTGTGAAGGCCCAGTCGTTGGTGTTCGTTGAAGGGGAATTGAAACCAAAGACGTGTGATTACGTGAGTTAGAGATGTCAAATACAGTGAAACCTCTATACATCGTTTTTCAAGGGACCAGGAAAATAAAACCATCCATGCAGGAAAATGTAACATTGATTATATGGGAGTGGGGTGAGAAAAGATGAATGATGCAAGCAGGAAAACGATGGATCCCGGAACAATGCATAGAGGTTTCACTGTACTGTAATTTGGTGGTATAAATAGACTACTTTTTTAATAGACCCTTTTAGAAAAGAATGACGCGGTGTGTTGGGACCTGCGTTCAAAAAACCTACGCCTCCAATCAGGGGCGTCGGAACACTTTGAATGTTGTGGGGGGGGGGGGGGGGTATTATCGTATTAATACGTTGATGAACAAATAAAAGTGAAAAAAAAATGACGGCAATTTCAACAAAGTGGGTTTCAACAGGAAACAACGAGACAAATTGAGTCTTGCAAGACCTTTTTCTTGCCCCCCCTCGGTCAAAAGTTAAGGTGGCAATGCCCCCCTGCCCCCCTCTCCCCGGTTCTGACGCCAGTGCCTCCAATGCTATTTAGCAGGAATGATGTATATTATTGTGGGTTATCATGAACGTATTTACTTATGATACGTTGGTAGTTTCAACATTTTTATATTTCCTATATTCCAAGAGATGTACACACTGTCAGAGTGAGTGAGATGAGAGATAATGCCAGTTATATAACTTGTTTTTTTGCCTTTAACCCTGTGGATAAGCGGACTAAAACTCCCAGAATGCAACACCAGCGATCTCGGCCGCTAGGAGGCAGTAAGCGCCTACGCATTGTATTCTGAAAAGGGTCTATTGCTAAACGAGAAAGTATTTTAGTTGAAAATGTTAACGAATAGTCGAGAATGAAGTCGTTACAACGGACCGAGGCTTTACTGCGTCGAGAGAATCTATTATTGTATTAAACTAGCCATTTTCATTTACTAGATTTAGGAAAAGTTTTTATAGGTTATGTTTTATTGTGATTGTTGTTTACAGACAGTGCCTTGGGTCCATTGCTTGGTCGCCTTTTCGATATGTTTTTCTCCAATCGGTGACGTTATCCGTCCGTACATTTATCAATGTGAATACTGGGATGGTTCCTAAACGACAGGCCACTGCCATTTTCTTCCCATTTCATCTCATCGTCCCATCACCTCATTAATCGTTCACACGTGCCAGTGGATTTTCACTTGTAATTACAGTGCCTCGATAAAGTCGATATAATATATGAATAAATTAACTCGCACTTTACCGTTCATATTTTCATTGACAGTACGTAGCGTGAGAAACATTTCGAAAAGACGATATCGATGCGCGCCCTGATATTATAATTATATTATGTTTCACTGGCCATTTTGATTTATAGGCCTACGGAGAGTTTTTAGGTTATGTTTTGATGTGTTTACTGTAGAAACTACCCAACAGTTTTGTACACTTGTGCCTGCATTTGTAATGTCGATTGTGAGAAGGCAATATATCGTAAGCGCCATTTTGATCATTGTCCACAGGAAGTTAAAAACATTCAAAAAATTCAAACTTGAAGATATAATTTACAAAATATGTGTGTGATATTTGTATATATACATTTACAGATTGTCACAAATTTTCGTGCAAATTTATCAGGTTTATAGGCGTACCAACTTTTGACGAATGTTATATTGTGTTTGGGATATAGCACAGCATATTTGGCGCTTACGACAAAATGTACAGAATCCTTGTCGCTTACGACAGAATTATATTGTTAACCACGCCTAGTGTATTGACATGTCGCTTACGACACTTTGTACATCGATGAAGATGGCCTTCTGAATTGTATATCATGAAAAAAATGTCACTTATGACATTTTGCCTTTCCACCGTCGATAAATTATTTTATTAAATATAGTACCGTATACAGTAATAATATGATAATATATTACTATGATAAAATATAGTAATATATTGAATTTTTAGTCTTATGAATCTGGATTTACTTCCAGTTATTTTGTATATATGATAATTGGATTATATACCGGTATGTTTATACTAGTTGGAACAAATTAGTATTTCTGTCAATTTCAATTATCAACTTGACAGTTCACAATTAGGCCTACACTCAGTTTCAAGATTCATAACTGATAATATTAATTAAAATAATTACCCAGCATAATAACTATTCTAATTGAGGTATTTACTAGTGATGCCTTCGGGTACCCGGGTCGGGTACGGGTAATGCATTACCCGGGTAATATTCTGTTACCCGGGTACCCGTCTAGGTTCCGGGTAATTGTGCTAACCACTACCTATAATAAAGAAAATAACTTTTATGAATCACTCAAGCTACCGAGAGAAATTCAACTTCGCATTCTACATAAGTTTTTTCACCTACCTTCCCAGACCTCCCTCAACTTGTCATAATGCACTCGTCAAATCTAGTCGCACCACCTACCGTTATCTGTGGTCACACATGCAGTGTACTGAATTCCTCTCATGTCAACCGCTCTCTAGTTGCCATGCCAAATACCATTCTTTACCGAGAACTGAGAAGCATATATAGTCATAAAGTTTTTAGTTTTTAGTTTTATAGTTTTTTAAATTACCCGGGTAATTTTGGCGGGTACCCGGTTCCTAATTTGCTACCCGAAGGCATCACTAGTATTTACATTTGTTTACCTTCTATACAAGTCTGTATTACAAGTAAAGAACAGAATAAAATTGAAATTGAAGAAACAATCCTATAGAATTTGACAGCACTAGGAAAACGCAGAATGTGCGTTGTGAGATGAGCTTAGAAGTATAGAAATCTAGAATGAAAAATATTCTTTCAGGTCACTCTACATCTACAGACCTTGGTTACGTAAAATGTTTGAAAACCTTACATGCAACTTGTTGATATTTATAGTGCAAAAAATGTTTAAAATTACTCCAACTGGCCTACCAAAGAAATACTTCACTCCACTCCGATACGCACGCTAGCATTGTTCTGTCGTCGCTTAGAAGGCTTAGTTTTACGTCTTCTAACGTAGTTAGATAATAGACTTGGTGTGTCTAGGAAAATAATCTTAGGCTTACTATTTGAATTATGTAAAAGGTAAAGAGAGAACGGCAGCATACCGAGGTTCACAAGTAGATAGGCCTATTCATGGTGGTGTTGCAGCCGTTGATAGAGCACATAGAGATGAAGTAACACAAGATTTTGACGTTTCGGCTGTTGCCTTTATCACTGTAGAGAACAAGCAGTCTTCATTACCTACTCTACAGTGGTAAAGGCAACAACCGAAACGTCATAATCTTGTGTTACTTCATCTCTATGTGTTCTCTCAACAGCTGTCCACCATAAGTAGGCCTATCTACTTGTGAACTTTGGTAAGCTGCTGTTCTCTCTTTACCTCTCACACAATTCATATATTAAGCCCAAGGTTACTTTACCTACTCTACAGTGGTAAAGGCAACAACCGAAACGTCAAAATCTTGTGTTACTTCATCTCTATGTGTTCTCTCAACGGCTCTCCGCCGTGAGTAGGCCTATCTACTTGTGAACCTGGGTAAGCTGCTGTTCTCTCTTTACCTTTTACACAATTCATATATTAAGCCTAAGGTTACTTTACCTACTCTACAGTGATAAAGGCAACAACCGAAACGTCAAAATCTTGTGTTACTTCATCTCCGTGTTCTCTCAACAGCTGTCCACCATAAGTAGGCCTATCTACTTGTGAACCTTGGTAAGTTGCTGTTCTCTCTTTACCTTTTACCCAATTCATAAAGTTGAATAATGAGGTCTTTGATTTCTAGTCATGGATACAGGCACAGAAACAAATGAAGACACTCAAAGATTGTGATAGACAGAGTTTTATTCAAGTCCAGACCCTCAGTTCCCGCTTGTCACGCGGAGAATTGCATTTACAATTAATATTATCGACAAAGTTGAAGTAGAATACTTAAAAATGACACATAGAAATGTACATGAATTGTTACAAATAACATCCTAGGTTACTTTCTCACGAAACGCTATTTGTCCAGCACGACAGTTCCGTACTGACACTGCGTGTGTAAAATGATATAAGAAAAGCACTCTCGATCTCAGCGCCACCTGGAAAAAAGAATTAAATGTATCAGAACCGATTGTTGGTGAAATTATTGACGAAATATTACACGAATATCTAGGCCTAATATGCCAGTACATACATAATTATGAGAAAGTTGTCTTTGATCTAATTTAAAACTTCCGTTTGATCCAGTCCAGTCAGCCCTTTTTCATGATATCACAAAACCCAAATTCCAATTATTCTAATCAGTGGGTAGGCCCAAATTGTGATTAGGGTAGGCCTATTTCTGAAAACCTGCATAGGAGTAAGACAATCTAGGCAAAGCTGACAAATGAGGACAACTATCTCTTGTCGTTATTTGAGCCTACTTGTTCGCCAAGTCTCAGGCTAAAATAGAGCTACGGTACCGGTACTTGAATATTTGTAGACTTAATTTCAGTAGGCCTACTACACTAGGGCCTAGGCCTACTTGATAACTGCAATTAATGGTCATACTATAGTGGTAATGCTGAACAATGCAGAACTATGCCTAGATCCAAGATTGTTTCAACTTACAATATTCAGTTTCAATATCGTCCGGAACGCCCTTCTCGATCTTTGTCACCTCTTCGGCCTCCGCCCCCACCGCCTCCGCCGCCCCCTCCTCCTCCACCGCCGCCGCCACCCTTGCGTCCACGGTCACGATCATTGTTGCCCCTTCCTCCTCCACTTCTCGGTTCACGCGACCTCGATCTCGATCGCCGATATCCGGCAATCTTCTCTCCGTCACGATCGCGACTACGACTGCGGGACCTCGACCTACGGCCCCTACGTCGGCGGCTGTACAAGTACCGACGCAGTTCCCTCGAAATGGGTTTCAAGTGCATGAAATTACAGAAACCACTGCGGGTACATTCTCCCATCTCGTACTGACGGCAGCAAGCTTCACGGAAGTCGGTAACGGGGCTGAGTTCGGCATAGACGGGACGTCCTCCGAACCAACGGTTGTTTAAATCGTTCACCCCACGTTCGGCGTCTTCCTCTCGACGGAACTTGATGTAAACGTTGCCGACTAAGTGATCGCCCAAGTTGTCGCAAACGTTCATCTCCTCGATCTCACCATACTTGTCTTCGCATTCGACGAATACATCTTCGAAGAAATTGTCGTAGTGCTCTTGCATCTCTTCATCAGAAACATTGGCGACCAGGTGGGAGCCATCAGCCGATTTTGCGGAATTCTGTGGATTTACGTACAAATTCTGCAAGAGAACTGTTTGACTGAAAGGAGGTTTGTTGTGGATACGTGAACAACGATCTCCATGACGGCAAGCACCGATTTTAAAGTAAAATGAACAATTTACTTTATCCTTTTCGGTACCGAAAATAGACGCCAAGTATTCCGCCATTTTGGTGTAACTGCCTTGTTGATGCAAAACTGACGTCCTGTTTTACGTTTCTGTTCATCGTGGTAGTACGCATGCGCTAAAACTAGTCAAGTGTTTTATTCTTTTATCTCCAATCCAATCTCTTTAGTTTGTCAGTCAGTTACCGGTACATCAAGAATATGGCCGCGAAGGAGCCGAAGAAAATGGAAAAATCAACAAAACCGCGAAAAGAAATATTACTAAAAGCCCAAGAAGTAACTTTTGCCAAAGCATTAGCAGGAAATAATAGATGCTTACGTAATAAAGCAGTCAGGAGGCTTAGAAAATGGTTTGAAACTAGATCCGCTGGAGAATTCAGTGAGTTTATAACATGCGTCCCATGTGGTGGATGGCCTAGGCCTTTTTAACCTCTAAATTACTACTATCCTAGGGCTTAGGTGGACACTATGCTATGTTGAAACGTGAAATAACCTTCTCAGACCACCCTACTCAACCAATTTTGAAAAACTTGAAAAAAAAAAGAAGATAGGCCTAATCCCAAGATAGGCCTAGGCCCATGACAATGTTATAATTCCCATTTCTTGATGAAAAGAAGGGCTAGGGCATAGATATTTGTAGGCCTATATGTCCTCTCACTAATCATCACTTCATATTTTCATAATCACTTGCTCATTCGTAGCCCTGTTCAATGTAGCTGTTGGTGAGGTCGTTGAGCAAACAATCTCGGCAGTTTCTATGCAGCAAACATGTAGGCCCACATGATTATTCCAATCAACAGTAGACTTAGGCTAATTTTGACTTTGTATTTCAGAATTTGCCGAAGATGATTTTATGCGCCTGTGGAAGGGGCTGTTCTACTGCATGTGGATGTCGGACAAACCACTGATTCAGGTAACGTAGGCCCATCGTACTCGGAACTAGGCTAAATTGATCTTATCGATCTCTTGCAAGTTTTATTATTTCTTTCTCAACCCTGAAACTAGATTATATCAACTATTAACGACGATATTTATTTATCTCTAATTCAAACATATTTCCCGTAGTTGATTTATTAGTCCCCCCCCCCCCTGTCTCTTTAATTTTACCGTCATCAATTGGAATCTAGTAGCCCTACGAGGGTGATTTGAGCGGACGATAACGGTGGTGATTGCGCTTGTTCTCAGGAGGAGCTGGCGGAAGTGATCTCGCGCCTCGTCCACTCGTTCCAGAGCCCGAGTCAAGGGTTGCTGTTTGTGCGCTGCTTCTTCAAGACCATGTGCAACGAGTGGTTCGGAATCGACATTCTGCGGCGCGACAAGTTTCTCATGGTGAGTGGTCAAAACCTGTCAGTCACTACTTTTAATTAACTAGTAAAACGCGTTATATGCGTTGTGAGATGAGCTTAGAAGTATGGAAATGTAGAATTAAGAACATTTAGTCAGCTCAATGTACATATACAGGCCATGGATCACTTTGAAGGTTCAAGAACCGCGGCTGTCTGTTGGTATATAGACCTTGGTTTCCCAACAATGGTACCAGTGCCTTCTTCATATCCATCACAGATTTTAAACGTTTTAATTTATTGGTGACACTTGTTGCTCACATTTGATAGTTTCTTAATTGCTTTCTTAATTGCTTTCATTGATGTGTAAAAAAGTACATTAAAAATGCGTTTTCTTCGTTGTTTCACATCCGATTGTTCCATAAGTTGCGTAAAATGTGTATGATAGATTTTTCCACATTCAGTATGAATTTGAGAGCTTTTGAAAAAAAAAAATCTCAAGTATTTCTCCCCTGGCCTATTCTTATGGGGAATTTCCATACGGTACTTTCCAATTTTTTTCCGGAAAAACCGTCCGACCGATTCTGAAAAACAATCCCAACCTATTCTGGTATAACACCAATTTGTAAAAAAAGTTTCGAGTTGATTGAAACTTTTTCCTGACTTGTATGCCGCGTACAAAATTACACACAAAAAAAAGGTTAAACAACGCCCGAAATTTTTCGGTATATGGAATGAAAATCTTCGCTACGCTCTTCTAATAAAGTTATTACGTTACCAGTACCCTATTGGTCTATTTGTGTTATTGATTGATTAACCTTTTAACTGCCGAGTTTTCTGACACCAGCTGTACCCCCTGTGCTGAGTTATTTTCCGTAAATACAATAGTTTGTACAAATAGTTCCAGTTACTACATTTATGATCATTTTCCCATAATTTTTCGACCGTATCACAGAAATGATGAGTTCCTCAATATCGGTTGGAAAAAGCACATTATTTCGCCAAGCCAGCCCGCCAACATGAGCCATTTTCACTCGTCTTGGAATCATAGTTTGACGTTTGAGTCGTTGACAAAACTTTCGTCTGAATAAACGCTTACTATGAAATATATCGAAAGGCGACGTTGTTCTCAAGCAGTACATATGTTCGGCCAATAGATCGCTCAAAGCACAAAAAAAATCAGATCGATAACTAAAGTTTGGCGGCCAGTAGAAAATAAACAGTAAAGCGCGGTATTCAAAACGCGTGCGTAGCACGGCGGGCTAAAACGCGCGTGTAGCAGTTGAAAGGTTAAATGGTCATTATCCTCAACTTCCTAGATATTTTCCGTTTCCGAGTCCCTCCCTCCGTAGGTCTTATCAAATCACTCTCGCCCGCGTAAACCTCGTTCCGCCCGCCAGCTTATGTTTACAAGTCCACAGTTTTCAACTTTTTTTGTGAACTTCAATTTGGTTTACGGACCTCCGTACAAACCATGGCAAGTTCCCCGTGGTGAGCCCCCCTCCCCTCTCCATAGGCCTACCATCAGCTTTCACTTCGTTTATCGACAAATCAATTCTTTTAAAACTTCTACGTAGGTAAGAGGTATCATAGAGTGGAATGAGTTACCAGCCAGCAGGACCCACTATCTCATGTAAATAATTTTAGGATCGAACTTAAAAGTGTATTGCAGTATTTTTGTATTCATAGGTATAACTTGTATCTATTCTGAATTGTAGGCCCTACTCTATTATAAGCTGCATTTAATTAACTCGGTATTGTATTGTAAACTCAGCCACCGAATATTGAAAGCATGTAATCTACTTATATATAAACTCTATTAGTATTGTTAACATGTATATTCAAAGCTGTTAATAAATGAATTACATTTGTTAAAAAAAAAAAAAAATGTCGTCTACAGGGGCAAAGATTGGGGTTAATTGAAAAACCAATTTTTGTTTTTGAATAGCTACCGGTAAAGGGTTTTCAGCGGTAAAATAGCAACTAGGCCTATGTGTATTTTATTTTTATTTAATTTTATTTGTTTTCCGAATGGTGGGTTTTCAGAATCCAAGGCCGTACTTTTGGTGGTAGAAATGTCTCGACAGGTCTCGGACGAGAAGATTTGTAGTACCTTTTCTGTTTTCATGTGACGTTTTATGATTATTTTCCGTAAGGATTTAATACACCAAAAATTTAAGCAGGCTTTATAGTTTTTTATTTCTTTGTATTCTTCTTTTTCATTCTATAGTGAGTGTAAAGATGAAAAAAAACGGCACATGTAGCGCAGTGGTTAACACGCTCGCTTCGTGTGATCTGGGAGGCGAGGTTCGATCCCCGCCGCCAACCATCTTGACAGGGGTTTATCATGGTTTCCCTCTATAGTCTACGCCAATGCCGGGATGGTCCCCACAATAAGTCGGCCACGACCGCTTCCTTCCCATTATCCAAGAACCTTCATCTCATTAATCATCCATCCGACGCCATTAGACCTCAGTATCATAACAGTGCGTCGTTAAACCCAATATATATGAAACAATATGTATTTCCTGATAAATTCCCATTTTGGGAATACAGTGAAACCTCTATCCATCATTTTTCAAGGGACCAGGAATATAAAACCATCCATGCAGGAATTACTGGTTATGGATGGTAACCAAATGATGTCAAAATAAAGGAAACGATGGTCGGAACGTCTGAGGTTCATGTATCCATTACATTCGGAAATTTACCAATTCATCGTTAGTGTTTACCCACTCATGAACAGCCGCCGGTGCTAGTCATTATCGCTAGCGTTAACTGAGTTACCGTGCTGTTCAGTCCCGCATAACATGGGTTTGAAACTCCTTCACATTCACTTCGATCGTTTCATTATCATCGTCATTGTAACCCCGTATAACCTACTGTGGTGGGGTCTTAAGCAACTGAAAAAAAAAAAAGAACGATAACAAATAAACTGTCATGTTTCGCACCTCTCGTCTCTGCTCGCTCGGCTGGTGCGTCCAAACTTGACGCGTGATGCAGCTGAACGACGCGTTCCTATCGTGTTCACGTTGTTGTCTTGTTTGCGCAGTTCGTGCGTCGGTTCTTGCGTCAGTCGCTCGAGCTGGTGCGTCGGCAGAACTGGGCCGCGGGCGTGGTGGGCGAGCTGAACGTCGCGTTCTTATCGTGTTCACGTTGTTGTCTTGTTTGCGCAGCTCGTGCGTCGGTTCTTGCGTCAGTCGCTCGAGCTGGTGCGTCGGCAGAACTGGGACGCGGGCGTGGTGGGCGAGCTGAACGCCGCGTTCTCCGCCACCGTCCTCCAAGTCCACCCGGCGTCCGCCAACGACTCGTACGGGCTCATGCTGCACTTCTGCGAGATATTCCTCGAAGAGCTGGCCAAGGTGAGTCGCGGACCAACGGTACATAGATTATTCATTATAATAATAATAATTTCTTTATTTCCAAAACTTTTTACAGCTATATTACCCTTTAGGATAAATCCTATTAAGGGTGTTTGGAAAGTAATATGAATATATACATTGAAAACATTATACACATTATATACATTTTTGAATATTTACAATGAAAAAAGATAACAAATCAACATTTTTGAGAACATAAAACATACAAAGGAATTTCACTATTGATATATAGGTAAGCTAAAGAAGCTGGAAAACGCAAGGAATAGGAAATTGCTAGGAAAACGCCATATATGCGTTGTTAGACGAGCGGACATTTAAGTTACAGTCCACTCACTGAGAGAATAGGATTCCTACCGTGGCGCATCCTGGTATCACTTTGGTGCACTGAATGATTTTCAACATGACAACACTAAAATCAGCTTAGCATGATACACACTAATAGAGGCTCTTTTGATTTTTTAAATCAAATAGATATTGCGTTTCATTGAATTCTTCTAGGTCAACTTGGCAAAACAAATTTATGAATTCAAATCACAGGTAATCTTGTTGCATGAAAAAATATTATTTTTAGCGGATTCGCATGGAAACATTGCTTGTTCACGAACCTGTATGGTTAACAGAACCACCAACCATCTGACAGAAAAAGGATGAAATTCACAAAAGACATACCCGTATTTTCACTGTTCGTTTCGTTTGAAGTGCACAAGATACATTTTATATTTCAAATATACTCATTTTTAATCATTATAATTATTGAAAACAACCAATAACGAGTGTATTTGTGAAATACCTCATATTTCTATATCGATGAAGTTTTCTTGTGGTGGCTGCACGAATCCTATTCTCTCAGTGTGTCGACTGTATATTAATCTTAACATATTCAATTTTAATAATTTCTTTTTTAACGTAAATTCTAAATTTATTATATTTTTTATGTTTCATAAATTGCATAAATTACATGAATTATGTTTCGAACTCAGTAAAAATATAATAGTAATCTTCGCTGCCAGCGATAAGTGTTTATTTCGTCTCTATACTAACTATAATTTCAATCTACAACCTTCTATTTCTGTTTGTTTTCCTTCTCTATTATTATTATTTTAGTAATTTTGTATGTCTGATCAATTCTAGGCCGGTTCCTATTATGTTATTTCTGTTATTTATTTTGATATTTTGACATTTATTATGTGGCCATGGCTCTATTAATTATGATTTCAATACACAGATAAGCCAGGTAGGCTTTGTGGGCTCTATTGTAGACCATTATATATTTTTTTCTGTATTATGTCAATAAAAAAAATGAAAAAATGAAAATGAAATGGGTAAAAACTACTTCGAGTGTTACCGATTTAGCACATTTTATGTTGAATTTCATGTTTAACTGTAGAGAATAACAATTTTACCATCAGCTGTTCACAATGTGATTGACCACAAGGATCCAGCTTGATAATCCATACAAAATTACAATTGAATTACAAAAATTACTTATATGAAATTATGAACTTATATCTAGGTATAAAAGTCGACGATTCAAAAAAAAAAATAACGTTATTGAAACAAAAATACAAATGATAATAATACGTTTGAAGATTAAGTAGTTGAAATAAATAAAATAAAAGTTTTGTATCGTTTATGACGAGTTATTATATAGATGATTGTGGAGAATGAAGGATGAGTCTTTTAAAATTGATGTCACTATGTGATCTAAATTGACGGTGGAAATGGCATATGTCTTTAAAAAATTAGTGCACTGGAAAGTTATGTACCGTATTGTCCCGAATATAAGCCAAGAGCCAACCCCTAAACTTTTAGATCAACAATTGATCACTCAAAAAATCATCACTCTTCCGAGTTAGAATTTAGTCAATTTCGTATTGCGCGCGTGAGGAAGCTATGCCAACTGCGTGTGAGAAACCGTTGAGAGGGGCCTCACGATCGTCATATGGCCCGCCCACTCATCAAGGTCTGACAAGACAATGCAGCTAACAGCTCAACGTGCCTATGTTTATTACTGCGCGATAAATAAAATTGATGGATTATGGGGAAATGATGCTTCTTCATGATAAAACATTTATTATACGTGTTTTTAGTGCAATATTTTGCAGTTTCAAGTTGATTCCATTGTTGAGAGTGTGCACGTAATCATATTTAGAGAAAATCGTGTTCTTGACCGATATTAGGCCGAGATCCGCAAATAAGCCGACGGTGACTTTTGGACTCACAATTTCGAGAAAAACCCTCGGCTTATATTCGGGTCCTTTTTATTATTATTATTACTGGAGGTATAACTCCGTGCTAAGAACTCGGCCCACTTGATCACAACTAATAGTGGGTAACGGCAGCCATGTTCCGTGCTCAAGCTGATTGTTGTCAGGTGTAGGCCGAACGAAACTTGTTTTATATTTAGTGTCTGAATTCAGGCCTTCTATGTTATCAAATAATGTAATAATAAAGGAGGCCTTGTCTTCTATATTATTACATAATTTGTGATAATAAAGAAGGCCGTGCTGAGTTACCAATGTGAAGTAGGACCCAACTGGCAGTTGAAATAAGAACATGTCCGCCGTTTCGAAGTAACCGGAAGTCTGGGATCTGGTACACGGCTCGTCGCTGAGTTATAGACCTCCATATATACAACTCCATGGTATGACTACATTGTGGTCCGTGCGTAAACCACTTGTGTTGTCCCGCAGGTGGGCGGCGACGATCTGCCGGCGGCGGCCGTGACGGAGCTGCTGCGCCCGTTTGTCGCGCACTACGCTGCGTCGAACCACAAGCACGGCCGCAAGGAGCTGCTCCGCCACGTGTTCGACCGGCTCATCCACCAGCACGACCTCGGGCTCGAGCAGAAGGCCAAGTTCGAGGCGTGGAGGGCGGTGAGTCAGTCCGTCTCGACGTGTTGTCGTAGTGGGCCCACTGTCGAAGGCCCGTTCACAATGCAATGCTAACACTAGGAAAACGCCATATGCGTTGTTAGACGAGCGGATAGTAATAGTTGGGTAAAAATGGGTAAAAACTGCTTCGAGTGGTACCGATTTAGCACATTTTATGATTTTTTTTCAAAATGGCTGACCCGATCGAGCTGAAAATTTCCATAAATGTGTATCAAAATGTAGTTCAACTTCATGCAAAATTTCATTTTTTTGGAATTTTTTTTTTCCGTTGTGTTATTCGAATGGGTATTTTTGAAATGTCTAAAATTCATAAAAAAAAAGTTACCACCCGATAATGTCACAAAACTATACAGATCTAAGTTATATGAGGAACCATAATGAAAAAAAGTTTGAAGATGATAGCTGTAGCCGTCCGACCTGTGAAGAACCGACAAAAAAACATAAAAAAAGAAAAAAAAAAGAAAAACGAACACCAATTTTTTTCAGTATGTCAAATTGAATCCTCGCTAAAGCTCGTCTAATTGACGCGAGCTGCCCCGGTGGCCAAGTCAATTATCGCTAGCGGTAGTAACTGAAGTCACCGTTGGGCGTGGGTTCGAGTCCCGCATAAGACATGGGTTTTTGTGAACGTCCTTTCACTCATCATCACTCCATCGTTTCGTTATCATCCACTCATTCGTACCCCCGTGTAACCTAGCTGTTGGTGGGGTCGTTGAGCAGCATTATAAAAAAAAAAAAAACATCAACGCGTAACACTAACATAAACGCGAGAAATATTTGTCTCATGGGATGGCGTTGGTCCATTTGGTTGCTAACTTGCTAGTTGCTATGGTTACGTGACCTTGTATGGCTTGAAATGGCCGATCAGTACAGTGTATACCAAAGCAACTGCAACCGCTAATAACAACGCAAAAACAGCGCGGGAAGTTTTGAACGAGTAAAAATTGATACCGGCAACATTTACTGTGCCAAAAATTTTCAGAATCTATTCTTGGTCGATTCTGAGGAATAGATAATCGATTATGAATTTTCAGAAACGCAGTTATCCCTAATATATAGGCCTATATATTCATGTTCTAATTTTAATTACGAAACAACGCGTTCCCGTGTTGACCCGGTGTCGTTTGTCTGCAGGCCGGTTTCCCCGGGACCTCCACGGACGACATGGTGCCCGTAGAGCCGGAGGAGGGGGAGGGGGAAGAAGAGGGGGCGGAGGCGGAGGGGGAAGAAGAGGGGGCGGAGGAGGCGGAAGAAGAGGGAGCGGAGGAGGAAGAAGAGGGAGCGGAGGAGGAGGGGGAGAAAGTGTTGGACCCGCGCGCCGGGAACGTCGACGTCGTCCTGCCGCAGATCACGTTCGATCCCGCCAGCGTTGCCGAACTGTTCCGCCAACCATCGCTCAAGGCGGGGCGCGCGCTGAGGAGAGCGCTCGAGAGGCAGGCCTACAAGTGAGTGAGAGAGAGAGAGAGAGACAGAGAGTGAGAGAGAGAGAGAGAGGACAGACACAGAGAGGGAGGGAGAGGGGGGGGACAGAGAGAGAGAGAGAGAGAGAGAGATGGGGGGGGAGAAAGAGAGGGAGAGAGAGAGAGGGAGGGAGGGGGACAGAGACAGAGAGAGAGAGAGAGAGAGAGAGAGAGAGACCATGGGCGGATTGCAAAGACGAATTTGTAAAATAGTCGCCCCGGTGGCCCAAGTCAATCATCGCTAGCGGTAGTAACTGAAGTCACCGTTGGGCGTGGGTTCGATCCCGCATAAGGCATGGGTTTTTGTAAACGTCCTTTCACCTATCATCACTTCATCGTTTCATTAACATCCGCTCATTCGTACCCCCGTATAACCTAGCTGTTGGTGGGGTCGTTGAGCAACATTGAAAAAAAAAGAAAAGAAGTTTAAACCCTGGCCTAACTTGGACAATGTCCAAGTACGAAATTGCATTGAAAGGCAATGGAATTTCGTACTTAGACGGCGTCTAAAGTAGGCCGGGGTAAAACTTCGTCTTTGCAATCCACCCAGGAGCCTTATTCCTGAGATAAATCAGATGTGAGAAAATTTTCTCATCTCACTTCTCGTCAGATTTAGTATTCTTGATAATGAAATACGATGAAGATTGTGAGAAACCATCAGATCCATCAAAATAGGAAGTGAAATAAAAATTGAGATATGAGAAAAAAGGGAGAAAAATTGATTCAGGAATAATAATTGGCCATTTCATGTGAGATAATCATCTTCTCACTCACTTTTATTTTTCTCACATCTCATTTATCTCAGGAATAGGGGTTCAGAGAGAGGGGGAGGAGGAAAATACAGAGAAACCTCTACGCAACGTTCCCGGATCGATCGTTGTCCTGCTTGTATCATTCATTTTTTCTCACCCCACTCCCATACAATTAATGTTGAATTTTCCCGCATGGATGGTTTTATTTTCTTGGTCCTTAAAAACCGATGGATAGAGGTTTCACTGTAGTCGATAAAAAAGACGACAACGAAGCGTTCAGCATGTTCTCGCACGGGGCTGCTCGATCGTCCGTCTAACGTCGCGATCGCGTCCGCAGGTTCACGGAGCTGGCCGCCGGCCGCTGCCCCCTGGGCGGCCACAAAATCCGCTTCCCGGAATTGCTGGAGGAGATGCGGGCGGAGAGGCGGAAGGGGAGAGAAGGCGTGCTGTGGGACGCGGTCGACGACCTGGAGGAGTTCGAGGCGCGGCTGAAAACGCGTACCTTCGACAAGGTCAAGAAGCTGAGCCGGCAGGAGAAGAAGGGGCGGTACACGGGCGAGAACGACGACAAGATCAAGATGCCCGGGCGCAAGGGGCCGAGCCAGCAGGAGAAGAAGGGGCGGTACAAGGGCGAGAACAACGACAAGGTGAGACGTCGTTACGTGGCGGTACAATTTATATGGATTCATATATCAAGCCTCGGGCTAATTTCCTAGACGCACCAAGTGATTGCATGGTTCGAATTAACCGAGTTTGAATTATCGAGGGTTTACCGTATATATATATCAATGAGTTATTTGTATCTCAGGTGTTCGGAGACTTCCTGGCAAAGAACGCCACCAAGAAGCGGTCGAAGGAGGTCGCCGAGGAAACGGGGTCGCCCAAGAAGGCCCGGCTGGACGACGAGGTCGCGCAAGGTCAAGCGGGCCCGGATAAGAAGCGGGCCGCTCAGGACGACGTAAGGAATAACTCGTCTACTAAATTAATTAACAACTAGGCAAACGCAGAATGTGCGTTGTACAATGAGAGCAGCCCACGTTAGCTCGGTCAGCTGAGGCACGCTTCAGACACTGAAGTCTCCGTTGGGCTTGGGTTCGAGTCCCGCATTAGGCATGGGTGTTTGTTTAATCCTTTCATCTATCATCGTTTCATTATCATCCGCTCATTCGTACCCCCGTATAACCTAGCTGTTGGTGGGGTCGTTGAGCAACATTAAAAAAAAAATCGTGACCAATTGATATGAACGGATGCGCCTAACGTGATGTGATTCTCGTTTCAGGTGAACGCCAGTAATTCCAAGAAGTCGAAGACTTCGACACTGCCTAAGGTAACGCCGACGATGCCAGTAGAAAGCCAAACACCCTCCAAGAAGAAGAAGAAGAGACCGCAGTTGCAAGGAACTCCTGTTATTCCTCAAAATAACCTGTCATCCAAGAAGAAGAAGAGACCGCAGTTACAAGGAATTCCAGTTATTCCTCAAAATAACCAGTCATCCGAGAAGAAGACACCTCAGTTGCAAGGAACTCCTGTTATGTCTCAAAATAACCTGTCATCCAAGAAGAAGAAGACACCCCAGTTGCAAGGAACTCCGGTTATTCTTCAAAATAGCCAGTCATCCGATGAGAAGACACCTCAGTTGCAAGGAACTCCCGTTATGTCTCAAAATAACCTATCATCCAAAAAGAAGAAGACACCCCAGTTGCAAGGAACTCCGGTTATTCTTCAAAATAGCCAGTCATCCGATGAGAAGACACCTCAGTTGCAAGGAACTCCTGTTATTCCTCAAAATAACCTGTCATCCAATAAGAAGACACCTCAACCGTTGGAAGGAACTCCCGTTGTGTCTCAAAATAACCAATCATCCAAGAAGAAGAAGACACCTCAGTTGCAAGGAACTCCTGTTATGTCTCAAAATAACCTGTCATCCAAGAAGAAGAAGACACCCCAGTTGCAAGGAACTCCGGTTATTCTTCAAAATAGCCAGTCATCCGATGAGAAGACACCTCAGTTGCAAGGAACTCCCGTTATGTCTCAAAATAACCTATCATCCAAGAAGAAGAAGACACCCCAGTTGCAAGGAACTCCTGTTATTCCTCAAAATAACCTGTCATCCAATAAGAAGACACCTCAACCGTTGGAAGGAACTCCCGTTGTGTCTCAAAATAACCAATCATCCAAGAAGAAGAAGACACCCCAGTTGCAAGGAACTCCTGTTATTCCTCAAAATAACCTGTCATCCAAGAAGAAGACACCCCAACCGTTGGAAGGAACTCCGGTTATTCCTCAAAATAACCAGTCATCCGATGAGAAGACACCTCAGTTGCAAGGAACTCCCGTTGTGTCTCAAAATAAGCAATCATCCAAGAAGAAGAAGACACCCCAGTTGCAAGGAACTCCTGTTATTCCTCAAAATAACCAGTCATCCGATGAGAAGACACCTCAGTTGCAAGGAACTCCAGTTATGTCTCAAAATAACCAGTCATCCAATAAGAAGACACCTCAACCGTTGGAAGGAACTCCCGTTATGTCTCAAAATAACCAGTCATCCAATAAGAAGACACCTCAACCGTTGGAAGGAACTCCTGTTGTGTCTCAAAATAACCAGTCATCCAATAAGAAGACACCCCAGTTGCAAGGAACTCTGATTATTCCTCAAAATAACCAGTCATCCAAGAAGAAAACACCTCAATCGTTGGAAGGAACTCCTGTTATGTCTCAAAATAACCAATCATCCAATAAGAAGACACCTCAGTTGCAAGGAACTCCCGTTATGTCTCAAAATAACCTGTCATCCAAGAAGAAGACACCTCAACCGTTGGAAGGAACTCCTGTTATTCCTCAAAATAACCAATCATCCAGTAAGAAGACACCTCAGTTGCAAGGAACTCCTGTTATTCCTCAAAATAACCTGTCATCCAAGAAGAAGACACCCCAGTTGCAAGGAACTCCCGTTATGTCTCAAAATAACCTGTCATCCAAGAAGAAGACACCCCAAGGGTTCGAAGTAACGCCGACCGCCGTCGAAGGTATCGGATCGTCATCCAAGACAAAAAAGACTCCGCAAATGTTCGAAGTAACTCCCGTAGTGTCCCAAAATAACCTGTCATCCGAAAAGAAGACACCTCAACAGAACGTCTTAACACCGATTGTTAACGGATTGTCATCCAAGAAGAAGACACCCCAAGGGTTTGAAGTAACTCCAGTAGTGTCTCAAAATAACCTGTCATCCAAGAAGAAGACACCCCAAGGGTTCGAAGTGACGCCGATTGTCGTCGAAGCCGGCGACTCGTCGCAGAATTCCGACGTTCCGAGCAGCAAGAAGAAGAAGCGTCTGTTCACGCTCGACAACTCTCCGGGCCACGTGCTGGCGTTGACCCCGGCCGACCCGGCGCCCTCTTCAGCCGACGACGCGTACAGCCCGGTGGGCGTGCTGGCGCGGCTGGAGGGCGCGGAGAAGAAGCGAGGATCGGCGGAGCGGAAGGCGGAGCGGAAGATGACGCCGCAGGTCAAGGAGAGCGTGGCGGAGAACAAGGTGGTGGCGGCGCTGAAGGAAGAGGTACGTACGGGCTGGGTTGTCGGACGAGGCGTGTTCTGAGAACCGAGGAGTTTTGACAACTTTTTTCTTTTTTTTTTTCTTTCATTTTTCATTTTTATCTGATCCTCTGTAGGGGCCTACTGCTGATTATTTTTTTTCAGCTTTCGTTTTTTTTTTCAATTTTTTTGTGTTTTTCTTGATTTTTGGATTTCTAGTGTTTTTTTTTTCTCTTCTTTTCTGCATTTTATTCACCTCAAAGTTGCACCCGATTTTTTCATTTGTTAGCCCCACGCTAAAAACCACAAATATACTTCATACATTATTAAATGAGATACCGTACAATTTTTCTAAAAAATGTTGATTATTGGCTGACGTGGCACGGTCAACCACGACAATACTGGCTGACGGTGAAAGGGTCAAAGAAGGGAATGTAACGAGAGTAGATAATCGCTCGACGCGATCCGACGGTCACTTTGAAACTGATCCTCGTGTGACCTCTGTTGCAACTGATCTTTACGTGACCTTTGTTGAAACTGATCCTCGTGTGACCTCTGTTGAAACTGATCCTTGCGTGACCTCTGTTGAAACTGATCCTTGCGTGACCTCTGTTGAAACTGATCCTCGTGTGACCTCTGTTGAAACTGATTCACGTATGACCTGTCACAGGTTCAGCAGCGCAGGCTGTCGCTTCGCAGGGTCAAGGTTGCGCAGGCCGTCGACCTCGACGCCAAGAAGCAGCTTACGTTCGGTGCCGACGCCATCCAGGTCACGCCGCCCAAGGTCAGTAGAGAGATAAGAATAAACGAGCCTTTTTCTTGTCTATTCATTATTTATTTTTCAGGTACCGGTAATAGAAGTACGGTAATAGGAATGTGAATTCCCTAATGAGAAAAAAATCTCAGGCTGGGGCATTGTTGAAATCAACATGATTATTAGTTTTATTACAGGCAAGCAATTGGGGTGATTTTTTTAAATAGCCAGAAGGGGTGAATTGGTGTTGGCAATTTTCTGCTGGTCCGAATTCGATACAAATTTTCAATTATGTGTATAATTTCCGTGTTCATATTAAGAGGAAAATTTGAATTATATTGGAGAGATTCTATTTTTCAATTTTCTCTGCTCGGCCTAATCTTATGGGGTTTTAAGGAACTTCTAGATGATGTTTCACAAAAATGGTCCAACCGATTTGACCCCAAAACTATAGGGTTCTAAGTTGGATGAGTTTGCGTACACAGAAAAAAATCAAGCTGATATTTCAACCATTTCCTTCGGTTTAATAGTGGTTTTGCCAAACATGGGATTACTAGATGGTAGTTAACACATGTGATTCACCAATCCACGTTCAAATGTTTCAGGTTATGAATTCCACTGCCTTCTTGACCTATTCACCTGACTGATTCCATAGAATATAATGGAGCCAATTTTGAAAATTGTATCATGGTGAATATCACTTGGTACATTTCACCATGGTAAATTTTACTCGGTACATTTCACCATGGTAAATTTTACTTGGTACATTTCACCATGGTAAATTTCACTTGGTAGGCCCTACATTTCACCTTGGTACATTTCACCTTGGTACATTTCACCATGGTAAATTTTACTTGGTACATTTCACCATGGTAAATTTTACTTGGTACATTTCACCATGGTAAATTTCACTTGGTAGGCCCTACATTTCACCTTGGTACATTTCACCTTGGTAAATTTTACTTGGTACATTTCACCATGGTAAATTTTACTTGGTATATTTCACCATGCTAAATTTTACTTGGTACATTTCACCATGGTAAATTTTACTTGGTACATTTCACCATGGTAATTTTTACTTGGTACATTGCACCGTGTGGTAAATTTCACTCGGTACATTTCACCATGGTAAATATTTTACCTGGAAAATTAACATGACTCGCAAATTTACCGTACATCACCAATATATACATCCTTGAGCATCTAGAACATGAGAGATCAGCTGATGAGTATGTTGTTGTTGCAGGAGGTGCTGTCTCGTAAGCGCCTGAGCCTGAACCCTGTCAGCGCCGTGGCCAAGGCAAGCAGTAAGCGCCAGAGCGTCGGGCCGTGGCTCGTAGAGGACGTTCCCGCGTCGCCCAAGCGCATGTCCCTCAGGATCGCTCAGGTAAGCGCGAGCTCGCTCGTTTAATAATACCATCAGGGTGTCTACAAGACTTGGAAACCTGGATAAGTCGGGGATTTTTTTTTATTGTCGGGTGGGGGATTTTACCCAAAATGTGAAAAAATCTATTGATTAAATACCGTTTTTGTCGTGTTATAATATCATCAGGGTGTCTACTTATCCAAGCTTGGATTGTTGAGGAATTTAATAAATCTGGAAAAGTCGGGGATTTTTTTTTTGGAGGGGGGGGATGGGAATTTTACCCAAATTGTAAAAAAAATCTAATTATTAAGTACCATTTTTGGTTGCTCCAAATTGAATTATGAGTGGATTCGGATTCGAAAAACATGGATTTGCACACCTCTAAGAAATACATTTAGAGTGAAAAGTAGTTTATTTTCATTGTACAGAACATTGAAAAACAATCAAATAACAACAACAACAATGAAAAACAAATAAATAATTTTCATTATTTTCATTGGGTTTCACTGTACTGCTTTACTGCTGACACTTTCGCGTCACCTTTTCCATGTCACTGAAACTGGATTGAAATGTGAATGAATGTAAATTGAATGTCGTACAACCCACCCTCGTCACACAAGAGATGCAACAAAGCTACAGCAAAGGCTAGGAATTACGGACAAGGATTTGTTAAACTGTGGTGTAAAACTCATGAATAGGCTTCCCGAGAGACTGAGGAACATTGAGGAGAGAAGTAGTTTTAAAAAAGACGTGAAGATTTTCCTCCTACAAGAAGTCTTTTACAATATGAACGAATTCTACGAACGAGCGTGGTAAAATTATGTCTTCAAACATGAAATGATTTATAATTAGTAAATACTTGAAATACTATATGTTAATTATATTGTAAGTTTCTTAGAGCTAATTGTACCAACTGATGATTAAATATTAACTAGTTAATCATTACTTGAGGTACAAAAATAACCAAGGTAACCAAGGGTGATAACAAGTTAATTTGCTAATTTTTGCTTAATTCACTAATCATCACTTGGTACAACCGGCTCTTAAACTTCTAATATATGTTCTAGTATATAGTTTCTGACAAGGTCAACACAATGTAAATTGTACCGTAAACAACTGATAATAAACAATGTGCGTTGTCGTAACGTGTGTCGTGTTGGCGTTGTTGCAGAAGATGAAGCCGAAGTCGCCGCCCGGCGTCAAGGCAGCGCTGCGCGGTAAGAGCGCGGCCGCTCGCAACACGCCCACCAGCAAGGCAGCGCTGCTAGCCGCCGCCAAAGTAAGGAGCTAGGCGCGATTATCCCCCCTCTTTCTCTTGACCAGTCGTCGGGCGTCGACGATAACGTCGGTTGACGATCGAGTGATTTCAGTTGACGATCTCGTTGAATCAGTTTGCGATCATGTGAAGTCAGTTGACGATCTCGTTGAATGAGTTGACAGCCAGTGATTTCAGTCGACGATCACGCTGAATCAGTTGACGATCACGTTGAAACGGTCGACGACTCAACTTTTGGGGTTTTTTACTTTTCATCTTTTGGGATTTATTATTTGTTATTAGTTTACTTATTGTAGTGATGACAAGTTTGTTTGGTTTAGACTTTATACTTGATTTTAGTTGAATGTTTTTTTTTTTAGGCCCATGTGATTACTTTTGATAATTGATTTAGTGGAAAAAAAATATTTTATAATAACTTCCAAATCGCTTGATGAAAAATTGATGATCCAGGATTTCTGATTGTTTACGCATTCGAAATGATATCCATTCAACTGATCGACCCTCATACATGCGCAGTGTAACCTCGTTGCATCGTTCCCGGATCCATCGTTCTCCCGCTTCTATTGTTCGTTTTGTCCTGCCCTATTCCCGTTTGGCTGATGTTGGATTCTCCTGATTGGATCGATGCTTAATTTTTCCTGGTCCCTTGAAAAACAATAGACAGAGGTTTCAAATTACGTAGTTTGTGTAGGGAAATAGGCTGAGGTCTAATGTATGCATAATTGTGTGAAAGGGGAAGAGAGAACGGCAGCTTACCGAGGTCCACAAGTAGATAGGCCTACTCATGGTGGAGAGCCATTGACAGAACACAGAGGTGAAAAACACACGAGGTTTCGACGTTTTGGCTGTTGCCTTGGTCACAGTAGAGTAGGTAATCATGCTCTACTGTAACCAAGGCAACAGCCGAAACGTCTAAAACCTCGTGTGTCTAAATCATCTCTGCGTTCTGTCAACGGCTCTCCACCACGAGTTGGCCTATCTACGGTAAATTTCTCATACTCGGTACCATACATAATTTTGCAAATTTGATCCTGAAAACCGTGTTTTCCAATAGATAAACATTGAATCCATCGAAAAACGGCGCCTGACAAATAAAATTGTTACTCTAAAATTGAATAAAACAGTCCTAAAGGTTATGAAATTACACGGACATTGATCACAGTCAGCCATCTTTGGAGGTTAGGACACCAACCTTGACCAACTAACCCACCATTTGGCACCGAGTAACACAAGATTACCCTAGATCTACTTATAAACCTCGGTAAACCGCTGTTCTCTCGTTGTCACATAGATAGAGGTTTCACTGCATTGTAACTAAATGATGATTCATTTTCTTTATACCCGTGAGTATGATAACAGTCTAACGTCTCCATTTTGTTCTAATTCGACTTGTAAGCTCCATTTTCTAACGTATTTTGTTCTAATTCGACTTGTAAGCTCCATTTTCTAACGTTTTTTGTTCTAATTCGACTTGTAATCTCCATTTTCCAACGTATTTTGTTTCAATTCGACTTGTAATCTCCATTTTCTAACGTATTTTGTTTTAATTCGACTTGTAATCTCCATTTTCCAACGAATTTTGTTCTAATTCGACTTGTAAGCTCCATTTTCTAACGTATTTTGTTCTAATTCGACTTGTAAACTCCATTTTCCAACGTATTTTGTTTTAATTCGACTTGTAAGCTCCATTTTCTAACGTATTTTGTTTTAATTCGACTTGTTGGTCGTTACCTGTAAAACTTGTAGCGTTCGACCGGACGTTGTACTAGACAATAAAGTGCTTTTTGACAGCTAATACTGATGAGTCGTTATTTTGCACTTTTCCTTTTCTTCCTTCTCGCGCGCCGGCTTCCGTCTTTCGTCGGACGTTTGCGGGTTTCCACGGTGATGAGGGTCGACCGAGGAGTAGGGTGAAGAGTTATTGATTGAGAGTCCACGGGGGTCGATTTAGCGGATTATCTGGTATTTGGTGATAACTTTTGAACGGTATAAGATATCGAAATTATGAAAACGAGGAAACATAGATATTTTCAATACCTTCAAGATGGTGTATGTAATAACTATTTATCTCATATCGCATAATTGTCAGGCGTATACGGTTAAAAAAGATGTGTTTTTAAGCATATACGCCTGACAATCAGGCAAATTGAGATAAATAGTTACTACTTCCACCATCTTGAAGGTATTGAAAATATCTATAATTCCTCGTTTTCATAATTTCAATACAGTGAAACCTCTATGCATCGTTGTTCAAGGGACCAGGAAAATAAAACCATCCATGCATGAAAACGATCCATCTAGTAAAATTTAACATTGGTTATACTTATATGGGAGTAGGGTGGGATAAAATAAATGATAGAAGCGGGAAAATGATAGATCCGGGAACGATGCATAGAGGTTTCACTGTATTGAAATTCTGAAAACGGGGAAATATAGATATTTTTCAGTACCTTCAAGATGGTGGAAGTAGTAACTATTTATCTCAAATCGCCTGATTGTCAGGCGTATACGCTTGGAATTACACTTTTTTAACTGTATATGCCTGACAATTATGCTATATGAGATAAATATCTATCACTTCCACCATCATGAAGCTATTGAAAATATCCGCGTTTCCTCGTTTACATAATTTCGTTATCTCATACCGTTCGAAAGTTATCACCAAAAACCAGATACTCCGCTAAATCGACTCCCAAGGTCTTTTGAGGAAATTGAAAATTAAAATTGAAAACCCTCAACAATTGTAGATCTTACAATAATAATTGCAGATCATTGATATAATTCTTTACAATCTGTTGAATTATTTTTTCTTCAATGCAGTGAAACCTCTATGCATCGTTCCCAGATCCATCGTTTTCCTGCGTTTATTATCCATTTTGAATATTGAAATGTTGAATTTTCCTGGTCCCTTGAGAATCGATGGATCGAGGTTCCACTGTGAATAAAAGTCTTAATATACGATCATTGTTGAAAGTAACGTACAGGGATCGTTGACGATCCTAAATGCCACTAAAATGGTGGCTTCAAACAAGCAACAGGTACGACAGCGCTCTGAAATCTTCGAGTCGTGAGGTAGGTTCGCCGTGCGCCAATCGTGACTTCAAGTGGCATGATCATGATTTGGTAGCCGCTGCTCATCGCAATCGAGCGTTGTTATTCAACTTGGTAAACCAACTTTCAAGTGGTTAAAAACCGCCCCGTAGGAACGTTCCCCCGCCTTGTAGGAAAGTTCCCTTGTCCTGCAGTAAGTTTCCTCCGCCTCGTAAGAAAGTTTCTCTTCTTGTAGGAAAGTTCCCTTGTCCTGCAGTAAAGCTCCCCCCACTCCTCGTAAGAAAGTTTCCCCGCGGCCCGCAGGTAGTCTAACGCGGCGCTCATCTTGCAGGCGCTGATATCACCGCCGGGCAGCGGCAAGAAGGTGAACATCGTGCTCAACAACAACGTGGCGCAGGAGGTGTCGGAATACCACCGGGCGCTCCGCAGCAGTCCGGGCATTCCGTTTGACGCGGACAAGAAGCCCAGTCAGTCGGCGCTCAAGCCGGCGGCCGTTAGCAGCCCGATCAATCCGTTCTACCTGCTCAAGCAGAAAAAGCTCAACAGGATCAGCAAGTAGTGATCGACGCGCCGTTCCTCGACAGACGCGTCGTTCCTTGACGCTATCGCGGCGTTTTGTAATGATGTAATGTCTTGTAATCAACGCGTTGTGCGTAACAAACGCGGCGGCGCGTGACTGTCGCGTCCGTTCTGTAATGATGTAATGTCTCATAATTAACGCGTTGTCCATAATAACGCGTCCTCTCATAGTGGTACGAATTTTGCGTAATAATATGTCATCTTTTAACAAACGAATTATGCATAATAACGTGTATTCTTGTAAAGGATCAAATTTTGCGTATTAATGCGATGTCTCGTGAATAACGCATTATGCATATTAACGTGACATGTTGTAATGAACGCGTTGTGTGTTACGAGTTGATCTCGAGGCTAACGCGTCGTTCTGTTATGATCTAATGTCTCATAATTAACGCGTTGTGCGTTTCAACGATCTGGTTTGTAATGAACGAGTCATGTGCTATAGCGTGTCATCTCATAATCAAAACGCAATAACGCATTTTCTTGTAATGGAAAAAATTTTACGTAATAACGTGTCATCTCATAATTAACGCGCTGTCCATAATGACGCGTTTTCTTGTAATGGAACTAATGTCTCGTAATTAACGCGTTACATCGAGACGATCGCGTAATAACGCGTTCTTGTAAGGAACGTTCGTGTTCACAGTAGGGTTTTGTACGATTATAACTTGATGGACGTCTTCGCGACTAGATGTCGGAGCTGGATCGAACGTAATATTCGCCGTCTGATCAAGAGCTACGTAACTTGTCTACTTCGCACCTGTTCACAGTCCACAATCACTAGAATAATTCCAACGAGAGAAGATTTCCGAAGGTACGTTTACTTCTCTGCTTTGAGCAACAGGCAACCAATTTGAAACTTTCATAAGCTCCGTGGGTGAACCGCCTTGATTAGAACTGCTATAATATCTCCCGCAGACGCCGCCCCGGTGGCCAAGTCAATTATCGCTAGCGTTAGTAACTGAAGTCCCCGTTGGGCGTGGGTTCGAGTCCCACATAAGACATGGGTTTTTGTAAGCGTCCTTTCATCTATCATCACTTCATCGTTTCATTATCATCCGCTCATTCGTACCCCCGTATAACCTAGCTGTTGGTGGGGTCGTTAAGCAACATGAAAAAAAAAATCCCGCAGACAGTTAGTCCTGACAGTTTAGACAAGTAAACAAAACTTCCGTTATATTGTGGGCCACAGCGAGATGTATTGATGTATGTTCATTCATATTTCATTTTTTTAACTGATACATTGTATAACATATGCTATACCATGTATTATATTCCACAGAATAGAAAAAATTATTATTATTATTATTATTATTATTATTAGAAACTATTTCTCTGATTGGTCAGCGCATGTTGCTCGTTGCTCAAAGCACGAGAGTAAACGTACCTTAACCGAGATGAACCGACGTTCTTAGCAGCATATTTTTGTTTGAAAGAACAGCCAAAAAACGTACAAATTATCCATGTTTTTAGCGTAAAGTATGACCTCGTTTTATAATGTGGTCGTGTGTAACATATTCAATTTTTTTTACTGAATAATAATCTCTTTCCTGAAGTGGTCCAATACTTGGAATTATTTTAAACGAAAAGTTATCGCGGTGGCAACAGTCGGAACAAGTCACTGATAACGAGAAGTTATCATTTTGAGGTTATGTTGGCAACGGCTCTTATTAGTCGTTACTGCCGCACGAGGATAGTTTCCGTTACTTTTAGGGCTGTGCGAGGTTCGATCGAGTCGAGGTCAGTACTCGGAACTCGGTCGGAAATATTTTTTCTGGGATCGAAATTTAAAGTCTCGAAATGCGTTCAGATCTCGAACCAACTCTAACTCATACCTTTAGCAAAATTGTTACCTTTTTCATTTGACAGATTGGAATTATAATGCAGTGCCTGAAACTTGTGAGAAAGTTATTTTTCTCCATTTTTATATTTAATTTTGAATCGATTCGAATTCACTCCCTGAAACTTGCTTCAGTCTCGCTTGAAAATGAATAAAACTCGTTCGAACCTAAAAAGCTCCGCTCGTACAGTCCTAGATATTTCAGTTCTGTGCCCAGTCCGCCACTTTGAATGTAGCTAGCGGATATATCCAGCCTCTGATCGACACCGATTGGTCATCCACACGATAACTCGGCTGGAATATCACATATCGGTGGTGGAAAGGCAAAGTCGTAAGCGCCAATTTGAATATTTCTCACGGGAAGTTGTAAACGTTTAATAAATTCAAAATTGAAGATGTAATTTTCCAAAAATGTGTGATATTTGAGCACACTTTTACTGGTTGTCACAAATATATATATTTCTCAAAACCCAGATAACCAATTAGATTGGGCCAGGGGGTGTTCCCACCAATTCTTCTAGGGCAGTCTTCTTATCAGTCGGTTCCTGCCAGTTCCGACTTCTTCAAATGTTTATGTAAATTCATCAAGTTTTCATGAATTTGTATTTTAATAGTACAAAATATTTGTCGCTTATGACAAAATGTGTTGTATTTTAATTGCGAAATTGCATAGCATATTTGGCGCTTACGACATATTGTGTTGGCGCTAACGACAAAATGTACAGAATCCTTGTCGCTTACGACACAATTATATTGGTGACCACGCCTAATGTATTGACATGTCGCTTACGACACTTTGCACATCGATGAAGATGATCTTATAAATTGTATATCACGAAAAAAAATATGGCTCACGACATTTTTCCTTTCCACCGTCGATTTGCTAACGAATAACAATAACTTAGTTTAACCAATTTTAGTTCAATTTTGCATACATTTATTTTTATATACTAACAATTTTATACAACAGGTATTGTAAGAATTGATACTTTTTTTCAGTTTGTAACGGAGTACTGGTCGTCGTTGATTCTGTCTATTTTTTAAGGCATTCTGTTATATTTGTAATATTGTATGAGGTAAAATTACAATGGCATTATTTTATTCATGATATTTCTTAAATAAATGATATTTAAATTTTCAATGTTCCTGTTGTTTCCACGATCCTTCTTTATACCTGAAATATATGGATGGTGGAACGGTAAAACGTCGTAAGCGACATTTTTTGTCCACTACTCCATATAAACCAACGTTCCACGCTCAGTTATCCAAGTTCAACCCGTTACTTCACACTCAGTCATTTGTTAGCAGCCACTGCAAACAAGAACAAGGTGAGACTATGACACAGTGAAGTGGCCGGCTCTAAGAACTGTTCCGTTACTTCACACTCAGTCATGTTAGCAGCCACTGCAAACAAGAACAAGGTGAGACTATGACACAGTGAAGTGGCCGGCTCTAAGAACTGTTCCGTTACTTCACACTCAGTCACGTTAGCAGCCACTGCAAACAAGAACAATGTGAGACTATGACACAGTGAAGCGGCCGGCTCAAGGAACTGTTCCGTTACTTCACACTCAGTCATGTTAGCAGCCACTGCAAACAAGAACAAGGTGAGACTATGACACAGTGAAGCGGCCGGCTCAAGGAACTGTTCCGTTACTTCACACTCAGTCATGTTAGCAGCCACTGCAAACAAGAACAAGGTGAGACTATGACACAGTGAAGCGGCCGGCTCAAGGAACTGTTCCGTTACTTCACACTCAGTCATGTTAGCAGCCACTGCAAACAAGAACAAGGTGAGACTATGACACAGTGAAGCGGCCGGCTCAAGGAACTGTTCCGTTACTTCACACTCAGTCATGTTAGCAGCCACTGCAAACAAGAACAATGTGAGACGAACTGTTCCGTTACTTCACACTCAGTCATGTTAGCAGCCACTGTAAACAAGAACAATGTGAGACTATGACACAGTGAAGCGGCCGGCTCAAGGAACTGTTCCGTTACTTCACACTCAGTCATGTTAGCAGCCACTGCAAACAAGAACAAGGTGAGACTATGACACAGTGAAGCGGCCGGCTCAAGGAACTGTTCCGTTACTTCACACTCAGTCATGTTAGCAGCCACTGCAAACAAGAACAAGGTGAGACTATGACACAGTGAAGCGGCCGGCTCAAGGAACTGTTCCGTTACTTCACACTCAGTCATGTTAGCAGCCACTGCAAACAAGAACAAGGTGAGACTATGACACAGTGAAGTGGCCGGCTCTAAGAACTGTTCCGTTACTTCACACTCAGTCATGTTAGCAGCCACTGCAAACAAGAACAAGGTGAGACTATGACACAGTGAAGTGGCCGGCTCTAAGAACTGTTCCGTTACTTCACACTCAGTCATGTTAGCAGCCACTGCAAACAAGAACAAGGTGAGACTATGACACAGTGGTACTTGCATGCTTCATCAGAATATAACAAATGAGTGGCATAGCTAGCTGTAACCGTATAAATTGTTACGTTATAATGAACTCTTGGTAGACTGAGCTACGGAGGGCTACATTAGAAAGTGAGAGAGTCAAGAGAGCACTTATTTTTGGTATGCAGGGAGATACATGGTGAAATCATTTGGCACTTACAACAAATGTGTTGTATTTAATTGGGAAATTGCTCATCATATCTAGCGCTCACGACATATTGTGTTGGCGCTTACGACAAAATGTACAGAATCCTTGTCGCTTACAACAGAATTATATCGGTGAACACGTCTCATGTAGGTATTGACATTTCGCTTACGTCACTTTGCACATCGATGAAGATGACATCTAAATTGTATATAACGAAAAAAAAAATGTAGCTCTCCATCATCGATTTAGCATGCCTGATGGTTTCTCTCATACCTGCTTTAGTTGGATTTTCCAGTTTTTCAATTGGTTGAAAAAAAAAACATTTTTATTTAGTCGAGGGCAAAATTTCTTGACGGTTCTTATTATTGAGTGACTACGCTCTGGGTTCTAGGCCTACCGCCTACGTGATTCAAACTTTTCAAGTGGTTCCTCCTTTATTAGAAAGTGCGTAAGATCTTCCTCCACTTCCACCACAGTAAGAGGATCCGGGTCCATCCTGCAGGAACAACAAGACGATAACTTGCGAAAACAAGCACTTGTTGGAGCACTACCGTCGTAAAGATTAAATGAACTGGAACTAATGAGTTACTGGCTTCATTGCTCAAAGTATAAAAACTAATTGGACCCTAGGCCTAGGACTTCACCCAAACCATTGAGTTTTTAATCAAACTCGATTCCCGAACGATTTTTGCACAAACTATTCAACTCAACCTTATCACACATGAAACCACTGATAACTAATTGGGCCCACCTGGAACTTTCAATATGTCAATTTGTAACTTGTGTAATCTATTGTAGGTGTAGGCCTACCTTGATCTAGGCACATATAAAAGAAATTCTTATTCTTCTGTGTCATATTTCTATTTTCATTTTTAATTCTATATTATTATTTTTATATCAATATTAACAATGTATATACTATGTAAATTTTACTCTGACGATACCCATACTTGTATTATGTACTAGTAAACAGGATGAAAATAAATACAATACAATACAATACAAAGTTATTGATTTCCAGTGTTCGTAGATTATTGTAACTTTATAGAAACATAATATGTAGAGTTATCACAGTACAAACTCTTTCAAATTCAAAATGGGCCTAGCCGCCTAGGCCTACTTGAAGCAAAAAGAAGAAGAAGCGAAGTGGGCGAAGGCTTGTAATTTTATTTTTTGAGGTTAGGCGTATGCTTGTGTCTTCAACTTTTGCATCAGTTGAATTGCTAGACCCGTAAGCTTGCCTCTTATGACTGTTTGTAACAACTTTTACAGACTTAATGGTAAACGAGCCGTAGGCCTAGTATAGGCCCAGACCTTCAAATCAATAATCTAGGTCAAGATAGGGCCACATCACGCCTATTCTATAAGCCTACAAAGTGACATAATCATTGACATAATTAAAGTTTCAGGTGAGTTATCAATGGTTGTAGTTGTGAATAAGGTTACGTTGACTCCCTAGTTTGTGGAAATCAATTATTTGAGTTAGGTCCTAGGTCAATTGGAGTTGAATTAGTTTTTGTGGGTGGAGTAGGCCTAGGCGTACAAATCCATAAACTCATCGGTTGCAGGCCTGTGCTAGGTCTAGGCCTAGTTTGTATTAAACTTTGAAAAAGTCGTGAAAGTAAATTGCTTGTTTTCCCAATTTGTATGTGGTCGGCCTTCATCCGTCTTCACTCTTCTTGCATCTGTAGGGCCAATGGTAGGGCCATTAAGTATACAGGTTAGATACTTAATGGTAGGGCTATGTATGAACTGTTTGTATTGTTGCCTAGGCCTAGGTCACCAATAGTATAAATGGCATTACACCAACAGTGACTAGTCACAGAGTCTGAAGACTATTCAGTCGAATCGATTCGGTCGTAAACGGTATAAACGTGCTGATAAACACGTCAATTTTAAGGCATAAATGATCTTGTTCCAAGACGCTACAAGATGTGATTTGTCACTGTTAAATCGCATCTGAAATGTGTGAACAGGTCAAAACGGTTTGGAGGATCGTGCCCGATAATCTATGTCTAAAGGCGGTATGAATAAGCTAATACCGGTAGGCCTATGTCTAGCATTTCTCGATTTCCTAAATTTTCACTGATGAGAAAGATTTAATCTCTGTAATCAAATCATCTCGTATAGGCCTACCGAAGCCAATAGATTGTAGTTATCAGTTCAGTCTGTCGTTAAACCCGATGTAGATAGATAGGTATGAAGAATACGGCTGGCCGCAATGATTAATAATTTAGTATATCGCTGGTGGGAAACAAAATGTCGTAGGGAAAATAAATTATTTCGTGATATGCAATTTAGAAGGTCATCTTCATCGATGTGCAAAGTGTCGTAAGCGACATGTCAATACATTAGGCGTGGTCACCAATATAATTGTGTCGTAAGCGACAAGGATTCTGTACATTTTGTCATTAGTGCCAACACAATATGTCGTAAGTGCCAAATATGTTATACAATTTCCCAATTAAAATACAACACATTTTGTCGTGAGCACCAAATATGCCGTGCTATTTCCTAATTAAAATACAAGTTCGTGAAAACTTGATGAATTTCCATGAAAATTTGTGACAATCTGTAAACGTATGCACGAATAACGCACACAAACTTTTAAAATTATATCTTCAAGTTTGAATTTATGAAATGTTTTCAACTTCCAGTGGAAAATTGGTAATTTTGTGTTACTTGGTACCAAATGGTGGGTTAGTTGGTCAAGGTTGGTGTCCTAACCTCCAAAGATGGCTGACTGTGATCAATGTCCGTGTAATTTCATACTGTTTAGGACTGTCTATTCAAGTTTTATTTGTCAGGTGCCTTTTTTTTTGATAGATTTGATGTATATCTATAAAAAAACACAATTTTTAGGGAAAAATTTGCAAAATTAGGAATGGTACCGAGTATGACAAATTTAGGCCTACCGAGAAATATTCAAAATGGTGCTTGGGTCTACGACATTTTGTCTTTCCACCATCGATATATTTATATTCATAAATAATTATCATAATATGATGAAATAATATATCATATAATAGGCCCACTATAATAATGCTGCGCAGAAACTTATTTGACACATTATTACTGATATTATATTCTGACAAGAACTTGTGCAGATCTCGTTTGAGAGTCGTCTAGTCATCGTCTTGTTTATTCCTGCAGGATGGACCCGGATCCTCTCTCTGTGGTGAAAGTGAAGGAAGATCTTACGCACTTTCTAATAAAGGAGGAACCACTGGATAAGTTTGAATCAGGTATAGATAGAAAGATAAAATATTCATTGTCATACAAAATCCACGTTACAATGGTAGGCCTAGGCCTATAGGGTAAATTATACATACTTGTTAGGATGTTGCCCTACAGACAATCAAGAATTGAAAAACTATCAAATATAAATCTAGTATAGCCGCCCCGGCGGCCAAGTAAATTATCGCTAGCGGTAGTAACTGAAGTCACCGTTGGGAGTCCCGCATAAGGCATGGGTTTTGTAAACGTCCTTTCACCTATTATCACTTCATTGTTTCATTATCATCCGCTCATTCATACCCCCGTATAACCTAGCTGTTGGTGGGGTCGTTAAGCAACATTAAAAAAATAAAAATAAATAAATCTAGTACCTAATATAATAAAGTTGTAATAATGATTAAGTCACCACTGTATCATAGTCTCACCTTGTTCTTGTTTGCAGCGGCTGCTGAAGTATCGGGGCACGAGTGTGAAGTAACGGGGCAGTTCCTTGAGCCGGCCGCTTCAAGCACGAAGCAAGGAATGGAACAGGATGGCCTACTTGTAATAAAACAGGAAAAACCGGATATCCCGGATGAATGCGAGCTGGAACCGCAGGAGTTAGACGAGATAGCTTTCGTGGCGGTTAAAGAGGAACCCTTCGAAGAAAGTGAGTTTACGTGTTTTTTTTCAATCAAAATGAATTTTATTACGTAAATCTGAGGATCACACATCACGTGTAGGCCGTATGTATTTATATTTTATTTATTCATTCATTCTCCATTTGATCAATACAGTGTACCAATATAGGATTTGTCAGGCTAAAACTAAACTAGAATTACAGATAAAGTTGAATAATTAAATTACAGTTGTATTCAGTGAATATACAGAACAACTATTAATAGTAAAAAGTAAAATTATATACATTGAAAACTGAAGAAAGAAGGGATATCGGTTGAGTTGATTTTCTCGGAAGGGGGTCAACGGTTGAATAAATGTATTTATTTACTGATGTTTATATTCAATCAATCAATCAAGTCTCTATTCGGTCTGCGTAGGAAGGGGCCACGTGCCGGTGGCAGACGATGGTATTTACATAGTTCTGTTGATAACCAAGAGTTTGAGTCTACAGTCGATTAAAAAGAGAATAATAAAAGTATCTTCATATATATATATATATATATATATATATTTATTTATTTATATATTGGGTTTAATGACGCACTGTTATGATAGCGCAGATCTAATGGCGTCGAATGGATGATTAATGAGATGATGGGATGATGGGATGAAGGTTCTTGGGTAATGGGAAGGATAGTGGGAAGGAAGCGGTCATGGCCGACTTATTGTAGGAACCATCCTGGCATTAGCCTAGACTACAGAGGGTAACCATGAAAAACTGGGTTCGAAATCCCCCTCGCCTCCCAGATCACATGAAGCTAGCGCGTTAACCACTGCGCTGCATGTGCCGATATCATTATAATTAAAACTCGACTAAAAAATAAAATAAAGGCTAATAAATAAGTTCTCTCAATAATGATAATATATCTGTACTTGCAGGTGACAATAACCAAGCAGACGACGCAAGTTCGATAATAACCACCGACGATTTCACCGAAGACGACGACACGCAAACATCGGCTACGAGTGTGGACAATCTAAAGATTCGTCTGAAAACAGCCGTTTCCAAGAGAAACAAACGAGGAGATTCATCCTCGAAGATTGTAACGTCGAAGTCGACCAAAGAGATTAATCCAGTCGCCAACAGAACCTGCCCCGAGTGCGGTCACGTATTCTGCCGGCCAGCGAACTTGAAGCAACACATGTTGACGCATACTGGCGAACAGCCCTTACAGTGTACGGAATGTAGTTATAAGTGTACCAACGCTTGGAGTCTGCGAACGCACACGATGATACACACGGGAGAGAAACCATTCCAGTGCAAGGTAGGTCTTCCGAGGTTCCTGATGTTTGTTTTCATTGAACGGTAAGAAAATGCACGAAGTAAGAGCCAGTCACGCCAAAGTAACGAACGTTACAAAACAGTCTCATAAACATACGAACAATAATTCTGTCATTTGATGAGATCGATGAACAACGATTATCAAGGTGCTGAGAAATTCATCACTAATTTTTTTCCATGTTCACAAACCAGTGTACAGTGAAACTTCGATGCATCGTTCCCGGATCCATTGTTCTCCTGCTTGTATCAGTCATTACTTCTAACTCCACTGCCATCTAATCAATGCTAAATTCACCTGGATGGATCGTTTTCATTCTTCCTTGAAAAACGATGGATAGAGGTTTCACTATAATTGAATAGAAAGTATATCATCTCCAAGATATTTTAATGCTCTCTTGCATTGAATTTTTAAACACTTTGGATTACAGTGAAATCTCTATTCATCGTTCTTCAAGGGACCAGGAAAATGAAACCATTCATTTTACAAGGGCACAACATATCAACTTGATTTTGCCAGTCCCAAGTCCTCTTCCTCCTCCACTTCCATCTCAACTCTATTCTCAACCTCCCTCCATTTCTTTCTATTCTTCCACCATTTACCGCTCTCAACTTCAATCCATACCTCTCCTCTCTCTTCAGCATCTCTTCTCACACCCATCTTCCATCTCTCTCTCCGTCTCCCCACTCTTCTTTCATCTCCACACATTCACACATCACACATATATATTTTACGTGTAGCCGCCCCGGTGGCTCAGTCAATCATCGCTAGCGGTAGTAACTAATTAGATTGGGCCAGGGGTTGTTTCCACCACTTCTTCTAGGGCAGTCTTCTTATCAGTCGGTTCCTGCCAGTTCCGACTTCTTCTTCCTCTTCTTCACTACTACTACTATCCTCTCCTTCGTCTCCCCACTCTTCTTTCATCTCCACACATTCACACACATCACACATATATATTTCACGTAATTTTTTACACATCTAATTCTAAATCTCGTCTCCAGGTATGTCTCCTGAGGTTCCGTCAACAAGGCAGTCTAACCGTCCACAAGCTAATCCACACTGGCGAACAACCCTTCCAGTGCACCGAATGTCCGTACAAATGTCGACGATCGACTCTCCTCAAACGCCACATGTTGATCCATTCCGGGGAATATCCCTACCAATGCCAGGATTGTTCCTTCAAATGCCGGGTATCAACGGGTCTGAAAACCCACATGATGACGCACACTGGCGAACATCCTTTCGTCTGCAACGAATGTCCGTTCAAGACGAGATTACTCCACGATTTGAAGATGCATAAAATGATCCACACCGGTGAACTGCCCTACGAGTGTGGACAATGCGACTTCAAATGTCGAGTAGCCGTCGGTTTGAAGAAACACGTGATGACGCACACCGGCGAAAAGCCTTTCAGCTGCGACGAATGTACTTTCAAGTGTCGTACCGCGACGGATCTACGACGGCACAAGTTGAAACATACGAGCGATAAGCCGCTAGCGTGCAAGGAGTGTAGTTATAAGTGTTCGCGGCAGGTTCTGTTGAGGACGCACATGTTGAATCATGCGGGGTTGAAACCGTTTGCGTGTAAGGAGTGTTCGTTTAGGTGTAATCAGGCGGCCGGTTTGAAGAGGCACGAGGCGACGCATAAGAAAGTGAAGGATGAACTAGAGTAGTTGTGACGTTGGTGAATGTGAAGAAGTGGACAAGTAGTTGACGAGGAGTTACGCTCAAATTGCCAAATAAAGGCCCGTTTTCATGGCTCGCGGTGGCGTTTAAAAATATCGTCTGCCGCCTGCGCTGTTCACAAAATCGCGTTTCTTCTCATCCAGTTCGAAATTTCATTCATTTATTCGAATATGTAATTCGAGTTTAATTCAGGCGTTGAAGTGATTCTCAGCATCGTACCATGTGGCACGCAAATACAATAAGAATGAATATTTGAAATGTACTAATTTAGATTTTATATTTCCACATAACCTCACTTCTTGTATGTGTGTGGGAATTGAACCAAGGCATTTTATTTCCAAAGTTGAAATTATTCCATCTCTCGCGGCAGCGAGCAACAGGTTCAAGCGGCAGAATTCACGGCTTACTGGTTGGCCAGAAAGAAAAACGCGAGGCGCGATCCATGAAAACGGACCTTTCTTGTATTCTTGTAATATCAAGTCCTGTGGACCAATAAAACATACATACTTAGTCATTGTAATTAACAACACTGTCTTTAAATGTGATTACCAGTTCTATTAAATACTATAAATCAAGAATAACCATTATATCTAGTAGCTATTTGTTTCAAATATATATATTATTTTTCATTATTTATTCATAAATTACAGCTTTGGACCATTGGTCTGGTGACAGTTACTATAAATACTAGTCCTTATTTCGATAACAATGTCAATTTTAAGTTTATGTATTGAATTATTCGCTTCGAAACGGCTTAACATTCAGTTGTTGTTTTCTTTCTAAAAGAATTTCATTTTCTAAATTTCCTGCCTGGTTAAATCTTATTGAAGTTTTTTCCAATTGTGACCAAAAAGATTTGGCCCAAAAACTGTGAGCGTACAGCTGTAAGCTGGATAAAGGTCATCAAAACCCTGAAACTAAATTTCAACGAATAATTATGCTATTTATTTTCCTAATTTTAGAGAAAACTAGAAATCATTCAATTCAAGATATTGTAACCATTTTATCTATCTCCAGGACCAATTGTCGATTCTGAAACTCGATTCTGTTCATGTTTCTATACAGAATCAGTAATGCCTACGTCATGACTCATGGTCTCTGAGGGACAAGAAAAAATAATCTGTCATCAAGATGATATCATCACACATTTCATCACATGAAATGAATCATATTTAATGGTCACTTCAGTATTTGAGATCCCAGGGAGATTATCTTGTTGAGGAGCAAATAAAAATTGAATAATTATTAGTATAACTCTACGATTAGGGAAATGAATATCGTCATTATTCATCAAAACCAAGTTCCAGGCTTGCGGTGTCCGGTAAGTCTGCGTGGTACGAAATGTCGCACGCTGTTCAGTCGAACCGTGCGACCGGTGCAGTGTGGTCAAACGGAGATAAAGCTCTGTGAGAGTAGGACGGTCATCTAATGAAGGTATAGTACAGACACGTTTAGCTCAGTTGCTAACGCTTCATGTTGCTACTTTAAATGATCAATTTCAATCTAATGAATTCAGAGCTGGGTACCAACTCATCATTTGTGAATTGCGCAATAATTAGCTAATTAACTTGTTATCAGCGTTAGTTATGTATGTTATTTACGTACCATGAGTAATAATCGTTATAATATTCACATATCAGTTGGTACAACCAGCTCTTGACAAACTAGTAAACTTTATAAATTAACGCTGTTGACTCTTTGGTCATGGTTGGGGAAGATTTTGTTATCGTAAATTATTAAAATTGGATTCATCCAATTTTTATTCGAGTCGGGTCTTCTGTGTACTGCATTTAGAAAAAAAGGAGGAACTAAGTAGGCCTACCCGTAGTCATTGAATTTGTGCCGTAGTTATTAGTTTTGTTATTAGCATTAACCCTAAATTTACAATCTAGTTGTCCATTCAATGCAAAACCTCACACTACCTAACCATATGACCATCACTAAAAAAACAACACTTGAAAAATACCACTTAAGATTTAGGTTGGCAGCAATGCTACAAAAGGTTGGTTCGAGCGGTTGAAGTTGGCAAAACTGTAAAATGAAACAACAACACTCATCATGGAAGATTGACACGGTGAATAAAATCATTATTAATTTATATAATTAGGTGAAAGAAAATGTGTTTCCAATAAGTAATTAATCGCATTCAAATGGGAGTGTCACCTTTACCTGAAAACGTCGGTGCATATTTACAGGGCTAGACAAGACTATAAAGGTAATGAAAATAGGCCGACCATAACCTAGAATAGACGTATAGAAATAATGTACCATTTTAATAATATGACACGTTAGTAAGCACATGCAATTAGATTCTGTGCACTTCTTCTCACATTGATAGCTACATTATGCTTTCATTGATGTTCCTATATGTAGAAGAGTCCAAGTCTTTGCGTTGTTCGTTTGTCGTACACTTTCATTCAATTGTGTCGGAACCGTTCGAGTAGTTTCGTTGGCCGTTCGTCTTTTATCATTAAAGTGGCGTAATTACACGATAGCTGTTCGCTTGCGACTATGGAATAGAATAGAAAGTCTTTATGTCGGGGCGTATCATGTATAACAATGTCAGTACAGTTAGCAACGGCAAGGTTCAGTCAGCTGACAGTTTTTCCACCTAACCTTACCTATGAGAAATTGAAGAAATGAATAATGTGAAACATAAATGCAAGTTACATATAACACAATGACTCACAAAATATGACAATGAAACAGTTCAACAGTTTCAGATATATCAGCAATACAATAAGATGAAAAATAATAATAATAATAATAGTTGTAGATAATAGATTTAACCACAAAAAAGGTGATATTCAACAACGGAGTGATGATCTGACGGGCTGACTAAATGACAACGTGTGATATTTTATATGGGATGAGATTTCTTGGGGACTGCTCTCCCATATAAATTATAACCTTGTCGAAACCGAATAACTGATTGAAAATTGATGAGATTCAATTGTTGTTGACTTGAATGATAGGCCTAGGTCAAGATTTAGACTTGGATTATTCAATTAAAATAAAATAAACTTCTGTAGGCCTATAGGCCTATATGTGAAATTATGAATATAAATATATTTTCAGTATATATTAGAACATACTTTAGTAGTACTTGTACTATTTACTTACTATTCAAATGTAATATACCATATATCTTGTCTCATTCTTCAGTTGGTCATACTTTCAATCTAACGCATGAAAGAAGGAAGGACGCTGGGGAGAGGAAGAGAAGAAGAGGAAGAGGACACGTGCCTGGAGAGGATGAAGAAGATGGGGAAAGAAGAGACGCGGTGATGGAAGAGAGAAGAAGAGGAAGTCCGGAGAACATCTTGACGAGTGAGTACTTAGTCGTTGTTATTGTAATTCAGACTCTTTGGTTTCGTTCTTGAATCGGTCTCAGTTTTGGTTATGTGTGTATGTGAAGTGATGAATTCAGAACACAAATCAGGTTTCCGTTTCATAATTTAGTTCAAATTGAAGATGTTATAGCAAAAAATAACTTTGTGCATTTGCCATATATGGGCCTATATAGAATTTTAGAATCCTGGTAATTACTTTGAAACAAAGAAAATTGAGAAAATTTCAATGGAATTAGGTTTTTAAATAGCTCTTCCGTCGATCTTCAAACTTTTGGGCAAATCGAAATCATGCATCTTTTCTTTAAATTAACTTTTTTCAAATTCAATTTCTGACGTCAATTTTGGTTTTAAAATTCCAAAAGAAATATTTTCTCTGTTATAATTGAATCTCCTTACTGAATATCCAAACATAATTGGACAATTGTCTTCATTTCTGAAGCCACTTCTGAAAATTGGCTGGAAATTGCAGTTTTTTGGTAATTCAGACACTTTTTTCTTAGAAACGGCTGGAGCGAGCGTGGTCAAATTCGCCAACGATTTAAAGAACCTGAAGTTATGCTCATAAAAAAATACTAGAACCTCATAGGTCTCACCAGTTCATAGAAATTAATTGTGAAAGGTCAAAAACTAGTGTATTTGCATTTGGGCATTTTTTTTTTGTGATTTGAAACTTGATGTTGAATTTCTCAGTTCTGTTGTTATGTATTTGTAATATGATCAATTTGTAACACAAATCCGGTCTCCGTTCCAAAATTGAGTTTAATTTGAAGATTTTAGAGCAAAAATCAACTTGGTATTATTTGTCATGGTAGGGCCCATATACATCTTTAGAATCCTTGTAATTACTTTGAATAAAAAGAAAATTGAAGAAATATTAATGGAATTGGGTTTTCGAAATGCCCCTCCGTCATACTACAAAATTTAAGACAAATCAAAACTTATGATTTTTTGCCTTTTTTAACGATTTTCAAATTTGATTTCTGACGTCAATTTTGGTTTCACAATTTCCCAAAACATATTTTCTTCCTTAGAATTGAATCTTCTTGTTGAATATTCAAACTTAATTGGACAATTATCGTTATGTCAGAAGACTGTTCTGAAAGTTTGCTAAAAGTTGGCTGAAAATGTCCGTTTTTTGATAAATCAGCGACGTTTTTCTTGGCAACCGCCAGAGCAATCCTAACGAAACTTTCTAATGATTTAAAGATCCTAAAGCTATGATCATAAAAAAATACTAGAACATCATAGGTCTTACCAGTTCATAGAAATTAATTGCGAAAGGTAAAAAACTAGTGTATTATCCCCTGTACATTTGGGCATTTTTTTTTTGTGATTTGAAACTTGTTGTTGAATTTCCCAGTTCTGTTGTTATATATGTGTAATGTGATCAATTTGTAACTATAATCCGGTCTCCGTTTCCAAATTGAGTTCAATTTGAAGATTTTATAGCAAAAAATAACTCTGTGTATTTGCCATGGTAGGGCCCATATACATTTTTAGAATCCTTGTAATTACTTCGAAAACAAGAAAATTGGAGAAATTTCAATGGAATTGAGTTTTTGAAATGCCCCTCCGTCATACTACAAAATTTAAGACAAATCAAAACTTATGATTTTTTGCCTTTTTTAACGATTTTCAAATTTGATTTCTGACGTCAATTTTGGTTTTACAATTTCCCAAACCATATTTTCTTCCTTAGAATTGAATCTTCTTGTTGAATATTCAAACTTAATTGGACAATTATCGTTATGTCAGAAGACTGTTCTGAAAGTTTGCTAAAAGTTGGCTGAAAATGTCCGTTTTTTGATGAATCAGCGACGTTTTTCTTGGCAACCGCCAGAGCAATCCTAACGAAACTTCCTAATGATTTAAAGATCCTAAAGCTATGATCATAAAAAAATACTAGAACATCATAGGTCTTACCAGTTCATAGAAATTAATTGCGAAAGGTCAAAAACTAGTGTATTAACCCCTGTGCTTTTGGGCATTTTTTTTTGCGATTTGAAACTTGTTGTTGAATTTCCCAGTTCTGTTGTTATATATGCGTAATGTGATCAATTTGTAACTATAATCCGGTCTCCGTTTCCAAATTGAGTCAGATTTAAAGATTTTATAGCCAAAAATAACTTGGTGTATTTTCAAATTTCAAAATTCGATTTGTCTCAAATTTGGTGTCAACATGGAGTAGCTCTTTTCAAAGAATAATCCAGTAAAAGTTATGTAATTAATTGAAATTTAAGTCAGTTATTAACCTTAATTTAATGTTTCTGTTGTTTGTAGGCTGCAGCTTACCTTGAAGACTCACTCCTTGGACCATCGTGGCAACTACGAGTCAGCGCGTAAGTGCACCGTTATGTGGGTAAACTGACCTCGTGCAGCCCGCACCCAGGTATGATTCAGCCTATTGTAAAATGATCCCCGAGCCGGGTAGGCCAGCCTAGAGTGGTTTGATCAGCGCCCGTTTGCTATAACCAAGCTGATTAAAGCTCCACGACAGGAACTCATCTCCTCGAGCTTAAGCAATTGATGCCACACCCGAGCATGTGAATAAAAGGCTCGCGGGGGTGAGGGGATGATCTGGATCGGTCTTGGGTGAGACCTTCTATTCTTGCGTGTGAGATAGACTCGCAAGAGCCTGTTCTGCATTCAAGGGTACATTGTCATACATCCAATCACGATCTAAGATTTGCTGGAGGGGGTTGGGTGGAGACCTTGTATTCGAACGTGCGAGAGAGACTTGCGTAGCTTTCTCGGAAGGTACATGAGCCGCTCTTGCACGCAAGGGTTCAAGGTCAAGCCTCCCAACCTTTTCTACTTCCCCTCACCCCCTACCCTGCGGGCTGCACGGGTACTACAAGGAGTCACAGGATAATCACAAGTTAGAACACATCATGTAATTGTTACTTATCATCAATTTATTATCACATATTCTGTACGAGTTATATCAATAAATCATATCATCACAAGATATTAGTTCACTCATTATTATCACTCATGGCTCAATGTCTTCACATATTATCGTATCAATGCAGGAAGCTGCTCGTTCAGCTGCTTGTTGATGCAGCAATAACCGCAGTGATGTTGACAGCAAGCTGACCTCAACAGCTGTTTCAAGCGACTTGACATCACGCCGTTGCTTGCCGCAATGGATCACCAGACTTCGGGACGCGGTTGGCTCGAGGCCGGGACATCTGCGTTGTTGCCGCTGTGCTGTGAAGTGCATGATCTGTAACAAAAGGAAACATCTGTTAGTGATATACCAGACAAAGTAACGTAGCGAGAAACAAGTTTTTTCCTTGCTAATGTATTGGAAAATGATGAAAGACAGTTGGCTACTATTCCAAAGCATTGGTCTGGGCTACATCTGTCAAATTGACAGCCTCTGAATTCTACATGACAGTGATATCAGTGAATTTATTCTTGATCTATATTATTGTAACCAGTTTAGTATCAAGTACAATAATGTATCAATACAATAAGACCATTTGTTTAATCTATGAATGTTATGAAAGGCTATCCAAACACGAGTATCTGTGCAATATAACCGGGAAGAAACTCGGCCTGGGAGGCAGGGTAGTGATTTCATAACCCATCTGTCACGTGGTTAGTATACCTCATCAATGTAAGAATCCGAACAAAGAGACAGTCTTTGTAATTGGTGCCAAATAATTTGTCTAGTTATCAACAAAAATATACTGTACAGCAAGTATTTATTGTTTGTGGATAATTTCATAATGGATAATGATTGAAAACAATTTTGATCAACACCTGTCGTATTTATTGTATTTTGAAAAAATATATAGAAAAAAACACGTCTGTTATTTGTGAAACGTTTGTACAGTGAAACCTCGATTCATCGTTTTCCTGCGTCTATCACTCATTTTATCCTGCCCCCTCCCATACGACCAATGTTAGCCACTGCTTCACCCGCCTCAGTTCTTCCATTCGTACCCCGCATGTAGGAACGAACGAACTAGACTCAAATGACAAGTAACTGTCACTCAAGCGGACGGTCGACCTTGTCGGTAGATGGCGCTATTGACAGACACTAGTGTCATCTGCCAGCAAGATCAACCTCACAACAAACAATCTTTCACATGTGAATAAAGCCCTGTGCTACAAAGTGAAAAAAAATCTACCTTAAGCGGGACTCGAACCCACGCCCGACGTGACTTCAGTTTCTAACGCTAGTGATGGTTGACTGAGCCACGAGGGTGACTTCTTTCATCCACATCAAGATTATATATTCATTAATTTAAATAAACAATTCGAGTTCAATTCAGGCGGTAAGGTGCTTTTTAGCATTGTATTATGTGGCACGCAAATACAATAACAATGAATATTTGAAAAGTTCTGTATGAGGGGTAATATTTCAACATAACCCTACTTCTTGTATTAGTGAGGGAATTTAACCGCGGAGTTTTTTCCCCAAAGTTGAATTCATTATATGTCTCGCGGCAGAGGCAACAAGTGCGAGGGGCGAGAATTTCATCCATTCTGATTGGCCAGATAAGTCTACCGCGAGCCATGAAAACGCGCCTCTAGTCTCGGACATATCCGTCTTCAGCCGCAACAAAACGTGAATAAGAAGCGGAACTTCCTGGGAAATACTCTTTATATATGACCATTGGAAATTTATTAGTAGCATATAATTGAATTTATTAATTCAATATGGCAGCAACAATTGATAGTAGTCCATATATTTTACATCTATTTCTTCTATTTCAACGACCCACTGCATTTGTGTTCGCCCTACAATGCTATCTAGCCTATTTTTTTTTTTTTTTTTAATGTTGCTTAACGACCCCACCAACAGCTAGGTTATACGGGGGTACAAATGAGCGGGTGATAATGAAACTATGAAGCGATGATAGGTGAAAGGAAGTTTACAAAAACCCACACCTTATGCGGGACTCAAACTCACGCCCAACGGTGACTTCAGTTTCTACCGCTAGCGATAATTGACCGAGCCACCAAGGTGACTAAATATAAGATGATTATATAGTAGTAAAAATAATAATAATTAAATAGTATAGATAAATAACATTGAAAAGATTGAAAACTAGAAACTGTTATTAGGCCAAAATGTAATCAAGGTTTCTGAATCTCATGCACTTGTAGGAAGCTGCGAACGCGCTCTCAAATGAGAAAATTCTCTCATTTGCCAACTTTAAATTATTACAAATATACTGCGGCCTACCTCAATTCAAGGAACGTTGAGGAAAATGGACCACGACACAAGTGTCTACCATAGACATCCAAGTACGGTATTCTGATCCCCGTTGCTGTTTAAAGAATGTGGACTAACTGAGCATCTACACTTACCGTTTGAATGCCGACATGAGAAAGATGCTCCGTTGCTTGCTGATTCGTAGCCTTGTGGTCGTTTGTCTGGTCGTAAGCTCGCCGCTGCTTCACCGAAGTCGTAGTCTCATTCCGGCCACGTAGTCCTCGAGCTACTGTTGACCCACGAACTGCCTACGCTGTGAAACGTACATAGATGTAGAGGAAAACAATATAAGCATTGTCCTATGCGCAAGTTAATTTTACTGTGACACTGAACATCGCCAATTGGTGTTTGATTCTAGATTTTTTGGTCTTTTCTGAAAGATCTTGTTCATATCTTTCAGAAAAAGTTGCGGGAGGTTGAGAATTGTTGGTTTTTATAGTCTTTAAACTCACTTAAATCTGATGGTTTTTGCATATTGTTTGGGATGGGGTGATTTTTTGTGGTTATGTTAGGGGGGTAGGTTGATGCCACTGTTGGGGAGCTGGAGGGTGTAATATGTCAGTTAGGTTAGTGGGGGAGGTTTGGAAAAGAAACACAAATAGGCGTGCTCAGTGTCTCAGTAATTCTACACCAATGATAATGAATAGGCCTTCGTAGGCCTAGGCCTATTGTTGTCAAAAGTTGAAAATATGGGCCTGGATAGATGTACATTATATTTTCAAATTTAGTATGAATTTATAAATGTATATTGAACTGAGAAATTACCTAGGCGCAAGGGCCTACTGTAAATTAACTAGCCCTGGAACTCCACCCTGGCTTCATAATTGAAGACCAAAAAGAGGTGTGAATATTATGTCTGGGCCTAGAATTATCTTTGCCCAGTCTGGTATGACCTGGGCCATTGATTTTGTAACCACACTGGTTAAATCCTAACCAAATGATTGATATTATAGCCATTTATGAAATCAATTCTCAAGTAGGCCTATTTGTCAAGGTGGGCGGGTACGCCTATTCCCAAACCACATGTGTGAACTATGGAAAAACACATTTATTGAGATGGCATGTCCTATGACATAGATATAAATAATATATATAACTATAATCTACTTGTTGGAGGCCCTAGTTGATTAAATAACACTGCAATTACTCACCATATACGAATAATAGGCATTTTAGTGGAAACGTTTCATCCCTTTGTTCTCTGTAAGAAGTCATCTTCACTAGAATTCATGAGCTCTTCCGATGAACAGCATATCCAGACGTGAGGGGCGGAGACTATTCTGCTTTCGCGTGTAATAAATGACTTCTGTATGAGAAAAGTCAAGTTTTTGCTCTTAATAAATTATTAAATCATTAAATAACATTTTTATACTCTGAATTCAATTAAAAGTGAAAAATACACACATGACTAGAAAGGAAAAGAGCTCTAGCCAAATGACCACAGATCCGGAAGTGCAGAAACAGCCACCTGAAAACGTGGATGTATGAAATGAATATTTCTCTTACTGAATGATCGCAACAAACTTGATGACGAAAGCAAACTTTATGAATCTTTGTCACTGACCAATCATAAAATGTTCAGTTTCATTTCAAAAAGTCAGTTATGTTTGGACCGAATATAGTAATCAAATGAGTCAATAGCAATCTAATCCCTAATTGTTGTGATGTAATTAAAACTGCGATCAAGCTATTTAATGAAGATATCAGAAATACGGACCTAACCAAATATCAATATTTACCCAATCTTAATTGGTAGAATTCTTTGACTGTTTACCAATGACCCCACCAACAGCTAGGTTATACGGGGGTACCGAATGTGCGGGTGATAATGAAATGATTAAGTTATGTTTGGTGAAAGGACGTTAGCAAAAAAATACATGCTCCAAGCGGGACTCGAACCCAAGCCCAGCGGTGACTTCTGTTTCTACTGCTAGCGAAAGTAGACCGAGACAAAGGGGCGGCAATGGTAGTATTTATACACAGTATTACTATTATTTATGTAAATCATTATTCATGTAATAACTTTATATTACCCATTCTCGAAATTATCACCAGTTGGACATTATTGTATATCGTTACTGTAAATTATATTGGCGTGGCTCTTGTTTATCAATATATTCGGTTGTCCTGAATGAAGAGTCGATACGTTTCAAATTTCAAGTAGGGCCTATTGTGCAAAACTCATTGTCACAATTCAAGAAATAAATGTTAATTCTTGAGAGAATAGAAAGTATTTATCTGTCATTGTATAACAATGTCAGTACGGAAGAAGGGCGAGGTTCAGTCAGCTGACAGTTCTTCCACCTAAAGAAATTCAAGAAGTGAATAGTGAATAATGTTAAACATAAATGCAAATTACGTGATGAATTGACTCTTGACATGAAACAGCTTTAACTTGATGATAATGATTAGCTTACAAAAGATTGTCTATATAGTTGAATAATAGATAGGCCTATGAGTTATATGGAGGGAAATTGATGAAGGTATATTAGGTCTATAATACTCATTCCAATTCAGAATCATGGCAATATAGTTTTACTATAGTACGGAATAACGGAATAACTCTTTTGAAATGTCCTCTCGTCTTCCTACAAAATTTCAGCCGAATCAAAAATGATGATTTTTGATGACTCTGAAAAGTGGCTGGAAATTGCAGTTTTTGGGTAATTCAGACACCTTTTTCTTGGAAATGGCTGATGCGAGTATAGCCAAATTTGCTGAGGATTTAACGACCATCAAGTTATACTCATAAAAAAATACTAGAACATCATAGCTCTCACCAGTTCATAGAAATTAATTGCGAAAGGTCCAAAAGTACCTTAGTTAACCCTGTACATTTCGGTCAAAAATTTTTGTCCTCTGAAATTCATTGTTGAATTTCTCAGTTCTGTTGTTATTTATTCATATGGTTATCAAATTCGAACACAAATCCGGTCTCCGTTTCAAAATCGAGTTTAATTAAAAGATTTTAGAGCAAAAATCAACTTAGTGTACTCACCATGGTAGGGTCCTACCTATATAGAATTCTGGAATCCTTCTAATTACTTTTCCATTAGCATTATTAGCAAAATTTCAACGGAATAACTATTTTGAAATGTCCTCTCGTCTTCCTACAAAATTTTAGCCGAATCAAAAATGATGATTTTTGATGACTCTGAAAAGTGGCTGGAAATTGCAGTTTTTGGGTAATTCAGACACCTTTTTCTTGGAAATGGCTGATGCGAGTATAGCCAAATTTGCTGAGGATTTAACGACCATCAAGTTATATTCATAAAAAAATACTAGAACATCATAGCTCTCACCAGTTCATAGAAATTAATTGCGAAAGGTCCAAAAGTACCTTAGTACCCCTGTACATTTCGGTCAAAAATTTTTGTCCTCTGAAATTCATTGTTGAATTTCTCAGTTCTGTTGTTATTTATTCATATGGTTATCAAATTCGAACACAAATCCGGTCTGCGTTTCAAAATCGAGTTTAATTTAAAGATTTTAGAGCAAAAATCAACTTATAGTGTACTCACCATGGTATACCCTCATAATTCATTTTTTCAAATCACACTCTTACATTTCTGCAAGCCTTGATTTGAATCTTCTAAAGTGTACCTAAAGTGGAATTCATCTGAACATCAAGACCTAAATTCTAATCTAAATTTGAATTAATCAGCTTTTATTCACACTTCTAGCTAGGAGGCCATTTAGGACATTAGACCTGCACTAAATATAAGCTAATTAGCTTTGATCCAAACTTCTAGCTATAACATATTCTTATGTTTTTTGGTATGACCAGTTTAGGTATTTCATATGAGTATATTTCAATATGAGTATTGGTAATGGCTCACAACAACCTATTTAGTATTTACAATTACATGCATTATAGTTATATATTACATCTTTCAACTACAACCAAGATTATAACAATGTAAATCAACAGATTGGAAATAGCACACGAATGTAACGACGAGTTCTTTCAAAGAATAAGAAGTCCGTACATGAGTGTATATTATATAGGGTATACATTTTAGGAATTGAGCACATCTTCGCTTGTGTCGTATACGTCCTACTCGGATTCCACGTTACATATGTTCTAAGTAACCATCAATGCACATTGCTATCTCACTTACCTTGATTACTTCATTTCTTCAACCCTGTCAAGTTCTATACATCATAAAAAACACACTGAATTGTCAATTGAATTGTATTTCAAGCTATGTATTCCACTGTGTAATTGTATTTCTAGTTATGTATTCCACTGTGTAATTGTATTTCTACTTATGTATTTCACTGTGTAATTGTATTTCTAGTTATGTATTCCTAGTTCTGTATTCCACTGTGTAATTGTATTTCAAGCTATGTATTCCACTGTGTAATTGTATTCCTAGTTCTGTATTCCACTGTGTAATTGTATTCATACTTACGTATTTCACTTTGTAATTATATTTCTAGTTATGTATTCCACTGTGTAATTGTATTTCTAGTTATGTATTCCACTGTGTAATTGTATTTCTAGTTATGTATTCCACCGTGTAATTGTATTTCTAGTTATGTATTTCAATTTGTAATTGTATTTCTAGTTATGTATTCCACTGTGTAATTGTATTACTACTTATATATTTCATTTTGTAACTGTTGTTCATTATACATTTTATTGTGTAATTGTAATTGATTTGTAAGTGTATTTCTTGTCATGTACCGTATATTAAATTTTGTAAATTAGCAATACATAATACTAAACAAATATCTACTACTACTACATATTACTATACTATCACCACTACTACTACTACTACTACTACTACTACTACTACTCCCGCAGACAAGTCTTGTTATGACTTTGTGGGTCTACGATATCTGTAAATTTCTAATATTTTGTGTAATAAAAAATCTTAAAAAAAAAAAAAGCTACTTATACTACTAGAGGCCTACTACAGAGTGACAACCACCAGATTATAGAATTAGAAAATATTTTATTATTCTGAATATGACCGTAACGTACAATGTAACTAAGAACTAAACAGTCGGACAGTTTTATTACATAAATTATATCAATACAAAAGTAATTTCGTTTTTTTAAATTCACTCAACCTCTGAATTTAGAACTGATGTTATTAAATGAATAGAATATATGGCTGTGCATTTTTATTGGCTTTTCTACATGTATCACGTTGTTAGGATTCATAGGAATTGTATAAAAGGTTAAGAGAGAACAGCAGCTTACCGAGGTTCATAAGTAGATAGGCCTACTCACGGTGGAGAGCCGTTGACAGAACACAGAGATGATTTCGACACACGACGTTTCGACTATTGCCTTGGTCACAGTAGAGTAGACAGTGACCCAGGCAATAGCCGAAATGTCAAAAATTAAATCTCGTGTGTTTTTCATCTTTGTGTTCTATCAACGGCTCTCCTCCACGAGTAGGCCTATCTACTTGTGAACCTTGGTAAGCTGCTGTTCTCTTTTCCTTTCACCTAATTCATATAATGGGTCTCAGGCTATTTTCCTAGACACACCAAGTTGTTAAGATTCACAATAACCTGTACCTCTCATCTAGGAGAACGTTGATATTTCTAGTAGTTATCAACAAAAAAATTATTCATTCACTAAACCCAACATAAACCATTCGTGGCGCCTGAAGAGAGTATACCGGAATGAGGTCGGCTCGCGTGTGTTTCCTTAGATATATATTACCGAGATGCGTTTCTCAACGTTAAGAAGGCGCACATATTTGTGTCTCGGCAGTAACTTCACACCGCTTTGCAAACCAGGAAGTTTACGCCATATTGGGTATATATACGCAAATATTGGCGAGCGCGGTGCACATTGAGTAACGCCGCCAATGTCATTGAACAACGCCATTACTGGTGTTGTCCTTAAAGTGCCAATTTTTTTTATATTGCTCATGGGAGAAAGCTTGGCGGAAGATGTCATATACTTTAGGACCTTCTACCACCCCTATCGAATGTGCGTGAGGAATTTCACGACACTCGGTCGAGCCGTTTCGGAGGAGTTCATCCTCTAACATGTGACACGAGCTTTTTATATATATATATATTAGATATATTAGTAATAATATAGAAGGCCTTGCTTGGAAGCTATTTGTAAAGATCCAATATGGCCGCCGAGATCGGAACGAGCATATGTCGCTAGTCCGCCGCAGAAGTAACGTATCTCTTTGATATGGAGTGACATGGGTTTGGGTGTCCAACCTTAGGGGACGTCCATGAGTTACGTCACAGCTTAGGGGGGGAGGGGGTTGTTAAGATTTGTGACGAGGTGTGACAAGGGGGAAGGGGGGGAGGGTAATAGGTTTTGTGACCAACTGCGACATGGGAGGGGGAGGGGGGGTTTAAAGTGGCCTGAAAAAGTGTGACATGATTTATGGACGTGCCCTTACCTGAACCTTGACTACATTCACATTCCAAGCACTCAGAAGCCCACTTTATTCCAGTATATGCTCTTCAGCGCCCCCAAACATTCGATGAATGTTCTTAACAACCAAATATACACAGAAGCCTGACAATAAATATAAAGCGGAGAAGTCACATTTATTCCAAAGAATAACACCAAAATCATGTTCGTTTTTCATTTCGAAAATACAAAATAAAATTATATATATCAACATTACATTCTGATGATCCAGTGTGGCCAACTTGATTACCAAGTAGTTCCTTATATACAAAAAAAAACAATAAAAAGACGTAGGTGAGAAAAAAATTGAGGTAACGTAAATAACGAGAACAGTATATTCTCGATTAGCGATACATTTCACGTAGATCGATCCACGTATATGATGTATAACGAACAACGTGTCTACAATCGTATCACAATGTATATCGTACATCGTGTTCACAATGTATGACAATGTATCAGGGGATGCGCCAATACACCGAAAGAAACAAACACCAAAAATAACGTACAACGAAAAAACTTCTGTCTGAATTCATGTCTGATTTTTTTTTTTTTTCCGATGTGTCGCCGGATTTTCTTTTTATGCAAGTTTTATCAGCGTTCGTTTTTTTTTCTATGTACGTTTTTTATTTTTGGTGTACGTTTTTTTCGGTGTATCGGAGGCTAGCCAATGTATCACGGTGTAGCTCATCGATTCACGTACATCCACGATCGTATCACGTAGATCGAGCACAGTGTTCGAGAAGTAAGGTTATAGCCAGAACTCTCAAACAACTTGATCGCATTCTCTACGCCTTTCCCAATTTTCTTAGAAGTTCAAATTTGTTCAAAAGTTTGCTAGCGGTGTTTTCGTTATACTACATCTAATATCCGTCCTTCGACCAATGAAAACATCTCTTCCTAAATTGCAATCGCCCTTGATGAGAAATCTACATTCCGATTGGTCCGTAATAGAGCGTCTGTCTTTTACTCGTGAAAAAATCACCTTTAGTCGCGACAGAACATACTACGAATTTAAACAAAAATAGAAACTAAAAGAAATCATGTCAATTATTACCAAAAGTAAAAAATCGTTTGGTAAAAAAGGAACGCGGTGATCTACAAAATTCGACAAACCATCGTTGATCGTATAATATTTATCGCAGATCTTGGATTCGAGTTTGGAACAAATTCACTTCGAAATTTGTGTCGACGAACTATTCTACATTCCGATACATCTCGGACGATATCACTATTCCTCACGGTTAAACAAACTTTAAATAATTCTACCCTAATATAAACAGCGGAGGTAGTTTTTGTTTCGTAGACAACATGTATGGAACATTCGTAATACTTTGGAAGAAAAAACTGTTCGTTTTCAAATTCAAATTTGAATCAAAATTTCTATGCGATATTCATGAATACTTTTACTGATCGTCACAAATTTTCATGTAAATTCATGAATTTTTCACGAACATGTATTTTAGTGAGGAAATAGCATAGTATTACGCTACGACATATTGTGTCGGCGCTTACGACAAAATGTACAGAATCCTTGTCGCTTACGACACAATTATATTGGTGACCGCGCCTAATGTATTGACATGTCGCTTACGACATTTTGACACATCGATGAAGATGACCCTCTAAAATTACTTATCACGAAGAAAAAAAAAATGACGCTTACAATATTTCGCCTATTTCTACCATCAATATAATCAGTGTCCTACGACACAGTATCAACATCATTATAGGCCAACACAATACATCAAAGATCAGCAACAGGTAGGTTATTGAAGGTAGAAATGATCGGACGATAGATTCCGGGTTATTTCACGATAACTCGGCGTTTGAGCGGGACTGGAACCCACGATAAGTTAGACTAGTTTCTACATCAGTTCACTGGATGAGTACGCGTAATTCCACGTACTCGGAATTTGTAACCTTTTACAAACTACAATGAAACTAGAGAACTCTCCATACATCGTATTTCAAGGGACCAGAAAAATAAAAAAATCCATCCGGAAAATAAAACATTGATTATATAGGAGTGGGCGAAAAGAATTGGATGATAGAAGCAAGAAAACGATGAATTCGTTTTTCAAGGGACCAGAAAAATATAACGATCTAAGTAGGAACAATATCAATCCAAATAAATCTAGCATTTGTTATATGGGAGTGGGACGGGATGAAATGAACGATGGATCCGGGAACGATGCACAGACGTTTCCCTGTATATCAGTCTATACAACGCAATTGTACGCTTGTGTACGTACCGTACATCACCGCCGGTTTACAGAACCAAGATGAAAACGGATCAAACTTCCGTCAAGTCATCAGACTCGCAGTCGTCAAATCTCAATACTTGCTTGACGTTGGGAGTTGTCTTTTGAAACTCGTCATTTCGTCAACTCGTCTGTTGAAACTAGTCAACCCGTCAACTCATCATGTCGTTGGACTCGCTTGGCGTAGGGAATTGCCTGTCGGACCTTGTCGTCAAGTTGTCAAGTCGTCAAGTCGTCAAGTCGTCGTCCACGCTTGGCATTAGGAGTCATGCGCCGGAACTCCTCCTCCATGGCCTTGCGGCGCTCGGTGGAGAACTCGTTGGCGGCTTGGAGCGGCGTCTGACCGGCGTAGTTGGTGTGGAGGGTGTCGGCGCCGGCGCCTAGCAGCAAGCGCACCGCCTCGATGTGGTCGCGCTCGACAGCGGAGAATAGCGCCGTACGACCGCTCTTAGCGTCCTGGGGGCGGGGCGGGGCGGGCGAGGTTAGTGGATTGTGATACGAAATTAATAGCGAAATTGAGAAAATGATGAAACTTGAAAATTGTGGAAATTTTTTCAAAATTTCAAAAATTTCAAAAAGAATGGAAGGAAATTTTGAGATTTCAAAAAATCAAAATTGTGATGTTGGGTGGTGATCCAAAATTGAATCGAAATTGTGAATATTATAAAAACTTGAAGATTATGAATTTCAATAATAATTATAAATTTAAATCAATATTGGAAAGTTGTTACATGGAGAACTATTACAATATATTATTTTTCATTCAAAATTGTGAATTTTGTTAAAGAATGAGAATTTCATTCGGAATTGTGAATTTCTATACAAAAATCAAATTTGAAATTTGCGAGCGAGATTATTGAATTGTGGTACAGAATTAATATTGAAATTGGGAAAAGATGGTAAAACTTCAAAATTGTGAATTTCCCAGGGAAGGGCATTCAAGTTAATGCTAAATTAATGCTACTTTGAATTTGATTAATGCTATAAAATGCTATTTTTGAAATAGTTGATGCTATAAATCAAAGAGGTAAATGCTAAAATGTCATGCCTCTAGGTATAACCAACCAAGTAATTAATCGATGACTAAAATATCAATAAAAGCTCTTCAAAGTCTAAAACGATACAAGAACATAGAAGTGAGGTTATGTCACACGAAAACATAACCTCACTTTCCCCTGTGTTCCGCAGCGTTTGTCACCCACCTGTTGGTTGACGTCTGCGTCCATGTTTAGCAGCAGCGAGATGTCCGCTATCGAGCCGCTCAGAACACTCAGGTGAAGCGGCGCAAAACCTGGCGGACAAAAACAACGGTACGCTCGTAATCGATCGCTACCTTATTACGTGTTTCTTAGTACTACATGCAGATAAATAGAAGAATTGAAGCAATAACATATGAAGATATTTGCAGGAGCGAAGTAATGAGTTTTAAGATGGGCCTCATTTTGTTATAATACTCTGCACTTTCCTGGAAATATATAAGAATTTTTTTACAACAAATGAAAATGTTTGAATTGTCAAGTACCATATCCCTGAAATTATCAATTATAAACTCAAGATTATTGTTAAATGAGTAATATTATCATATTAATGGATACTAGGAGATATACGAGTATATTGATAATGAACATTGAATTATTTTCTTATATTTTATAAGACCCTCGTGGTGCCCCGTCCAAACGATCTCATCTTTCATCCATAGCCATAATTGGGGCACAATGATTTTGTATCAAGTTTCGATGTTATTCAAAAAAAAAAATTCATAATGGGTCATAATTTAAATTGAATATTAATATTCACACATAATAAAATATTTATATTTACATATTTCATTTTTATATTATTCATCATTATTTATAGTTGACAAGCCCGCCTAGAAGTCTCAAAACAACCAAAAGGTGCCGCTTCTAAACAGTCTCACTAATACATCGTCACAACGGATATCCGCCACGTTACGATCGCCCTCCGCCGACTCACCCTCGTCGTTATACGCCTCGAGCGGAATCTTCTCGCCGGGCCGCGCCTCCTGCCCGTGGAACAGCGCCGCCATCAGCCCGTCAGCGCCGCTACGCACGGCTAGATGCAGCGCCGTGTTGCCCAGCGCGTCGGTAGCGCCCAGCCGGGCTCCGAAGTGGCGCAGCGTCCGCACGACGTCCACGTAGCCGCACGCGATCGCCATGTGAAGCGGCGTCTGCGGACACACAGCGGGGACTCTAGACACGGCAGGGGCTCTAGACACGGCAGGGGCTCTAGACACGGCAGGGGCTCTAGCCACGGCAGGGGCTCTAGACACGGCAGGGGCTCTAGACACGGCAGGGGCTCTAGACACGGCAGGAGCTCTAGACAAGGCAGGGGCTCTAGACACGGCGGGGGCTCTAGACACGGTGGGGGCTCTAGACACGGCAGGGGCTCTAGACACGGCAGGGGCTCTAGACACGGCAGGGGCTCTAGACACGGCAGGGGCTCTAGACACGGCAGGGGCTCTAGATACGGCGGGACATTCTTCGCGGCGACATGGTTATAGGGTTGGCAAAATCCCCTGCCGACAGGTGATGTTCTGGACCCTTACCTAACAAATAACGTGCTAGTGCTAGCTAGCTCCAAGAGGCTAGGGCTATGATTGGTTGATATCGACTACAAGAGTTACCTGTCATGGCAACCACCCGCTGCAATTGCGCGTCAAGAAATTCTACATGGGAAAACATCTTCTAAGACAACATGGTTCCCTACCCACAACCGCCCCCTTGCCTTCCGCTCTCCTGAAGAGTGTTCTACCAGCACATTTAGCGCAGTGGTTAGCACACTCGCTTCTTGTGATCTGATAGGCGACGGGAACTTCGGACCCAGTTCGATCCCCGCCGCCGACCATCTTTACAGGGGTTTTTCGTGGTTTCCCTCTGTAGTCTAGGCTAATGCCGGGATGGCTCCCACAATAAGTCGGCCACGACCGCTTCCTCCCCACTATCCTTCCCATTAACCAGGAAACCTTCATCTCATTATCCCATCGACCCATTAATCATCCATCCGACGCCAATAGACCTTCGCTGTCATCACAGTGCGTCGTTAAATCCAATATAAAAATAAAAAAAGAGTGTTCTAGAACGTTCTCGAACAAGTGTGACTGACAGATGCACAGACAGACAGATCAGCGAAACTCTATGAATAATCATTATTATTATTATGTATATATATATATATATATATATATATTGGTGTTCGGTCCTCACCTCTCTGTTGTCGTTGCGGCAGTCCACGGAGAACTTGCGCGCTCGCAGCAGCATGCACTGCCTCTTGACGAGCTCCAGCCGGTTGTCCAGCACGGCGTCGTGCAGCGGCCTGGAACACAACACGTCGCGTGCTGATTGGTGCAAACATGGGTATCGGGGGCCTCGTTCGGGTTTCAGTCGTAAGCGATCACTCGACCTTACGACATTGACTAGAGAGATACTCAAGACGTCCCTCGTAAGTTACTTTGCGAGATTCAAAACTCTTCCACTATTATCTGAAGTTACTTCAATGGTCGCTACACACTCCTAGAGCGCTGCTAGCAGTCAAGCATCCATCTAACAGTCGACTGACTCACAATCGCCGAAACGATTGGCTGGCTTGGCGAAATAATGTGCTTTCTTCAACCGATATTGAGGAACTCATCATTACTGTGATACGGTCGAAAAATTATGGGAAAATGATCATAAATGTAGTAACTGGAACTATTTGTACAAACTATTGTATTTTCGTAAAAAAAACTCAGCAAAAACTACAGCTGGTGTCAGAAAACTCAGCTGTTAAAAGGTTAACAAATATTGATTATCGAATTAATATAATCAATAATCATGCCCACCGCTAGTAAATTAACAAACGTAGAGAAAGTGCGGTACTCACAGGTTTCCCGTGACGATGTCTCGGATCACGCAGTTGTTCCAGTCGTCGAACGCTGTGCGCATCAGCCGATCGGTGAGCGCGAGCTGCGGTGGCTCAACAGTCTCAACGGTCGCCGGCTGCGGTGGCGACAGGACGACGGTGTTGACGCGATGACCGGGCGGCACCAACGGGACACGGTCTTTGAACGGTCGTTTGAGGATCGTCTGCGGGAAAGGAAAACGTTGAACGGATGGAGTGCGTTGGTCTGCACCGCGGTAGAATACGATGATGTATTTAACATTGAATACAATACATTAATCTGTTATTTCATAATATTTCAGACTTATTCAAAATTTCAAATTCTTGATTTTAATATATGAATTATCTAGGCCCTAGGCACTAGATAATTGGACGAGTTTTAGCAAGGATTCAATTTGACGTACTGAAAAAAATTGGTGATCGTTTTTTTTCACGTTTTTTTGTCGGTTCTCTATAGGTTAAACGGCTACAGATATCAAGTTCAAACTTATTTCCAATATGGTTCCTCATCTAACTTAGATCTGTATAGTTTTGTGGCATTATCAGGTGGTAAGTTTTTTTTTTATGAATTTTAGAAATTTCAAAAATACCCGTTAGAATAACACAGCGGAAAAAAATATATTTTCATTTTCCAAAAAAATGAAATTTTGCGGGAAGTTGAATTACATTTTGATACACATTTCTGGAAACTTTCAACTTGATCAGGTCAGCCATTTTGAAGAAAAAACATAAAATGTACTAGATATGTACCACTCGAAGCAGTTTTTACCCATTTTTACACATACTATTACTATCCGCTCGTCTAACAACGCATGGCGATTTCCTAGTTTATTCATGATTAGGCCTGTATGTGAAAATATTCACTGACAATTATGGACTTTAGTGTCTGTTTCAACATTTCAATAGCATCAATCCAACCGCACTCACCTTCTCGTGCGTATGTTTCTCCATCAACTTCAGCAGATAACTCTTCCTACGATCCCTCTTATTACTCTTGGAGTCGTCATCATTCACCGACACGCCGTCGTAGTCTGTCGGTTCCACGACCACGCCCACAAGCTCCGCCCTCGCCTTCTTTCCCTTCCGTTCGGGGCTCTCCTCGTTCGCCTTCCGCTTCACACCGGTCGGGTGTTCCTCAAGGCTCGCTCTTTGCTCCATCAGTCTTCTGTTATCGCCGATCCGTTTCGTCGGGTGTTCCCCAGGGGTCGATCTATGCTCCGTCAGTCTTTTAGTATCGCCGATCATCTCCTCGGTTAGCGTCACCATGTATTTACCGTTTATTAACTCCAGTTTGAGAACGTTATCTCCGATCACCATCTCGTTGGTCTCGAGATTCACGTGGTATAAACGATCGCCCGTGTTCTTATCGCCGCTGCCGTTTTCCACCATTGTTTTCGGTATTTCGACGACGTATCCGCAGTCGGATTTCACGAGATCGAGTCGAACGTTGCCGATGATGAGACAGCTGCCGGTTTCGGGGTAGGTGGGAACGGCGACGGGGGTATTCGTCGCGGGAGAGTTAGCGACAGTGTTCGAGGATTCCGAGTGGGAAAACGTGCCGCTCAGGGAAGGAGCCGGCAAGTGCATTTGCTCGGACTGCGGTGGAAATAACGTCTTGTATTTCGTGGGGATTATCACGGCTGGAAGAGAAGGAAACATATCACGATAAGTTGTGTTGTGTGTAAACTGAGTGCAGATATTGATGTAGCAGGAAAATACGTGCCAGACGAAAATATGGTGCCGTTATGGTAAGATGATGTTAGTGCATTTGCCTAACCGTCGGATATTATTCTTCTTTCTCATCGACCCCACCAACATCTAGGTCATACGTGTACTCCTGTGTGCTCGATCTATATTTACTCTATACTCTGTATAATCCATAACAAATCAACTAAATTGGAACAAATATTTTTTGTTGATCATCTTTGATTTGCATGAAAGAGGCACACTTACTCACATCATTGCTTGGAATTAGGTGTTTTTTCAGATTTGTCCAATTATCAGTTTCCGAAATATGAGGTCGTCAAAATTTGACTTTCCGACGCCCTGGTCACGCACCGACCCATGTTGACCTATCCAACTTCTCTCCTAACCAAGATACGGAGTTGGTGGATAAATCATTGGGAAAGTAATGAAAATCTACATCTAACTAGTTACATTTTACACAACAGTGCTGGTAGAGAGTACATCCTAAAGAGGTCAAAGGTCAATTAGGTCGATCAACTTATTTTCATTTTGCCTTCAAATTACAACAGAGAACCTACCAGAAACATGCCCTATTTATACATGGATATATATATACATACATGGATATATATATATATATATATATATATATATATATATATATATATATATATATATATATATATATATATATATATATATATATATATATATATATATATATATATATATATATGCGTCTAGGGCTCAAAAGGGGCCCAATCAATTTGGCCCCAAAACTATAGGCCTACAGTTCCATGTTGGATAAGTCAAACCGTGCAACCTGTGCAGTGCAACCAAAAAGAAAAGAGAACAATTTCCATAAGAATGAGAAGAAAGTTTCAACTGGTACTATCACTGATTTTTTTTTTAAATCGTTTTCATCAGCATCAAAATCTTGATGTACAATCATTGTTTCCCAATCAAGGCTGAGGATGAGTTAGTAAGACTGTTTATAAGCGGCACCTGTTGGTTGTTCCAACACTTCCAGGCGGTATCGTCAACACATATGAAAAATTATCTATAGACTATTTCAAATTGAAAACGATGAACTTTGACACCAGGACTGAGCTGTCGTATGACCATACTTCTTCAGCGCAGATAAAAGTCTCTCAGTTTCCAAAAGTCCGGAACACATCATAAGTATGAACCGTTTCTGTGATATATCCGGACATTACCAGCATTGGTATTGAGAGTAAACCAAACACACGAATGTTGATAACTTCCACTTTGAACCAAGTCACTTAGGCAATGTTGACTTCTTTCCACTAACTGCGGATGTAAACTTCATCGATATGCCATAAAATGGATTGGAAAGAAAAGTGATGGGCCCACATTGTATATAATTCAATATCTTCTTTAAAATTTCTGAATGAATTTCTTAATGAAATTCACTGAATAAAAATCAATCAATTGAAAAATGAACAATTTGGCCCATCACTCCACTAATTATCAGAGGTCGCAACCAATAAGAGTATGAACTGATGAATTCAATATATATAGATATAGATATATATATATATATATATATATTAGTGATGACATCGGTCCTGGGATTTGAGACCGAGTACCCGTTTGTAAAGACCGGGTATAGGACCGGTCTTTACGTCCCCCCAAAACACGTGAAAGTACCAAAATCACAAACCCTGCAATAACGCATGTCTGTGAAGCATAATGTGACGAATTGATACAAATAATAAACTCTGCGAGATACAGACAGGTTCAAGATAACATAATTGAATTATGATTCAGATATCAGCAATAGGATTAATTAAGACATACATCAGCATAAAAAACATATAATTGTAACAACTTGAAAAGACGGGTTATACAAATTGGGACCGTGCAGTTCAAAGACTGGTCCAGGACCGGTCTCCGGGTACCCGGTGTCATCACTAATATATACATATATATGTGGTAAGATTGCCCTTCTGGTGCCCCATTCAAACGATCTAATCTTCCATCCATAGCCTTAATGGGGAACAATGATTTTGTATCAAGTTTCGATGTTATTAAAAATATATATATATATATATATATATATATATACACACACATATATATATATATATATATATATATATATATATATATATATATATATATATATATATATATATATATATATATATATATATATATATATATATATATATATATATATACACACATATATATATATATATATATATATGTGTGTGTGTGTTTGTGTTGAAATGCATTCTTGTACAGTTTCATGTAACATATTTGTGTGATTAATCACAGTCAATGATTCCTGGGAACTAGATCAGGCCAACACATCGATGGTTTCACAACGTTTCGAGACCCGACACCGTCATCATGCATAATATTAAATCCGATTCGATTATATTATCAGACGGAATTATTGGTTACTCAACAACCCCACCAACAACTAGTTTATATGGGATCTTAAACAATAGTCTGTCTTATTTTAGCACACCTACGCCGTGCTTAGAACGCCCGTTTACAATTTGGGATGGGGGGAGTCTGGGCGTGGGGCCCCCCAGCTCATGCGGGTACGGGGCGCATAGCCCCGGTAAAAATATCAATTGGGGTTAGATTTGGAGCATTTCACGCGGTTTGGAGAACCTCTTCTACAATAGCGCCCCTCTTGTGTGACAATACTATTCAGGGACAGAAACGTCATGAAAAGTAAGGGATGAAGCTGCAAAAATCCGAAAATATAACACAATACGGTATGATATCTACCAACTACCATCAGTAGGCTATATTAGTTTCAAGGAATTTTGAAAATATTCTCAATTTACTTTGTTAAAGATGGATCTTGAATTTTACCCTAACTAGAAATAGGTGACTTAAGTCCGGCTTACTCCCTGAAAAAAGGTGGATAAACCGGGATTACTTGAGCTTAGCCATTAATTAACCACTGGATAGGCTATATTGTTTTAATAACATAGAAACTTGATACAGAATCATTGCTTCCAATTAGAGCTCGTTCAGGGTCGTTAGAACGGGGAATCACAAGGACAATCTTACGACCCTATTACAATTATTCAATAACAATGAACATTGACACCAGGACTGAGCTGTCAGTGACCATACTTCTTCACCGCAGATAAAAGTCCTTCAGTTTCTAAAAGTCCGGAACACATTATAAGTATGAACCGTTTCTGTGATATATCCGGACATTACCAGCATTGGTATTGAGAGTAAACCAAACACACGAATGTTGATAACTTCCACTTTGAACCAAGACACTTACTTCTTTTCATTGACAGCAGATGTAAAGTTCATCATTATAGGCCTACAATTAATGAAATGGGTGAGACCTAAATAAATACAATTGTTTAATTTGTTACCAAGAAAATGATGAAATTATTTTCTTCAACAAATTGAATTCAGAAAGATTGAATGTCATATCAAATTGTAGAGCATAAAATCATCTTGGAGTTCCTATAATTTTACATTCAATTACACTTGTTCTTGAATTCATACAAAATAAATAGTATAGATGAATTTCCTCATTTGTTGAAGCACCGTGCAGAGACCCTGTCCCCAACTAACCTGGCCGTGGATGGGGTCGAGCAGCTCTGGTACGTCAAGGCGGGTATATTGTCGTCACTTCACAATGTTAAATAAGTCTAATCAAACCTCTGGAACGTCGTCACTTCGCAACCGAAATAAATCAACTAGTCGGAGCAACTTGTTGTTTACAAATGAGAGGAGTGGGGGGCGCAGTGGTTCCCCCTCTCACTTCCCCTCCTTCTGTTCTCTGTGGGAATACCGTGCCTCCCCTCCCTCCGACTAGTTAGTACACGTGTGTTGGCGAGACATGAAGGTTACGAGCGACCGTCTTTTGTATTTGAGACTATTAGTGCACTGGTGGTTCGAGCCCTCATTTCTAGTGATATCACTCTCTCTCGCTCGCTCTCGATCGCGCACGCGTATTGTAAGGCGATATGACGCGCCCCCTTATCAGCAATAAGTTCTTATCATATGTTTACTATGGTGACTGGATTAGTAAAAAATATTTAATGACATATATTAAATATTATTTCAATTAGTTATTAATTATTAGGATGATAGGCCTAATTATACCAATTTAGGTCTCACTAATATGTTTTTCTTATTTTTTTTATTGTATAATGATGAACTTCACATCTGCTGTTAGTGGAAAGAAGTGAACATTGCCTAAGTGACTTGGTCCAAAGTGGAAGTTATCAACATTCGTGTGTTTGGTTTACTCTCAATACCAATGCTGGTAATGTCCGGATATATCACAGAAACGGTTCATACTTATAATGTGTTCCGGACTTTTAGAAACTGAAATACTTTTATCCGCGGTGAAGAATTATGGTCACAGACAGCTCAGTCCTGGTGTCAATGTTCATTGTTTTTAATTCATAATTTGAAATAATTTAAACAATGGGATGGTAAGATCGCCTTTGTGGAGCCCCTTTTAAACGATACTATTCTCATCCATAGCTCTAATTGAAGACAAACGATTATTTATCAAGAGAAACAGTTTTAATATAAGTTTGGTAGTATACTTTTTCTTTTCTCCACTGTGAATGTTTGAATTGTTTTCTAACCCTGAATTTACTACCTCTTATTTAAGATTTGATTTGTTTGTTGAATGAGTTATCATATTTTGATTATTCTTTGTGGTGGTGAGATCGCCCTCGTGGTGCCCCGTTCAAACGATCTCATCTTCCATCCTCAGCCTTAATTGGGGAACAATGATTTTGTATCAAATTTCGATGTTATTAAAAAAAATAATCAAGTCAGTATACGTTAATTGGGAAAGATATAATAAAACATATGAGTTCATTGGCTTTGAGAGGGTCAATTGCCAAATTACGAAATCATTTATACGGCCAACGTATCATTTAATTTCCTATTCATACTTTAGTGTTATCAATTTATATTCGCGTTTGTTCTTCTGTTCACCCTTATTACTTTCACATTATTATTTCTTTCTCTGATTTTCTTTGAAATAATGCATTGTTTTTATACACTTTGTTATACCGTGTCGGTGTGGCAACAGTTTTGGCGGCAGTGTTTTGATAAATAGACTTCCTCTCTCTCTCTCTCTCTCTCTCTCTCTCTCTCTCTCTCTCTCTCTCTCTCTCTCTCTTTCTCTCTTTAAGTTACACCATCTTGAAGGTATTGAACATAACTGTGTTTCCCCTGTATTAGAATGATGATATCTTACACCATTCAAAAGTTGTCACCAAAAGAAAAACTGATAACCAAACTGATATCCACCAAATCGACTACCATGGATTTAATAGTTGTTACTCGGGCTATGAACAGGGTGCCGAAATAACGATAATATGACATAACAAATAGGGGACTTCCTTCCCTCTCTCTCTCTCTCTCTCTCTCTCTATCTCTCTCTCACACACAGAAATCACAGGGTGACGTCAGAGAGGCAAACAGATGATGCGCACAATGAAGCAACCCACAAACACATTCAACCGAGGAGAGAGAGAGAGAGAGAGAGAGAGAGAGAGAGAGAGAGAGACAACAGCTGATCTCAGTGTCAACCAACTGGTATATATTCTCTGTCTCTCTCCCTTACATTCTCTCTTCCTGTCTGCCTCTCTCACTCCCTGCCTTTCAATATCTCTGTCTATCTCTCTCTTACTAGAAGATTCCTAACTATGCACATTATAATTATGTAACTAGAAAAAGGCGTTGTAAGATGAGCGAGATATTTCCTCCGCGAGTCTATAGTTATACACACACCTCGATTTTCAAAATGTCTAAGCCTTTCATATTCATTTGCTCTCATAATTCACAGCCTTGTAACCTGTAGATTTTAAGAGTCCATGAGAGTCGATTTAGCAGGAAATTGAGTGTTTTTGTGGATAACTTTTGATCGGTATGAGATATCGAAATTCTGAGAACAATGAAACACAGATATTTTCAATACCTTCAAGATGGTGTAAGTAATAACCATTTACCTCAAATCGCCTGATTGTCAGGCGTATACGCTTGAAAATACACATTTTTAACCGTATACGCCTGACAATTATGCCATGAGAAATACATAGTTATTATATACACCATCTTGAAGGCATCGTCAATATCTGTGTTTCCTCGTTTTCAGAATTTCGTTATCTCATACCGTTCAAAAGTTATCACCATAAAACTGAAATCCCGCTAAATTGACTCCCATGGATTCTCAACCGACAAAAGTTTATCCTAATTTTATAAAAATCTATTCTCTTGAAAAAACAACCAATCCATTTTCTTAGAACTTTATAGATCTTGAAAAGAATATCCCTAAATAGATACTGATAGGGGCCTATATAAATTTGGAGATTTTTACTATGTACAACCATTTCAACATTATGTGCACATTTTCGAGAACGTCGAATGTATGACAACAATGTCTCTTTAAAGTTGCGAGACGATTGGTTACTTTGTTTGACCCGTGTGTATACGAACAAAAAAAGGGTGATTATTTTCGGTTGAAAGTCAATAGTAGAAAGGCAGAATGTCGTAAGCTTGCGCCATTTCGAATGTGATCACAGGAAGTTGGAAACGTTCCATAAATTAAAATTTGACGATATTATCTTCGAAATTAATGTGTGATAGTCGCGCACACGTTTACAAATCGTCACAAATGCTAATGTTTATAGATGCTTATTAGTAGTCGATATTGTTATAAAGTTTGATGAGATTTTAACAAATCTGTATAGCAATACTAATTATCAATTATCTCCAAACTATCAATTATCTCGTGATGCGTCTAATGGTATGAAAATTATATCAAATATTCAAAGTTACCAGTTTCACAATTATATCTAGGAAATACCTATTCGTATCGATTGTTTCTATAATTACATTACCAGTACACGGAAGAAGCGTTATAGATGTTTATAGATGTTATAGATAACGGTTATAGATGCTAACGTTTATAGACTGTCACAAATTATCATGAAAATACATCAAGTTTTCACAAACTTGTATTATAATGAAAAAGCAGCATAGCACATTTGGTGCTTACAACAAAATGTGTTGTATTTTAATTGTGAAATTGCACAGCATATTTAGCGCTTACAACATATTGTGTTGGCGCTAACGACAAAATGTGTTGGCGCTAACGACAAAATGTACAGAATCCTTGTCGCTCATGACAGAATTATATTGGTGACCACACCTAATGTATTGACATGTCGTTACGACACTTTGCACATCGATGAAGATGACCTGCTAAATTGTATATCACGAAAAAAAATTAAAAATGTCGCTATGACATTTTGCCTTTCCACCATCGAAGTGAAAGGAGAGTCATTGCTACGCAGGTCTAAATATAGGCATCAAAATTCAATTCTGATAAGTTTGTATACATACACGTTAGAGAATTATTGTGAGAATAGCCCCACCATTATCCCCACCGTCGGAGAAAAAGGACGGGGTCCTATTTCACTTGCCAAACGTTTGAGATCAATTAAACTGAATCCCTGCTCACGATAGTTCTTTATTATATTTATTTTTTATTATTTTTCATTTATTATTATATAGTAGTAACCGGCACATGCAGCGCAGTGGTTAACGCGCTCGCTTCATGTGATCCGGGAGGCGAGGGGAATTCCGACCCCAGTTCGATCCCCGCCGCCGACCATCTTTACAGGGGTTTTTCATGGTTTCCCTCTGTAGTCTATAGGCTAATGCCGGGATGGTTCCTACAATAAGTCGGCCATGATCGCTTCCTTCCCATTACCCAAGAACCTTCATCTCATCATCCCATCATCTCATTAATCATCCATCCGACGCCATTAGATCTGCGCTATCATAACAGTGCGTCGTTAAAATCCAATATAAAAAAAAATACATAGTACAAATTATTATTATTACCGGTATAGAGTTGCTCAAGAAAGCATAGAACTGTTTTTGTATGAAATTACAAATTTATATGTAGCCTATTGTGGATTAAAAACAGAATTGAAAAAAAAATGGGAGGAGTTTAATATCAACAGTAGGACAAAAATGTACACTCGAAAGAATGTTCACTCCCATCAACTCACCGTTCTTCCCCTCGTCCGCGTCGATCTCCAGCATATTCCCCGGCTCGATCAACGCAAACAACTTCGTCTGCGAGCCGTCGTCCGTGACCGCTATCCGCGCCTCCGCCCGCAGCGTCTTCCTGACGACGCGCATCTTCTTCGCCTCCAGCCGCGTCCTCCTCCGATACTCGGCTATCAGCTCTAACCGCTTGATCCGCACGGTCGCCCTATCCGCACTTCTCGCCTGCGCCATGTCGCTCATCGCCTTCTGTGACAGGTCCTTCAGGACGCGGCTTATCGGGAGGTCCGTCGCAGAAGTCGAGGTCGTCGCTTCGACGTGTGGTCCGAAATCGGCGGCCGCTTCGAGGTTAGGAACGTTACCGGTTTGCGTTTCGTTGGCACGTTCGAGAGTCGTCACGTTATTACCCGTTAAAACGTTCCTCAGGTTTATCTCGTATTGCTCGCCGAGTTTCGGCCTCTTCTCCGAACCCAGCTGGTCTTTCATTTTCAGCACGAAATGCGACGGTACCGTAACCATCGGCAACGGTACACTCGGGTCGAACCGATCGAGGGCTATCGGTTCCCCGCGACTTTGCGTTAGATACGAATTCGTTACGTGCAGTTTTGTTGGCGCGATTTCGTTTGTTACCGTCGATACATTCGGATTGGTAACGTTAGACAGGTCGTTAGGGATGTTATTCCGCGTGAGTTGGCTGTCGTTGTACGTAGTCGTGGAAACCGCGGGAGGATTGACGATGTCTTGCACGAAGAGAGACGTGGAACTGGGTACGGGTACGGATAAGTTACGCGTTACTTCGTGACCGATAGCTTCGTTGTATTGGGTTATTTCCACGAACGGACCGACCAATCGTATGACGTGGTTTTTATTTTTCGACTTGTTGACTTTGGACGTCGAAAAATCGACTTTCCTCTTCTTTTCCGCAGTTTTCGATACATTAACGTTTGGCGGCTGTTCGATTTCGGTTGTGTTTCCTTTTCTCGCTACGACCCCCTCAACGTCCGATGTCGACTGTCTATTACTACTGCATTTCGTTACCGTGGCAACGTTACTTTTTGCATCATTCGGAATTGAAATTTCCGAGTTTTCCCGGACATTAGCGGAATTCGGATCGGTGAGACTACATTGGTTCTCATCGCCGCTGCTATTTTTCGGGTTGGTAACGAGTCGGCCAGAAGAATCGAGTACGGTAACACTGCTACACGGGTATGTCGTTTCGAGCTTTTCTTTACTCGTCGCAGATTTCGCCTGAATTTCGACGAAACAAGAATTAGGTTCGTTGCTCGATGCTGGTGATTCGCCGGTCGAATTATCTTGCAAAGTCGGATTTCCACTTTCACGACACGTCACTTCCGGAGTGCCGGCAGTCGAACATTCTCCGCCGACAAGTTTGACAGACGTGGCAAAAGGTTTGACAAACTTGGCGTATGTTTTGGCAGATATGGTGACAGGTTTGAAAGACGAAGTGGCCGGTTTGACGGATGTATCAAACGGTTTGACGGATGAAATGACCGGTCTGCTAAGCGGTTTGACGCACATGGTCACCGGTCTGAAGGACTTGACGTTCGGTTTGACAGGCGTACCAACCGGTTGGACAGGGGTGGCAACCGGTTTGACAGGCGTAGCAACCGGTATCACAGACGAAGCAACGTCAGGGCAAACCTTCAGTTTCTTGATACACTTCACGATCATTAACGGACCTAAATTCGTCGATTTGCCAACTTTTTTATCCGTAGAAGGCGTACGCAATTTATCGTCAAGCGGTACCTCGGTTTTACCACTAGATGGAGCTGACGACTGCGACCGTTCGGGGATATCGTCGGGTTTTACAAGCCTGGGAATGATGACCAAGTTCTTTCGATTAGAATTTTTATTATCGACGTACGGTCGAACGTAAATACGACGTAGATCCACACGTGGTTTCGATTCTGTTCCGACAACACTTTTCTGATTTTCCGGTAATTTCCCTGCGACAGCATTACGTTTGGTCGAGTTGGTACCGCTTTCGATGTTTCGATCAGGCACTGCGACAGTACTGGTATCCGAGCTGACGGAATTGATATGTGTCACGGAGGAATAACTCGACGGTTTTTGATTGGTCGTCCCCGGTAACTCGGACGCTGATTTTTTCGAATCGGGACCGTCGATTCCTTTTTTTGTATCGCACTCTTTGTCAATTAACTCCGGTGTAGAAACACGATCAAGTTTAGTTTCTATCGGATCCAGTGGAGAAATGCAATTGGTCAGGTGTAGCTCCGCCCCTACGACCGTCAACTTGACGGGTTCGACGTTCGTAGGCGCCGCAGGATCCGTTTTAACACCGCGACGACTTCGCAGAATCAGCGGTAGGACTTGTTTCGCGTGACTTTTATCTTTCGATAGTTTCGACGCGTCTGTGGTAATCTTCCAGTTCGTGCGGTCGAAAACTGTGATGCCCGTTTTCGATCGTCGTTTCTCGTCCGCGCGTTCAACGACGTCGGAACTATCAGTTTGTTTATCTTCGGTGAGATTTGTATTTTTTACGGCGGTGAATTCACTGGTACGGTGAATTTCAGGTACTTGTTTGGCTGAGTTGATTGTTTTTGGAACTTCTTGAATGTGGTTAAGATCGCTGGTGGTTTCACGGAATTTTTTTACAAAGTTAGTGAATGTTGGAACACCCGAAGTGATGTTGTAAGGATCGCTGGTGGTTTCACGGATTTTTTTTACAAAACTGGTGAACGTTGGAACTGCCAGAGTGACGTTGTCAATGTCTCTAGTGGTTTTACGTATTTCTTTCACAGAGTTAATTGTTGTAGGAACATCCAGAGGGATATTTTTAAGATCACTGGTTGTTTTAGGTATTTTTTTGACAGAGTTAATTGTTTTAGAAACTCCCAGAGTGATATTATCAAGTTCACTGGTGGTTTTACGTATTTCTTCCACAGAGTCAATTGTTGTAGGAACATCCAGAGGGATATTTTTAAGATCACTGGTTGTTTTAAGTATTTTCTTGACAGAGTTAATTGTTTTAGAAACTCCCAGAGTGATATTATCAAGTTCACAGGTGGTTTTACGTATTTCTTTCACAGAGTTAACTGTTGTAGGAAGCTCCAGAGTTTTTTGGTTAAGATCACTAGTACTTTCACATTTTTCTTTGACAGAGTTAATTTTCAGTGGAATTTCCAGAGTGTTATTGTCAAGATCACTGGTAGTTTTACGTATTTTCCTGACAAAGTTCGTAAATATATCTTCTACAGAGTCAATTGTTGTAGGAAATTCCAGAGTGGTTTTGTCAAGATCACTGGTGGTATCACGTATTTCTTTGACAGAGTCGATTTTTGTTGGAGCTTCCAGAGGTTTGTTGTTACAATTAGTACTGGTAGTTTCGGGTATCTTTCTGACAGAGTTGGTGAATATTTCATCTACAGAGTCAATTGTTGTTGGATCCTCCAGAGTGATTTTGTCACTAATCGTTTCACTTATTTCTTCGACAGACTTATCTGTCAGTGGAATTTCCAGAGTGATTTTGTCAAGGTCACTGGTAGTTTCAGATATTTCTTTGACAGAGGTAATTGTTGTAGGAACTTCCAGAGTAGTATCAACCGAGTCACTGACAGTTTTCCTTTTTTTCCTGACGTAAGATTTTATTGGATTTTTCAGAGCGTTATTGACCAAGTTACTTGTAGTTTTTCGTTTTTGACGGACGTTAATTTCCATCGGAACATTCAGAGTAACATCGTCGAGATCACTCTCATCTTTCACCGAGGTAATTGACGTGATGTTATCAAGGTCACTAGTAGTTCCGCGTAATTCCACATCGGAGTTCAACGATGATTTACCTACAAGATCAGGCTTGATATCAATTTCTTCGTTTTCACATTTTAGGTTAGGACGTTCTATATTCTCAGATATTACGTCGGTACGCATTTCCGTTACCGTGGGAACGTTAATTTCTCCTCTTCCGAGACTGCCACGTGCTATTGACGACACATTCTTATCGTTAAGATATGTTTCAGAGTCGCTATCGCTCAAATCAACCTCGGATATCGGTATAGTTCCGATAATCCGCGCTATTGTCAACTCACTGATTTCAAGCCTACCGGCACAAAAATCTTTCATATTTCCGAAGCGTTTCGTTGTTACTTCGTCTTCGTTCTTATTTTGAGGAGATTCAAGCTTTATTATAACCTTTTCTGGGTTTTCACAGTCTTCTTCACTGCTAACACTGTAGTCAGTAACTGAACTTCTACAAGAAGTTGAAGTTTTCATAGATCTTTTCGGAATGTCGTTCAAATCGGATTTGGTTATAGTTCTCGTAGCTACAGAAACGGGAGTTGCTTTACGAATTATTGTTTGTGAATTAACTTCTGTGGAATCCGAAGTACTGACACGGGTCTTCCTAGGGCTTGGGTTTTGAATAGGAATATCGGGACTGGACGTTAGTTTCGTTTTTTTGGCGTGAATTATTGTGGTTTTGGAAGAACTACACACACGATCGTCATCATAACTTTCAACGAGTGATTTCACGGAACGATGGAAGCGTTTTGTCCTGAGTCTATCGCTTTTATTCATATTAGATGAAGTTGGTTTTACAATTGATTTTTGTTTACGGTCGCACGACATCCGGGTTCCGGAACTATCAGATTCTGAATCGGATGAGTCTACAGGTCTGAACCTTTTCTTTGAACTTGAAAACTCCCTACCACGATCAACTTTGACGTCCGATTTGAACGCGACTCTTTTACCACGTGACTTTGGTCCAGGCTTGTTACGTATTGAATGGTTGTGTTGAGATATTTGTTCTGTGATAGGTCTACTAGGTGAGTCGTATCTTTTATCCAGGCGTTGCAAAACTACCACACACGTAGGAAGGGCTGGAGTTTCGATAACCGCACTTTTGTTAGGAGTAATTTTTCTTTTTCCTTTTACAGGGGATGATTCAGGGTCAATACTTTTGTGTGAGAACTTTGATGAACCCGATGCAATGACATTTTTGTTTGACATTTCAGATGACAATAAGATACCATTTTATATTATTCGATAGTTGATACGAAAACTCACCAGACTTTTGCAACCCCTATGGTCCTAGGCTTGTCGAGGTTTCTTTTTCACTGAAAAGTGAATATTTCACGACATTAACAAAACACACAAAAACACGATTAAGACCACAGTAAGTCTAGGCCTACACATAAAACAGGACAGGCCCTAGGCCTAGGGCCAAGCATATTGTTTACAAAATGTAAGGCCTAAAAATTCCTGACAGGTTGACAATAATACCAACATAAATCAGCTGAGTGAATAAAAAAATCCCAGATTGTGCAATGAATGGCAATGAACTAACTTGAACAATTCACTGTGTCTATTTAGGTCCTAAATGCCCTACATTTAATCATAGTAAATTACATGTGTTGTGGGATCCACTCTGAATTACCAGTATAATTATCATACCAACCGTAACAAAATAACACCAAATAAACCCAGTTTGAGGCGCATCCGATCTACGTATCGGTTTTCACGACTTCAGAATAACAAATAATTATATCGCAGTAATACATATTACGTTATAATAACAATAACAATTACTCACACATTGCTGTTACTATCAGTTATGAGCTATGATCGCACTTCCTATGAAAAGATAACGCAGATATTCCGAGAAATAGACGAGGAATCCCTTGTGAAGTGGGAATCACGTACCTCGCGGTGTTACCAGTGTTAACGTTGAGACATGAATTTGATTTCCAAGGGACCTAAGCAGCTGAAATGAAGTCAAAATGGCGCACTAATGATGCACAGAGAATGATAATTACCTACATTGTCAGTGAATATCAATTATTAGTCAGAAATACTCGGAGAAATGTCATAAAAATGAAATGAAAAATAAGTATAACCTAACAATTTTACAAAATATCATAGAAATTTATATTTGTTTTGATGTGCCTGTTATGTTAGGCTTAGGCCTATATCTCGAACAAAAACCTATCTTCAATTGAAAATATTCTTCAAATTTGTAAATATCAATTCTATCGACAAAAATATATTTAGATGTAGATGTAAATTAAAATTAGTACAATTGTTTATTATTCATCAAATTAAGTACCGCAAAGGTATTATTGGCGTAGTCGAAACATTCATTTGTAAATTGATCGAAAAGAAATCCCATGAAAAAAACCTCTATCTCTTTATGGATATTATATATATATATATATATATTTGTCCTTTTTTCCAAATGTTTATCTCATCTTCAAAAAGTATAATTACCGGTACTCAATTCCTGGAAATATTAATAAAATACTGAGAAGTTATTAACAGTTTCTTGGAACAGTTATCTTACATTAGATAAGACAGAGTAGGCCTACTCTAATTATATTGACAGACTGTTGCCTGGGACAATAGGCAACTCTTGCTACACTGCTGTGTTGCTAGGTAGCGTGAGTATTTCCTCCACTTTCTTACCAACTTCGGTCTTGTCACCAATATAAGTACGGTAACTATCTCTAATCTATTTTATATCGTAAACAATGAACTTTGACACCAGGACTGAGCTGTCTGTGACCATACTTCTTAGCCGCAGATAAAACTATTTCAGTTTCCAAAAGTCCAGAACACATTATAGGTATATAAACCGTTGTTTTGATACATCCAGACATTATGACTTTACTATTTAGGCCATACTTTATTAAGCCTCTTGTGTAGGAAAATAGCTTAATGCTTGATATATGAATTGTGTAAAAGGTAAAGAGAGAACAGCAGCTTACCAAGGTTCACAAGTAGATAGGCCTACTCATGGTGGAGAGCCAGCCGAAACGTCTAAACCTCGTGTGTCTAAATCATCTCTGTGTTCTGTCAACGGCTCTCCACCGTGAGTAGGCCTATCTACTTGTGAACCTCGGTAAGCTGCTGTTCTCTCTTTACCTTTAAACAAGTTCATTTAAATCTAGAACCGTGCAAGAAACATAATGAATTAACGTACCATAAGACGCAGACAATATTTTTCGAAAAGGCTAATGAGTCAAATTTTATAATAACAAAATTAGAAAGATCGAATTGGAAAGATCAGTTGTAAGTAAAAGTAACACTCGATATTTTTACCATCGATTTTTACCTCACAGCGTACCGTTACATACAAATAACAAGTAACATATTGTGAATGTTCATTATGGATCGACAATATTTTATAAGATACTTCTCTGAATGTTGTGAAGCAGTTTCACTACAATATGTTCAGATGTAAAGTCACCGCAATCGTTTATATGTCATGTTGATCTGAGAATTTTACCCTGTTGGAAGCTGCCTCCTACATCTATACCAAACTAGGAAAACGCCATATATGCGTTGTTAGACGAGCGAATAGTAATAGTATGGGTAAAAATGGGTAAAAACTGCTTTGAGTGGTACCAATTTAGAACATTTTATGTTTTTTCTTCAAAATGGCTGACCCGATCAAGCTGAAAATTTTTAGAAATGTGTACCAAAATGTAATTCAACTTCACGCAAAATTTAATTTTTTTGGAAAATAAAAATATTTTCTTTTTTTTTCCGTCATGTTATTCTAATGGGAATTTTAGAAATTTCTTAAATTCATAAAAAAAAAAGTTACTCCCCGATAATGCCACAAAACTATACAGATCTAAGTTAGATGAGGAACCATATTGAAAAAAAGTTTGAGGTTGATAGATGTAGCCGTTTGACCTGTGGAGAACCGACAAAAACACATAAAAAAAAAGAACGAAAAGGAAAAAAAAAAAAAAACATAAAAACGAACATCAATTTTTTTCAGTATGTCGAATTGAATCCTCGCTAAAGCTCGTCTAATAAATCAACCAACAAAGTCATGTTATAAAAACTTGAACAGGCTTTCAATGTATTTGTATCGTATAATAATGATTTATCTACAAGAATAATTACAACTTATAATCATGAAAATTCAATTAACAGAGCGATTAACGGTTAGTTAACGGCCGATCTGGTAACTGGAATACTCGGTTAGCGATCGATCTCTCCGAAGACCACGTCTAGCGTGCCTGAAAACAGAACAACGGAACGATTGAGACAACCTGACGGGAAACACTCAGTTTCAGTACCGTACGATAACTCTAGGTAGATGGACAGTTTTACCGAGCATATTTCAGCTATTCAATAAACATAAGAACATAAAGATAATAATAAAGAATAGGCCTATAATGAAATGATAAGAATATAGATAAGAATATAAGAATAAAAGAATATAAATAAAGAATATAATGATAACATAATGAACAGAACATGATACAGTATATATGATATATATGATATAACTGTAGATTTTTGAATTGGGTAAAAGGGAAAGTAAGAAAAGCAGCTTACCGAGGTTAGCTCTACTGTGACCAAGGTAATGACCGAAGAACCTCGTGTGTCTAAATCATCTATGTGCTCTATCAACGACTGCAACACCACCACGAGTAGGCCTATCTACTTGTGAACCTCGGTAAGCTGCTGTTCTCTCTTCCCCTTTCACACAATTCATATAATGTAAAACTTGACCTATCTAAGGTGAAACTAACCCAACACCCATCTAATCGAAGATAAAACTGACAGTTACGACACATAATAGGTCTAACAACGGTAAATGAAGGCATTTTATCATCATCACACTATGACAGGTAGCCTACAAAGAAATGTCGACCTGCAATGCGTGTAAAAAGCGGTTAGAGTGAGCGTGTAAATTGCGGTTAGAGTGAGCGTGTAAAGTGGGGTTAGAGTGAGCGTGTAAAGTGCGGTTAGGGTGAGCTTGTAAAGTACGGTTAGGGTGAGCGTGCAAAGTGCGGTTAGGGTGAGCTTGTAAAGTGCGGTTAGAGTGAGCGTGTAAAGTGGGGTTAGAGTGAGCGTGTAAAGTGGGGTTAGGGTGAGCATGTAAAGTGGGGTTAGGGTGAGCTTGTAAAGTGGGTTAGGGTGAGCGTGTAAAGAGCAGTTAGGGCAGCTAAGTGCGGTTAGGGTGAGCGTGTAAATTGCGATCAGAGTGAGCGTGTAAAGTGGGGTTAGAGTGAACGTGTAAAGTGCGGTTAGGGTGAGCTTGTAAAGTGGGGTTAGGGTGAGCGTGTAAAGTGCGGTTAGGGTGAGCGTGTAAAGAGCAGTTAGGGCAGCTAAGTGCGGTTAGAGTGAGCGTGTAAAGTGCGGTTAGGGTGAGCGTGTAAAGTGCGGTTAGAGTGAGCGTGTAAAGAGCAGTTAGGGCAGCTAAGTGCGGTTAGAGCGTGTGAAGTGCGGTTATGGTACTGACCGATGATGGCGACGATGTCGGCCAGCATGTGGTTCTTGCCGATCTTGTCGATGGCGGCGAGGTGAGCGAAGCCGGGAGCCTTGATCTTGCAGCGGTACGGCTTCGAGCCTCCATCCGACACGAGGTACACACCGAACTCCCCTGGTGGCAGACACGGGCATTACATCATTATCAACCATTTCACTGTTTTACTTGTTTAGTCGAAACAGTTTCGATATCCCTTTGGTTCCGTCGGTCAAAATTGGTATTCTATAGCACCGATGGAAACAGGCATTCATCAGAAATCACAGGAGTTGGAAAAAGTGCGATGTATCGCTTATTTTCAGGTGAAACACAAGCAACGACTGAGCCACCGCAGCTTTTGTTATGGCTTCACTCACACACACTTACACACACACACAAGTGCAATTGTATCCTGTGGGTCGTGACCCTAGTTCGTACAAGTTGAAGATAATACAAACATACAAGTCAAACGTCAAGAAATAACATAACCTGAAAGTACAGTGAAACCTCTATCCATTGTTTTTCAAGGGACCAGGAGAATAAAACCATCCATGCAGGAAAATTTAACATTGATTATATAGGAGTGGGGTTGAACCAAATGAATGATACAAGCAGGAAAACGATGGACCCAGGAACGATGCATAGAGGTTTCACTGTATTTGTCAATCATCTTGGAAAATACATTAGGGCTACTAAGATGGCAAGTGGATTGTTTGTATTCTACTATCAAAATATCTTCTCACTTTCCAACCATTTAAACACTCAACACTCACGATTACATATTTTATGTTCTCATATAACCTCATTAATATCCCATTGCTGGCGCGCAAATCCCGCAGTATCCGTTTCGACCATTTTGAGTCGAATTGGGAATATAATTGCTATAGAACGTCAAAAAATAGAAACTCGAAACTACGTCGTAACCAAGTGTTACCAACCTTTGGGTGCTTCGATGGCAGTGTAGGTGGCTCCGGCGGGGACTTGGTACCCCTGGGTGAACAGCTTGAAGTGGTGGATCAACGCCTCCATCGACGTCTGGAACACGACAACGATCAACGGTTATTGTTGCTCAACGACCCCACCAACAGCTAGGTTATACCTAGGACAATAACTATCTACGATGGATACGCGACTGAGCTCAACGTTGTTCTGGATCTATGAAACCGATCTAAGCCACCAAGATCGACTACTCAGGCATTCAGCTAATTTGTAGGTGATCTAGGTGGCGTTGTTTCAATGTTACATGGACTACTCGGGCCGTCAGAGCCCCGTAGAGCCTGTAGCTAGCTTATATAGACGATCCAGGTGGCGTCGACTGTCGCCTGTCTTTCCAGCTGTCATCATCAACGCTACTAAGGTGAAAAATGTACTAAAGAGAAACTTTACTAAAGAAGTTCTACTGTTGCCTTGGTCACAGTAACGTCAAAACTTTCGTGCATCTAAATCATCTCCGTGTTCTGTCAACGGCTCTCCACCACGAGTAGGCCTATCTACTTGTGAACCTCGGTAAGCTGCTGTTCTCTCTTTCCCTCTCACACAATACATATATCAAGCCTCACTATTCTCCCAGACACATAACGGTGACTTCAGCGTCGCGCGTTACAAGTTACGCAGTACAAATGACGTGTTTACCTTCATCTCTGCCCTGGACGGGGTTGTAATCTTCATGTCGTCCGTCTTGACCTCGCCCGCCGGCATCTTGTTCAGGCATTGGTCGATGATCCGCAGTGACTGCCTCATCTCCTCCAGGCGGCACAGGTACCTGCACACGCACAACTAACGTCAGATCGCACAACTAACGTCAGATCGCTAGCTCCTTTCACCGCTAATGTCAGATCAAGCGTTAACACTGTCAGATCATGCGTTAACACTGTCAGATCAAGATTTATAACGTCAGGTCAAGATTTATAACGTCAGATCAAGATTTATAACGTCAGATCAAGATTTATAGCGTCAGATCAAGCGTCAAGACTGTCAGGTCAAGATTTATAACAGGAGGTCAAGATTTATAACGTCAGGTCAAGATTTATAACGTCAGGTCAAGATTTATAACGTCAGATCAAGCCTAACACTGTCAGATCAACATATATACTGTCAGATCGTAAGTCAAGTAATTTTTTTGTCTGGTCCCCTGATAAACATACTAAAGACGTTCCACTGTACTAGGAAAACGCAACGTATTCGTTGTTGGATGAGCGATATAGGCATATTGATATATTCACTAGCTGACTCGGCAAACGTTGTTCTTCCATCGAAGTGATTTGTAGTGAATGTTGGTTGTTAATGTAAAAATAAGGTGCTGGAAGGCGGATAAGGTGCTATCTAGCGTGTACCCCCGCAAATGTGTTGCCGAGTGCGGCGGACATTGAGTAACGCCGTCAATGTCATTGTAACAACGCCATTACTGGTGTTGTCCTTGAAGTGCCAATGTTTTGATATTGCTCATAGGAGAAAGGTTGGCGGAAGATCTCGTATACTTTAGGACCTTCTACCAGCCCTATCGAATGTGCATGAGGAATTTCACGACACTCGGTCGAGCCGTTTCGGAGGAGTTCATCCTCTAACATGTGACACAAGCTTTTTATATATAAGATGAAATGTAATAGGCCTAGAAAGCTATATTTACACTTTGAGTTCAAAACAACTGTCACTGCTTTTCCGTTTTATTCACAACTCATTTTATTCATTCTTTTTTTATTCAATTTGTTAAATTTGATAGGGCCTAGATGTTTAGGGTTCACAGGCGCGGCAACAGCGAGTTAATTTTCACCTATTAAATAAGTTTGACCCGTTGCCTAGATAAGGACGATTGTGCGTGCGATCTCACCGGTCATAGCAGTCGCCCTTGGTCCCGATGGGGATCTCGAAGTCCATGTCTGCGTACGCGTCGTACGGCTGAGACTTGCGCAGGTCCCACTTGATCCCCGAGCCTCGGAGCATCACGCCGCTAGAGAGAGATGACAGTATAGTGAGACAAGGGAGAGAGAGAGAGAGAGGGGCGTCGTACGGCTGAGACTTGCGCAGGTCCCACTTGATCCCCGAGCCTCGGAGCATCACGCCGCTAGAGAGAGATGACAGTATAGTGAGACAAGGGGGAGAGAGAGAGAGAGGGGCGTCGTACGGCTGAGACTTGCGCAGGTCCCACTTGATCCCCGAGCCACGGAGCATCACGCCGCTAGAGAGAGATGACAGTATAGTGAGACAAGGGAGAGAGAGAGAGAGAGGGGCGTCGTACGGCTGAGACTTGCGCAGGTCCCACTTGATCCCCGAGCCTCGGAGCATCACGCCGCTAGAGAGAGATGACAGTATAGTGAGAAAGGGGGAGAGAGAGAGAGGGGCGTCGTACGGCTGAGACTTGCGCAGGTCCCACTTGATCCCCGAGCCGCGGAGCATCACGCCGCTAGACAGAGATGACAGTATAGTGAGACAAGGGAGAGAGAGAGAGAGAGGGGCGTCGTACGGCTGAGACTTGCGCAGGTCCCACTTGATCCCCGAGCCTCGGAGCATCACGCCGCTAGAGAGAGATGACAGTATAGTGAGAAAGGGGAGAGAGAGAGAGAGGGGCGTCGTACGGCTGAGACTTGCGCAGGTCCCACTTGATCCCCGAGCCTCGGAGCATCACGCCGCTAGAGAGAGATGACAGTATAGTGAGACAAGGGAGAGAGAGAGAGAGAGGGGCGTCGTACGGCTGAGACTTGCGCAGATCCCACTTGATCCCCGAGCATCACGCCGCTAGAGAGAGATCACAGTATAGTGAGACGGGGGAGAGAGAGAGAGAGAACTCATGATTCTATACAGAATTGGTAACGTCAATGTGATGACTCCTGGTATCTTTAGGACCAAAGAATTTACGATAATTTCTAGAATTGAGATGATGATTTCTAGTTTTCTCTAAAAATGGAGAAATAAATATCGTCATTATTCATTAAAATCTAGTTTTAGGGTTGTGATGTTCTTAAGGCTTCATCATAAATAATTTAGGAAGTTTTGTTAAGTTGCAATGCTATCCGACGCGTCTACATGTAACGCAACGAAATTAAAATGAAATTTTAAATATTTAATCTTCAGCACGAATGTTTCAAACGTTTATATGGATTTCAGTTTTGGAATCATTGTACCCATTTCAGAAATGTCAGAAATTTTAGCTTTCACAAATAACGGAAACTTTCGAAGAATTCAATTTTTTTTTAATAACATCGAAATCTGATACAAAATCCTTGTTCTTCAATTTGAAAATGTGAAGTATGCCTACGAAATAAATTCAAGCTCACTATGAATGTTTCAGAAGTTTATGTAAAGGTTAGTTTTTTTTTTTTTTTTTTATATATATTGGGTTTAATGACGCACTGTTATGATAACTGAGATCTAATGGCGTCGGATGGATGATTAATGAGATGATGGGATGAAGGTTCTTGGGTAGTGGGAAGAAAGCGGTCATGGCCGACTTATTGTAGGAACCATCCCGGCATTAGCCTAGACTACAGAGGGAAACCATGAAAAACCCCTGTAAAGATGGTCGGCGGCGGGGATCGAACTGGGTTCGGAATTCCCCTCGTCTCCCGGATCACATGAAGCGAGCGCGTTGACCACTACGCTGCATGTGCCGGTAAAAGGTTAGTTATAGCCAGAAATTTTAGCTTCAAATATACCACAAGTTTTGTAAACCTTCGAAACGTTAAACAATGAGAAGTTCTGAAACTACGTCTACGAGAGCGAGTGACGCGTGACGCGATCGTACCTGAAGCCGTAGTTGAGCGCGTCCTCGGCCGACACGATGCCGATGTCGATCGTGCGCTGGACCCAGATCCGATTGGTCGTCAGGACGTCTTCGACCTCGTCCAGACGCTCGGCAAACTTGCTGCTGAACTCGTAGATGTCGTCGAGCAGGCCGAGCGGCAGGTCCTGAGCAGGAGCAACAGGTACATTGCTCAGTACATTCACGAGTTGAGAGAGGTGGAAATAATACACTTGTCATATACAGTGAAACCTCGATGCATCGTTCCTGGATCCATCGTTTTCCTGCTGGTATCATTCATTTTTTATAACCCTACTCCCATTTAATCAATGCTACATTTTCCTGGGTGGATCGTTTTCCTGGATGGATGGTTCAATTTTTACGGTCCCTTGAAAAACGATGGATAGAGGCTTCACTGTATATAAGTTTTTATTGAAAAACACTGCTAACAATACGGTTGCCACTTGGACACAGCATAGCATGCAAAATAAAGGAAAATTATAAATATTTGTAGGAAAGATTACAAAATTGATAATCACATATACAGTGAAACCTCTATCCATCGTTTTTCAAGGGACCAGGATAATAAAACCATCCATGCAGGAAAACGATCCGTCCAGGAATATTTAACATTGATTATATGGGAGTGAGGTGAGGAACAATGAATGATACAAGCAGGAAAACGACAGATCCGGGAACGATGTATAGAGGTTTCACTGTATTACTCGAACACTTATAAACACGTTGCCAGCGTTACGACCCCACCTAGACAAAGAGAGTGCGTGAGAGAGAGAGAGAGAGAGAGAGAGAGCGTACCTGATTGACGCCACCAGGTCGGATGTAAGCGGCGTGCATGCGAGCGCCAGACACCCGCTCGTAGAACTCCATCATCTTCTCGCGCTCCTCGAACAGCCAGAAGAACGGCGTTATGGCGCCGATGTCCAGCGCGTGAGTGCCGACGGCCATGATGTGGTTCAGGATGCGCGTGATCTCGGCAAACAACGCTGGCGGAACAAACGACGGTCAGTTGCGACGAGTCGACGATGGGTAGGGTTAGAGAGATATAGCGTTCATTCATGGCCAAAATTGTCTTGGCATTATTTTTCAATCAAGTAGATGTAGGCTTATCGTATTCAGTGTGATAATTTTCAAAATTCATAATATTTAGACTATTCCGATGGAAATTAATTCTAATTATCATCTAGTACTATATTACTTGTAATATTCCGAAAGTAGGCCTACTTTGAAAGTGGGCCTACTTTGAAAGATCTTGTTTATACCTTTCAGAAAAAGGTGCGGGAGGTTGAGAATGATTGGTTTTTCTAGTTTTTAAACTCGCTTGAATCTGACGGTTTTTTGCATGTTGTTTGGGTGAGGGGTGATGCTGGAGGGGGTGATTTTTGGTGGTTAGGTTAGGGGGGTGGGTTGATGTCGTTGTTGGGGAGGGTGTAATATGTCGGTTAGGTTAGTGGGAGGCGGTTGGGGAAAAAAACACAAATAGGCTTGCTCAGTGTCTCTATAATTTTACCAAAATAAGTTCATGAAATTTCACGTCATTAGTCTCAACGCAACTAACGGTACTCACTTCGAATGTACTTGGCTCGTATCGGGATATCGATGTTGAGTAGCTTCTCTACGGCCAGCGAGTAACACTGCTCGTTGCACATCATGGACACGTAGTCTAGCCGGTCGAAGTACGGCAGCGCTTGCGTGTACGTCTTGTACTCGATCAGTTTCTCCGTGCCGCGGTGGAGCAGGCCGATGTGGGGGTCGGAACGCACAACGGTCTACGCGGGGGAAAAAGTTGGTAGATTTGTAGTGACGTTTACATAACCAGATAAAAGAGTACAAAAACACTTTCTATGTGGTTACGAAGAAACGTTTCGTAAAAACTAATGCCTAGTGATGGGACGTTCAAAGTTTTCAATGACTTGAGAATTTCCAATACAAATTTACTGAAATTTTCAATGAAAATTTTCAATGAAATTTTCAATGAAATTCATTGAAAATCCTGTGAATCCAATAGAATTCACTGATTCACTGATTTTTCTTCCAAGATTTTTGAAAAATTCCATTGAGTTTCATTCAAATCATTGAAAATTGTCAATGCAAATTTATTGAAATTTTCTTTTCTCATTTTGGCTAGGCCTACCGGGTACTCATCAACTAACATTTTCAAAGGACTTTTCAAACAGGACAGTGCAAAAGAGTTCTGGTCCAAGTCCGCCCAACCTACAATTGACCGACAAAAAGTGTACACATTTATTGAAGATCTATCAATGTTTAAAAACTTATACTAAACCCAGAACATCTAAATAGGCCTACTGATTATTTCTACTCTTATTGCTAGTTTTACTATAATGTGGTGGTTCAGCAAATCATTCTAGTATTGCTATGAGTGAATTCAAACTCTTATTTCTTCTGTAACAACTTGGTGCTAGGCCTATGTCACATTTTTTTTTTTTAATTGAAAATTTTCAAGCTTTTGAAAATTTTCAATGAAAACATTTTCGTGAAAATTTACATCACTACTGATGCCTTATGTGGGACTTGAACCCACGCCTGACCTGATATCAATTTCTCAAGCGGTGCCTCAATTGACTGAGCTACGGAGGGAGGCCCGTTGCTAACAGTCTAGGCCTACATACTAACCTCTCCGTCGAGTTCCATGACCAATCGCAGCACTCCGTGAGCGGCCGGGTGCTGAGGCCCGAAGTTCAACGTCAAGTTACGAACTTTCTTCTCGATCGGAGCCAGCTTGCTGTTCCACGGCGGCATTTTCCACTTGGACGTAACTTCATCGGGGAACATTACAGGTCCATCGAACTGCTTCATGTATTCGGGGTCGGGAAACCATTTTTTGGCTCCGCGTTGCTGACTGTAGGAGGAAATGGATTTATTAGATCTAGCTAGACATGACTTCAGGTGTTATAGGCATTGATTTACCGAATAATACACATGCATTCTTCAATTTTTCAACGTTTTATTCAATTTCTCGAAAACTACTGACTGGGTCGATTTTTTCTGAAAGGTTAGGTAGCCTTAATGGTTAGGTAAGTGTTACCAGCAAAACTAGCACAACTAAAAACTCAGTTTAAACACCAGGTAGGAACAAAATTTATGAAGTAATAGCTCAAATAACAACTAGACTCACTTCACAAAATATAGTGAACCTCCATTCTGCAATAAAACCTTCCCTCCGACTGGAAAATGAGGCGAAGTTTTCCGTAAAACAGATCCTAAAACAGCCGCCATCTTTGCGGTTGCAGACGACGGAGGTCGATTCTGGTGGCGAAAATTGAAACTAATTTGGTTCTGTGGTAGGCGGCTAGCTAATTTAATTTCAAAATATGTTTAACCTTACTTTTCTCATTTGTTATGTATTAAAGAGGTTACTAATGAGGTTTTACTTTACAGATAATTAGTGGGCCTTTAAAAATCATCAAGGAATGATTTTGTAGGACCTGTAGGCCTATCGTGTATTCACCACAGTAGGTAATCTATCAACAAATGAAACACAAAATCTCCATTACATTTGGATAACTTGAGTATTTCCTATGTGAAAGATCTACCTTCTTGTATGTTTATATATCTTGCTAAATGCCTGATGGCAAGATACTCTAGTTAACTTCCATATCTATTTGTACAAAACTTTCTTGAAATCTTCAATTTTCTTCCAGCTCATTCCAGTCTCTCATAGTCCTCTTGATGAATCCATTCTGACCCACCTTTTTAGGCCTAGGCGTACTCTTTCCACTTCCAATCGATCTCCTCCCCTCGTCTCTGCAATCCCTTACCTAATCTATTGCTCTGTTCTTCCCAACCAGTCAAGTTTTCATTTGCTTCAAGGAAATTACAAAGCCTACCATTCTTTCTCCTTTCCTCAATCATTTTGCTTGGTCGCTTCAATACACCCTTTCTATTTCTGACGGTTCGCCATCTCCTGACTCCATCTTGGATTGTAACCATCATAACAATAAATAAGCTATAATTCTGAATCATAATACAAAACACATTTATAAATCTATTTATTCATCGAATATTCATACAACTTAGAATAAATATCTAGAAAAACAACAAAACACGTCACAACGTTTTATTCATCCAAAAATAATCACATTTAAACCATTAGTACATAGTTAACACCAATTCTATCACACATACAAAAATCATCTAGCAATAGGCCTAATAACTATATGTTTCACGTTGAATACCGACAGAGTCTGTAGTCGCACGTCGGTCCGGGAATCCCCGTGACGTATTTACGAGCACAAACGACAGAACGAACACTCGATGATTATTGTTTGCTCAACGACCTCACCCATAGTTATACAGTGCAACCTTTATGTACCGTTCCTGCTTTCATAATTCATTTTGTTCCTATTTACTTGCATAGGCCTATGACCGATGTGGAATATTACTGGGTGGATGTTTTTTTTCCTGTCGCTTGAAGAACGATAGATAGAGGTTACACTGTACTCGTACCCACATTCGGTGCGTTTCAAGTGCTCGTAAATACGGGAATTCTACGGGAACTGTTCGAAAAAAAATGTTCCAAAAATTGAATATGTTTTGTTGTGTTGGTAGTCGACACGTGGTTGGCTCACTTGGTGGCGTCGGTGAGAGCGGCCACGCCCGGCAGAACCTTGCCTGAAACACGAGATGATTACGTCAGCGCGTTTCCACCGCTAGAAACGTACGTAACGGTGTAATACCGTATACAGACGTGGAGGGACGTGCGAGGCCAGGTTTTCAAACTTGAGTCTGATTCTTCGTAAAATTATCGAGTACGAGTAGAGTCTCAAGTTTTTCTCAAATACATAAATAATTATTGAGACGATTTCAGGAATTCTCAGGGTGGATTGCAAGAACGAAGTTTAAACCCCGGTCTACTTTAGACCGTAGTACAAAATAGCATTTTGTACTAAGATGGCGTCTAAAATTGGCCGGGGTTTAAACTTCGTTCTTGCAATCCACCCTCAGTAAAAAACTTCACTTCAAATATTTATAATATGCTAGTTAGTAGTTTTATTTATATTTTTTTATATTGGGTTCAACGATGCACTGTTGTGATAGCGCAGATCTATTGGCGTCGGATAGATGATTAATGAGATGATTGGATGATGAGATGAAGGTTCTTGGGTAATGGGAAGAAAGCGGTCATGGCCGACTTATTATAGGAAACATCCCGGCATTGGCCTAGACTACAGAGGGAAACCATGAATAACCCCTGTAAAGATGGTCGGCGGCGGGGATCGAACCGGGTCCGAAAACCCCTCGCCTCCCGGATCACATGAAGCGAGCGCGTTAACCACTACGCTACTGATACCGGTATCCTGACTTCTGTACAGTAAGGGGATCCAACATTCTGACAACAGGTCCCAATACTGATCCCTGAGGTACTCCCTTTCAATAATAACGATAACGACCATTTTGACCATGAATACATGCAATAGGAATAAGCCCACAGTGTATTTTGTGACGTCGCATGTCAAACGACGCGAAAATGTCGTGGCAACAGAACGTGTCCTGCCGGTGTCCTGACTTCTGTACAGTAAGGGGATCCAACATTCTGATAACAGGTCCCAATACTGATCCCTGAGGTACTCCCTTTCCATTTCAGTAATATTTTTATTTTTAATACTGCTCAACGACCCCACCAACAGCTAGGTTATACGGGGGTTCGAATGGGTGGGTGATAATGAAACGATGAAGTGATGATAGGTGAAAGGACATTTACAAAAACCCATGTCTTATGCGGGACTCGAACCCACGCCCAACGGTGACTTCAGTTACTAAGCGTTAATTGACTTGGTCACCGGGGCGGCATTTCAGTAATAACAATAACGATTTGTTAATTCCATTTTGACCATGAACACATGCAATAGGAATGAGCCCACAGTGTATTTTGTGACGTCTGACGCGAAAATGTCGTGGCAACACGTACCTTCGAGCAGCTCGAGACTGGCGCCGCCCCCGGTGCTGACGTGGCTGACCTTGGACTCCGTCCCCCACTTGGCGCAGCAGGTGGCCGTGTCGCCGCCCCCGATGATGGTCACCGCCCCCTTGGACGTCACGTCCACGACAGCGTCCATCAGAGACTTGGTGCCGGTGGCGAAGCTGTCAAACTCAAACACACCCGCTGGCCTGTGAGAGAGAGAGAGAGAGAGTTTTTTATTCGATCTATAGGGTGTTACATTTCAATTACCAAAGATTATATTTTAACAGTCTTTTGTGAAATAATAAAATGAAACTTAATTGTAATCTACTACCGGTAAATTAATAATTGCAGCTATAGCGAGTGATAGGCCTAACTAGAAAATAGATATGCTCTTCTTCTAAAGAATTTCCCATGTACAAAAACTTTTATTTCATTTTCCTTTTTTTCCAACTGTGAGAGAGAGAGAGAAGGAAGAGAAGACAACAACATTAATCTATTAATTATTAGGCCTACTTAGAAAACGTCACATACGCGTTGTGGATGAGCAATATAGGCATATTTATGTGAAATGTAATGGAAAACTATACATGCACCTTGAGTTCCCAAAAGTTATGTCACTGTTGGATGAGCAATGTAGTCACATTTTGTCATCAATTAGACCGATTTGATGATTCAAGCTTTTGGACTGATTCTGGTGGATATACCCATAAATTCTGTTATTTTTCCCCCATAAAGACCTACACCTTATTTCCAATATGAAACAATTAGAAACCTGCTCACCCGTTCCACACGATGACCTTGGCCCTAGCGATGGGTGCTCGGAACAGCTCGTTGGTCTTCGGCCCCATGTCCAGCCCCATCGCTCCGTCAGGAATCCCCTCCTCCAAGGTCGCGGCTCCGACCTTGGCATCCTCCGCGTACCTGTCGCCCGTCACAAAGTCCACGGGCAGGTGGACCTTGACCCCGTTCTTCTCCGCCTTTGCAAGCAGCTTCTCAACGATCTTGGCTCCTTCTGCGTCGTACAGCGAGTTGCCAATCTACGCGGACATCACACACAATCGTTTAATTGTCTTTATTTGAAGAATACAACAGAACATGTTTAGTAAGTTCCTCTCTAGTACATTTTTCACCTTTGTTAAGTTTCATTTTCTGATCCCCTGAAAAACGTATCAAGGTTCCATTGTATCAATTTGTGATGGACGTTATGATAGACGAATGACGACGATGACAAGAATAAGAGAAACAAGTGATATGTCTTGAGTACGGTGAAATTGAGCCTGCGCTTTATATTATTTAATTACATGGTGTGTTTAGGAAAATAGCCCGAGGCCTAATATATGAATTGTGTGAAAGGTAAAGAGAGAACAGCAGCTTACCGAGGTTCACAAGTAGATAGGCCTACTTGTGGTGGTGTTGCAGCCGTTGACAGAACACAGAGATGATTTAGACACACGAGGTTTTGACGTTTCGGCTATTGTTTTGATCACAGTAGAGTAGGTACATAAATTGACCTATCTACTGTACTTGTGAACCTCGGTAAGCTGCTGTTCTCTCTTTCACTTTTACACAATTTATAAATTATATTAGGCCTATTATATCTTTATATTATTATATTGTGTGGTACCAAATCGTACGGAAGGTGGAGCAAAGCAAGGAAAGAACGAGCGACGTACCTTCATGCCCCTGGTTGTCTTGAGGAAGGGAGGGAGAGAGGGGAACGTACCTTCATGCCCCGGGTTGTCTTGAGGGAGGGAGGGAGGGAGGGAGAGAGGGGGAACGTACCTTCATGCCCCTGGTTGTCTTGAGGAAGGTGAAGGCCATGCCGCCTCCGATGATCATCTCGTCGACCTTGTCCAGGAGGTTCTCGATCAGCTGGATCTTGTCGGCGACCTTGGCTCCTCCCAGGATGGCAAGGAACGGCCTGGAACAAACCGGAACATGTTTCATGCGATACGACTGCTGACGATCGCGGAATCATAATGACGAAGTATATCGAAATTCAATTTACATTTGTGATGGAATTCAATTTATACATTTATGAATTGTGTGAAAGGTAAAGAGAGAACGGCAGCTTACCGAGGTTCACAAGTAGATAGGCCTACTCACGGTGGAGAGCCGTTGACAGAACACAGAGGTGATTTAGACACCCGTGGTTCAGACGTTTTGGCTATTGCCTTAGTCACAGTAGAGTGGGTCACTGTGACCAAGGCAATAGCCAAAGTGTCGAAACCTCGTGTGTAAATCATCTCTGTGTTCTTTCAACGGCTCTCCACCATAAGTAGGCCTATCTACTTGTGAACCTCGGTAAGCTGCTGTTCTCTCTTTCCCTTATACCCAATTCATATATTATGTATGCAAGAATATATTAAAGAAACAAGAATAGAATGAGGTTTTTGAGGTCATAGAATGAGGAATATGAGGTATTAGATACTGGATTGTTTCGTTGCGTCGTTTGAGTTGAATTATTACTAGACGTTTCGGTCTCCATGTTGAGACCTTTCTCAAGAGTTAGTCTGGTCCATCACTTGGTCAGTCTCTTTCTTCTGAGACGGTTCTATTCTTCTGAACCAGACTAACTCTTGAGAAAGGTCTCAACATGGAGACCGAAACGTCGAGTAACAATTCAACTCAAACGAACCGACGAAAAAACCCAATATCTAATACCTCAAGAATAGAATGATTTAAAAGTGAAATGAATGAATGAATGGCCGCCCAAACCGCCACTCACTTCTCGGGGTTGTCTAGAGCCTTGGCGAAGTACTGCAGCTCCTTCTTGAGCAGGAATCCGGCGGCCCGCTGCTCGAAGCCCTCGCCCATCATGGAGCTGTGAGCTCGGTGGGCCGTTCCGAACGCGTCGTTCACGTACACGTCGCCTAGCTTGCGCAGGCTCTCCCTGAACGCCTTGACGGCTTCCGGGCTGGCTTTCACCTGATGGACGGAGGGATCACCTTTACTTCACTTTTACTGCACTTTCATACGAGGGGTTAATGAATGAAAAAAAATCTGGTGTACACATTAAAAAAAAAGAAAACAATCAAAATATATCGAGGAAAATGGATTTTTTTTTGAAGTTGGAGATTTAAAAAAAAAATCACGATATATTAGGAGAAAAATCACGAATAATGAAAAAAATCAAGAAAAAATGGAAAAAAAATCAGGAAAAAAGGAAAATCAAAAAAATCAAAAGATTACGGAAAATCAGAGAAATTACGAAAAATTTGTGTTTAATAATCACTGTAATTAGTGCCAATTGTACCAACTGATGATTAAATATTAATTAGTTAATCATTACTTAAGGTACAGAAATAACACAGGTAACCAAGGGTGATAACAAGTTAATTAGCTAATTTTTGCTCAATTCACTAATAATCACCTGGTACAACCAGCTCTTAGTGGATCAACGGGTTATCCATCTTGGTCACATATGTTAATTCTCATGACGCGCGATATGAGAATCGCGCGCATGGAAATCCAGCTTAAGCTATGACGTAATTTACAGACGTCCCCTAACCGGTAACTTCACGACACTAGACAAGTGATTTACCGACCTTGTTCCCCTTGTCGTCCACCCCCTTCCCCTCCTCCTCCACATGGAAGCGGAGGTTCTCGAGGAGGATGACGGAGCCGTCGGCGGGGTCGGCACACGCCGCCTCCACGTCCGCCCCCACGCAGTCCTGAAGGAAGATCACCTCCCTGCAGGAACAAGCGGGACTCGTACAGCGACTAACAGACCTGGGAACGGGAACAGGGATAGGGAACGGGAGATTTACCACAGAGACACGTTACGCAATGTGTTTTTGAAAAAAAAAAAAGGATGTTGGAACTTGCACAGCTGTCTTTTTTTTCTAAACTAACATATGGTAGGCTAGATGATTCAACATTAAGTAATTGTTTCGCAATAAAGGCAAAGTATGAAAATTCAGAATTCTTACGTAATTTTTTTTTGAAGTAAAAAACCAAGCGTGTTGGAAGTATATGGGGTGGTGAGATCGCCCTTATGGTGCCCACCCCCCTGCCGGAACAAGTACAGCGACTAACGGACCTGGAGACAGGGGTCGGGAACGGAAGATTTACTACGGAGACATGTCACGCAATGTTTTTGGAGATGAAAAACAACAAGGATATTGGAAATATCACAACTGGCAATTTAATTTTTTTTTAAACTAACATATGGTAGGTAATTCAACATAAAGTAATTGTTTCCCACAAAAGGCAAGGTATGAAAATTCAGGATTGTTCACAATGGGGATTCGACCCACGTCCCAAGGAAATAGTTGGATATAACTCAATTTACTGTAACAAATTGTATAGTGTCAAGTCAAAGGATGTACAGCAATTCAATATCATGTAACGTACCCCCATATAACCTAGCTGTTGGTGGGGTCGTTAAGCAACATTAAAAAGAAGAATGTAACGTAATGTTGAAATATAACTGCCCCCACTACTTAATTGCCGGCTCTCTTCATCCCTTCTTTCTTCTTTTCTTCTTCATACTGTAATTTTATGCTTTAAATCTTATTCTACCAAATCACTGATGACCTAATCTTAACCAACACCTAAAATGTCGCTAAAGCAGATTGCCAGAATTTACTACTAATCTACCGAATCAATGTACAGATTTGTTGAAACAGTAGGATAGTAACGTGTTCACCCAGGTCACTAAGTATGTCTAGGCTTAGGACTTCTGGGTGAAAATAATTTTATTGTTTGAGATCCAGATGTCTGAGCTCGGTTTGATCTCTGGCAAGCTCGACAATTCACTAACCTGTTCAGGAGTGTTTTCAATTCATCGGCAACCGGTTTCATCGTGTACTTCAAATTGGCATTACCATCCGGTCGTCCCAAATGTGACATGAGAACGACAGACTTGGCTTTTTGATCGAGAGCATATTTGACAGTTTCGAGAGCAGCAGTAATACGTTGGTTGTTGGTGATTTTGCCGTCCTTCAGCGGTACATTGAAATCGACTCTAGAACGTATAAAAATTAATATCATATTATATCTGAATTTAAAGTAGGGCCTAGGCATTGACTTTATAATCAAGGTCAGAAGATAAAGGGGGTGTGACAATCTACCAAAACACTGTGCTAGAAATTTGAATGGCAAAAGCGTTTAAAATGGTTAGCTACATACCTCATTAGTACACGCTTATTTGCGAGACTCAAACAGTCAATACTTAATTTATTCAAAGCCATTTTTATATATGAATGTAATTGATCTTTGGTTTATATACGACCGGCTCAAGTACACGCAAATCACCTTGAAAATTGAAAAAGGTCAGAGAAGAAGCACAGCCTTGTAAACAGTCGTTCAATAAAATCGTTTGAGAACTTGAAGGCAGTGGCAGTCTCAGTTGGCGCCAAACAGCTGTAAATCCTGTAATACGTTCAACACCTTTGAAATTTTAGTTAGTCAAGTTTAGACAAGTTGTTTATTTGTTATTGTGCGTAAATGTTCATATAATACTAGCTAGAAGATTGAAAAGCCCACTTAAGAAGTCCAGCTAATCTAGGCAATGAAGCATTACCATTGAAAGTCTATGGCAACAGGAAACTCAAGTCGCCAGCGATTGTCACAGAAATTAAAATTGTAGGCCTACCAAGCTGCAAAGTTGTGCAAACAATTTAGCCTTAGAAGTGAGGTTAAGCCTGTTGATAGAGGTGTAATTTACCTAAGTCACATTCCGCCTGCCTTTATTGAAGAACGCATGCTCATATTTTTCTCTTAGTTTGGCCGTTGAGTTTGGTTTGGCAAAGTAAAAGGAAAAAAGAGGGCAATAGGCCTAGTCTAGCTTTCGCATTCATCGAGTTTCTCAACATCGAAGTAGCTAAAATCATTGCAAATACAATGAAAAACTATCATTTGTACGGTCGAGCGCTCAAAGTCCAGCATGTTCCGCCTGAAAAACAAAGACCAATATCATACGAACGAGGCTTGTCTTGCAAGTCTGTTACTCTGAAAAAGTCCATAAAAAACCGAGTAAAGTGTACCAAGAAAGGTAAACAAACATTAACACCAACTAAACAATTGAAGGTAGAGAAGAAAAGACTGAAGAAGCTAAAAACACTAAAGACACTAGGTCTATTACCTAATGATGGTAGGCCTACTGATTTCAACTCTGAAAAATCCGACAGCCTGAAGCCCATGGATAATGAAGCTGACGGAGGAACAGAACTAACCAAAGAAAATGATGAGTTACTCGATGAATCAAAAGAGATACTTGAACAGGAAGGGATTCATTTCAATTCCGATTCTTCGAGCGCATCTCTGTTTGAAGATGATGACAGTGCAGAGCTAGACCATTTAGACGCAGACGTTGTAAAGAAACTCGAGGAATTGAGTGATCTCAAACGTAAACTTCAGAACATGGGCATCACCTTCAACTTCGAACCCATTGACGGACCGGCGAGAAAACGACCGTTGAACGAACATAACTCCATACTGGAGGCACTCTCTAAACTCAACAAGGTCAAACGAAAGTTGAACCGAAACGGCGTCACAGCATTCCAGTTGGATCCGTTGGACGTCTCGCTGGTGACGGATTTCAAGACGGACGAAGCGGTGCTTTACGTAGACACGAGCGACTACGAGATCGACTTCAATCCGCCGACGGGCACGATCGTCAAACCGTTCAGGAAGGCGTGAAAATCAAAGTTAGTAACGAGACGGCAGAATCTCTTTATTTTGTGTCGGTTTTCGATTCCGACAGAAACTAGTAGGCTATAAATCAAAACTGATTGTTGGGAGTTCAAATTGTTTCACAATCTTGTTTAGTCTACCTCACTTGTTCTAATTTTGTTACAAATATCGTCACAGTGAAACCTCGACGTAACTTTCCGGGATCGATTGTGTTCCAATTCCATCATTACTTTGTCCACTCTACTCTCATATATAACCAATATTCAAATGTTCAATACTACTAAATCACCTGGGCGGATGTATCATTTATATGCATAGGCCTACTTACCTTATAAGTTACACAAGTAACGGCCATAGTTAATCCCGTGTCTTGGATATGTTCAACGACATTTACTGGAAAATGGTCTCGTTAATAGTAGGTTTCAAGGTACCGGTACATAGCATAAGTGCTTTAATATAGTTCAATATAACCATTTTTATATTTGTTGATTTCAAAGTTTAGGGTTTGTAATTTTTTAGTGTTTCTAGTTTGTACCGTAATGTTCCTATAGGCTTGGGCAGGCGCATCTAACGAGAAAAAATGGGAGTCGTTAGAAATTTTAAAAATATATTTGTAATGTTCCTTTTTCTCATGAAAAGCTATGGTTGTGCCTATATCAATTGTTGTATATAGCGCATCGCGACCAATTTTATTTTTCAAGATTAGGCCTAAACACATATAAAGGGTTTATGAACGGGTAATTTTTTACATTGTTTACGGACACATTGAAGTTGTTTTGCTGCACTTTTAACAAAATTGACATTTTTTTAAGGACCTTGATTCATAATCCATCATATTTAATACAATTTCAAAATAAAATGATAAATTCTTAGCGTGCGGTGACTTCAATCAATGGATCTAATCAAGATCTCGTAAAAAACACAAATTTTAGTTTAAAAAAAATGAACATTTTGTTGCGATGCGCTATCCTCTACGGCAATTTTACTATATTAATGATGTTATTAGATTAGGGAGGCGCTGAGTAGGGTATATCGGAACAAAGTCGACTCGGTTTCGTTACTTTATTCCAATATATGCTATTCAGGCGCCTCACATTCAGGCCTATAAGAATTTTGATAGTTTTAAATGTAATTTTAGGCTTTTCTTGGCCTTCACCGTTAGGCCTATTACACTAGGATTCACTCGTACTTACTTAAGAGTGGATGTCGTAATAATTAGCGGATCAACGGGTTATCCACCTTGTTAATTTTTTACCACAACTAATAGTTAGCTAATTAATACTAAACTAAGAGTTTGTAAACTGGTTCTAAGGGCCAGGTTTACCAACTGGTGATTAGTGAATAAAGCAAGAATTAGCGATCAACTTGTTATCACGCTTTGGTTCCGTGTTATTTTCCTAACTTGACTAATTAATATTCCATCGTCGGTTGGTAAAACTGGTTCTAAATACTACAACATAAACGTTTCTGTAACCTCCTATGTATCGACGGTGGGATGGCAAAATGTCGTAAGCATCATTTTGATTATTTTTCACAGGAAGTTGAAAACGATTAATAAATTCAAACTTGAAGATATATAATTTTCACAATTTCTGTACAATATTCGTGCGTAGGCCTAGGCCTACATTTATAGATCGTCACAAATTTTGATGAAGACTCATCAAGTTTTCACAATCTTTGGCAAAGGTAATTTTAATGGGAAATTTAGCAGGATCATTTGGCGCTTACGACAAAATGTGTTGTAATTTAATTGAGAAATTGCGTAGCATATTTGGCGCTTACGGCATATTGTGTTGGCGCTAACGACAAAATGTAGAGAATCCTTGTCGCTTACGACACAATCATAATGGTAACCACGCCTGATGTATTGACATGTCGCTTACGACACTTAGCACATCGATAAAGATGACCTGCTGAATTGTATATCACATAAAATGTCGCTTACTACATTCTGCCTTTTCACCGTCGATCTAGGTGAATATGGAATTAAAGATACTGGAGGTGTGTTAAGTAATTACTAACAATGTCACAATGTATACGAATTGGGGCGTGAAGAGCATATACTGGAATAAAGTGAACTTGATTGTGTGATATGGGTTTGGGTGTCCAACCTTACCTGTACCCCAACTACATTTTACAACCATACAAGCACAATCGAGGTGACTATTCCGGTATATATTATTCCATTATATATATTACTATTACTATTATCTATTATACTATTCGTGAGGGGGGGACTGAGGATTCCCCCCCCCCACAATAATCCGTAATACTATATTTGTGTATAGCTACCGGTCTACCGTACATGATGTGGTCAATGGTTGCAAGAAATATCACCTCCATTGTTGCAAAATATGTTCGGAACGATTCTAAATAAACTGTAGTTAGTTCTTAAAGTTGCCAAATAAATCAGTTTGTAAATCAACTTGTGTTTTTTATTTGGCCCAAAGTTCCCACAATCCATCTGTCCTTCCCAGTTACGCGTCGCAATCAGAGAAAATATAGGATTATTCCTTGCAGAGTTCGTTGGCGATTTACATATTCTATATACAATTATTTTTCTTTAAAGAGCATCATAACCTTGAAACTAGATATCACCATCACAATTTCAGAAATTAAAATTTTTTTTTTTATGATTTTACCAATCAGCAAATCATTTGAAAATACTTGAAAAATATCAGTTCGTTCAATTATTACTTACCTCCAAAACTTGATCACCTTCATGTTCTTTGAAAATGATTTGAAGTGATTATATCTTCAACAGTTCCAGACATTCAAGTTCCGAGAATTGAAAAAATATCTCTCTGAAATGAGCGCATTAGAAAACAATAACATAAAAGTAAATCCATAAAATACAAAAAAAAATGAAAAAATAAATGTGTAACTTACAGTGATTCTCGGTCAAGTACCAGTAATTTATGGTGAATTACTTTTGTAATTCATGTATTTCAACTAATTTGTAGTTTACGGTCAATTGGTAATTTACCGATTTACATCACTAGTCAAGATGACCTTCCATCTCACTTTCCGAACATCTCGTTCGGCCGACGTCAATAGGTCTTAGTGCGTCGTTGAACATAATACAAATGTATAACGGTAGAAGAAGCAAACTAGAAGAAGAAGAAACAAGATGGGTGGAGTCCTTCTTAAAAGGTAGATCACAAAAAGTAAAAGTAGGTGATGAAATTTCGAATATGGTGAAAGTTACTTCTGGGGTACCACAAGGGAGTGTCATTGGACCCCTTCTATTCAATATATTTATAAACGATCTTCAAATCGGAATTCAATCAAGAATTCGTCTATTTGCTGATGACTGTGTGGTATATAGCACCATTAAGAGTGAGAGGGAGGAAAATCAGTTACAAGGAGATTTGGACAGAATTAATGAATGGGTTAAAATAAATTTGATGGGACTAAATGTTGGAAAATGTTGAGTGGTGCACTTCTCTAGCAGCAGTAACAAGAAAAAAGTGAATAAAATTTATAAAATGGGAGATTCTACACTTGAGGACGTAAAAGCTTATAAATATCTTGGACTTTACATAAATAACAATTTATGGTGGGGGGAACTTGTTAGAAATATCTCAAAAAAAGGAATACGATCCTTAAATTTTATTATGAGGCAGTTGAAGGGGACAGGGATGAAAATAAAAGAGAAGGCATACATGAGTCTGATTCGGCCAATGCTTGAGTATGCTAGTTCAGTCTGGGATCCGCATGAAGTTGGACTAATAAAGGCTGTGGAGAACGTCCGAAGGGTTGCTGCAAGAAGGGTATTGGGGAGAGAGAAGCGCTGGAAGATTATCAGGAACGATAAGGATGTGGTTTAAAAAGTTATAGAAAGACCTAGTGAAATGATTGAGGAAATGGGATGGGAAAATTTGGCGAAACGAAGACAAATAGAAAGAATGTGCAAATTTGTTAGAGTTAAGAATGAATATACAGGATGGGAATATAATATAGTAAGTATATTTCCACTTTGGTATAAGATCGTGTACATTCGTACAGCACACAACAACAATGTAGTAATTAGATTGACTACAATTAACACAAGTACGACTAAACAATTACATTCTCACAAAACAATTCACGGAACAATTCGGGATGCCTGAATCTCTACCCCGCGGAAAGTCGTCGCTTGTAGGCCCTAAAAGTCGTCACTCTGAATGTCTGCTCTCATAGATAATTTAATGTATTCATTGAATCTCTACCCCGCGGAAAGTCTGTTCCATGGAGACTCTTCACCTGCTCTTATACTGTATTTTATATTGATTATTATCCTGTAAACTTTTTGATAAGCCAGGGACCAATAAAGGTCCTTTATATTATTCGAAAACAATTCCTGAAACTCTGTTCTATGGAAAGTCGTCACCAATAATACTCTATTATATGGGTTGCCTGAATCTCTTCCCCATGGGAAGTCGTCTCTTGTACAAGTCGTCAGTCTGAATGTCTGTTCTCAGATATAATTTAATGTATTTATTGAATCTCTACCCCGTGGAAAGTCTGTTCCATGGAGACTCTTCACCTGCTGTTATATATTCAAAAACAATTCCTGAAAGTCTGTTCTATGGAAAGTTGTCACCAAGAATACTCTATTATATGGGTTGCCTGAATCTCTTCCCCATGGGAAGTCGTCTCTTGTACAAGTCGTCAGTCTGAATGTCTGTTCTCAGATATAATTTAATGTATTTACTGAATCTCTACCCCGTGGAAAGTCTGTTCTATGGAGACTCTTCACCTGCTGTTATATATTCGAAAACCATTTCTGAAACTCTGTTCTATGGAAAGTCGTAACCAGTATGTTTATTATGGAACGAGAGTATTTTATAAGATACTTCTCTGAATGTTGTGAAGCAGTTTCACTACAATATGTTCATCCGGAAAGTCACAATGATCGTTCATATGTTACGTTGACACTGAAAATGTTACACTGTGAAAAGGTATCCCTCAACGACCCCACCAACAGCTTGGTTATTTGGGGTACAAATGACCAGATTTATGGGAGATGAACGACGTTCACAAGTACTCGTGCCTTGAGCGGGACTCGAACCCACGCCCAAATTAAGTTTATCAAGTGACAGAGCCAAACGGCAGCTACCTTGCTATTCACCAGTCAAGTACCGGCACATGCAGCGCAGTGTTAACGCGCTCGCTTCATGTGATCCGGGAGGCAAGGGGAATTACGATCCCCGCCGCCGACCATCTTTACAGAGGTTCTCATGTGGTTTCCCTCTGTAGTCTAGGCTAATGCCGGGATGGTTCCTACAATAAGTCGGCCATGACTGCTTCCTTCCCATTACCCAAGAACCTTCATCTCATCATCCCATCATCGCATTAATCATCCATCCGACGCCATTAGATCTGCGCCATCATAACAGTGCATCGTTAAACCTAATACACCAGTTAAGTACTGGCCTAGTAAGAGTTAAGTGTCTCTTGAATTGCACAATAAACTATTTCACCTTCCGAAAACATTGGTTAAAATACCGCTAACGTTGCACAGAATCAACTATTGTCCTGCTGTTAGCTTGACCACCCATCAAGTTTTAGGTGTATCGTAGATCGGTGGAATTATATAATTTTGCGCTAAATGAGCTAGTTCTTACTTCTCACTTATACCGTCTTGGAGGTTAGAGAAATCAAAGTTCTGTATAAATGGAATCTTAATAACTTATATTCCAAAATCTACCACCAAAAAACTAGTAAAGTGAGAGCTAACTGGAGGTTCAAGTGTCTGTCAGCTAACTAGGGGTTCAAGTGTCTGTCAGCTAACTGAAGGTTCAAGTGTTTGTCAGCTAACTGGAGGTTCAAGTATCCGTCAGCTAACTGGAGGTTCAAGTATCCGTCAGCTAACTGGAGGTTTAAGTGTCGGTTAGCTAACTGGAGGTTTAAGTGTCAGTTAGCTAACTAGGGGTTAAAGTGTCAGTTAGCTAACTGGAGGTTCAGGTATCTGTCAGCTAACTGGAGGTTAAAGTGTCAGTTAGCTAACTGGAGGTTCAGGTATCTGTCAGCTAACTGGAGGTTTAAATGTCGGTTAGCTAACTGGAGGTTCAGTTATCTGTCAGCTAACTGGAGGTTTAAGTACCCTCACGACCGCCTGCTAACTCACTAACCCGTCACGTTTTACGCGGCGAGGCGGATCGCCTGGCGGTTAACTGTAGGCTGAAGTGTCTGGCGGCTAACTGGAGGTTAGAGCAGGGTCCGACCGCCTGCTAGGTGTGGTACATGCGCAGCAGGCACTTGGACACGACCTGCATGTAACGCTCCCACGCGCTCTTCAGGTCAGCCTCCCTGCAACATCGGACGTCGGTGTGAGAGAGACAGAGACAGAGAGAGAGAGAGAGAGAGAGAGAGAGAGAGAGAGAGAGATTTGTGTAATGTGGAAGAAAGAGAGAGACAGCCTTTCTTCCTTGAGACAGTTCTGGGAAATCGTGTAAATAATAATATAATGATATTATATAATGTAGGCCCTATATGTAGGCCTATATAATATGTATACTTACACATTCAGAAAATCATAACATTTATTACTAAAATACCATTCATTTACTTAAAAGTTCAGATTAAGTAGAGATTTTATAGATGTGATATGTTTATATTTATATGGACATTAGTATGGCTGGTATGCATCACAGGTCAATAACATTCTTATTCTCTATATTATTGTAATTATTATTCTGTAAATATTGTTATTATTTTATCCCATGTTTTGTTATTCTGTGTCTTATGGCAACCTTTTATTAAAAAGGCAGAGTTTTATTCTATGAATAAAGATATAAAAAAATAAGAAAATCAGAAAATTTATAAATTTCATAAATTTTATAATTTATTCAAGTTCGAAAAAACTTCGGAAAAAATATTGAAAAGTTGTCGCGTGACCCCGCTTGACCTACCTGAGCACGTCCATCTCCATCGCGCACTGGCAGTACGCGGCCAGGAAGTTCTTGAGGTCGTTGCGCGACCAGCCGACCTGCCGCCACGGCTCGACGCACCGCTCGACCAGCTCCACGAACAGGGTGCGCAGCTCGCGCGACCGGTGCAGGTTGCAGGCCACGCCCACCAGGGCGCGCGTGTACTGGCGGAAGTTCGAGTCGAGCTCTTGGTACGACCGGTCGAGCAGTTGAGGTTTCAGTTTGTGGCATACGAGGCTGGCGGACAGACGGGCGATTCGGTTTTATTATTGACTCGTTTTTCATTTTTATTCATTTTTCATTCAAATGATTTTATACAATTACAGTAATATCCGAGTGGAAATCATAGTGGAAAAGTAAATACAGTTAATACCGGTAGGCTACCGCTGTGAAAAACATTGACAAATTAGAATCTTAGGCCGAACAGATTTGACCCCAATACTATATACCGTAGTTCTAAGCCCCGGTATAACAAATAATAAATTTGTTGATTAAGCGATAATTAGTGGATTAGCTTGTTATTACCCTTGGTTACCAATGTTATTTTTGTACTGCAATTAATACTGAAAAAAATATATATATTTTCCCGAAAAAATGTAATTTCGCGTGAAGTTGGATTACATTTTGATGCACATTTCAAAAATTTTCAACTTGATCGGGTCAGCCAATTTGAAGAAAAAACATAAAATGTGCTAAATTGGTACCACTCGAAGCAGTTTTTACCCATATTCACCCATACTGTTACTATCCGCTCGTCTAACAACGCATATATGGCGTTTTCCTAGTCTAGTACAGGAATGCCCCCCCCCCCCCCCCCCCGGACTCACTGTTTGTGTTCCTTCTCCTTGTCCAGTAGTATCCGCAGCTCCCTGAGATCCGACAGGAACTCCCGGTCCAGGTCCGTGTCGTCGTACTCCGGACTGTTCTCGTTGTAAGTCCAGCAGGACATGATCCCCTGGGAGCAGTGGTAGAGGTCGGAGAAGGTCAAGTACTGCAGCTTGCGTTTGCCAGTCTCGAATCGCATGCACGCTATGAAAACAACGGCTCCGTAGCGTCTGCCAAACAAACGGAATGTTTTAGTGACAATAATCGGAAATGTTTATTAAACTGATTAGCAATTTAATTTACATTTTCTTAATATTGGGACTTTCACTTTCTACTTAGGCCTATATGTAGGACATGCCAATAGATCTTGGTTATCATCACAGGGCGTCATTAAACTCAATATGAAAACAAAATAATCTGGTCCATTAACTCACTTGGCCAGTTCGTCCGGCAGCAAGAAGTTATTCTTGATGTTACTCGTCACCGATCCTTGCATCTCTTCCACGACCTTGAATACTCGTTTCACATTGTCGAATTGTCGGCGACACGACTTTAAATGAACACCAGTCTTTTCCGAAACCTCGTCGAGATCTTTCCGGTGGCGTGACGATAGCTTCTTGCCGAGTAACTCACGAATGACGGAATCGTCAAATTCGTAATATCTGGACAGAAAATGATAACTGATATATCAAGTAAATATCATAACTCCCAAATGCCTAGATGGGAGACCTCTGGCATTGAGATTGGCCTCTGGGCTAGAGGTTTTCAATCAAAAGTCTAAACCACTAATGAAATTTAGTGTCACGAAGGGATTGAATGCAATATTACTTGTCAATCAGTAGTCTTCTTGTCTGAGGTTCTATTTGAAACGCCAACTGCTCGGCAAGTTTAGGAGGCGTGTGCAACAATCGTTCTAGTAGGCTGTAAGTACGATAATGATCTAAAACATCCGATTTGACAAGTTCGAGCGATGCTCCTGTTTTCTCAGTTATTCCTCTTTGGTCCAGCGTAGTGACAGCTTCAGCAGCTGAAATAATTAGATGACAGTCAAACAAGCGCCTGATGAAATATATTGACACTGAATGTTAGAGGTAGGCTAGGCCTAACATAACCTAACAATTGTACGCCTAGGCCTACAATTGTACTTTTAAAACTTACAGGAACAGCCGTCAACCCAGAGCTGATATACTTCTGGGTCTACTAATGTATAATTGCTGATAAACACATCCACTTCAGGTAGCAGGTTCATTATAACAACAAAATTAACAACTTATCTGACAGCTCGTTCAGACCCAGTTGCCATTTGCAATTTTCTCATCACGGCCACGGTATATCCACCGTGATCACGGCTTACGAGAGTCATGGTCACAGCTGCTCACAGTCTTGAGATCAAGTTTTGTTTTTGTGTGATATTTTGACACAAGTTACACGTGTTCATTTATTTTTCTATAAAATACCTTCATAACCATGGTAAATATAGTTCATAATTGTATCTGTTGTATTAATTTCAACATCAATCAGATGTAGACTTACCTCGAACTGTATTATTCGGAAGTCTAGATCCATTTAATGTGATTTGGAAAATTATTTGTAGGTTATGTGTACACCTTGAACTTTTGAGTTTTATCATCAATTTCATATGGCCTCTCAGTACACATGTTAAGCTATACCATAACTTGCTAATATTCTACTGATCATACTTCTTCATACTCGTTGATATTTTTCCAGGGTAAGGGTAAATCGAAGGGAGGTCATATACGTTTTGCTCACATGAAGAAGATGATCCGCTCTACCGATTCAAGGATGTAAGTCAACACCTTTATTTTCCGTTTTATTATCTATCTAGTAGTTTTGAAAGCAATTTAGATATTTTCAAAGCACCTATTTGCCTGGAGTTGTAGGTAACTCAACTCAATCACACAAATTGAATGCATTTTCCTACGTTTTACAGAAAACCAGAAAAACGAGCTCCTTCGAGGAAGAAGAAGCCTGTCACGGCACCAGTCGTCGTTCATGCGTAAGTCGTGTTCTAGGAATAGGCTCAATGTATTTTATTACAAGACATTGACATTTTTGCGGTAAAATTTCATTAAGCCGCGCCGATAGTTTTAGATCAAAAAAAAAGTAATAAAATGCGCAATGTCACTGTTTTCAGAACAACAAATTAATGTAGTTGCATAATAATGATGAAAGTATAATTAATAACTGGTAACTAGTGAAAAATAATGGAAAACTTGATGAAATGTCGCATCTGTGGAAAGTTGAAGGCTGCCATGTTGTCTTCTTACCCTAACCATAATTAGGCCTTTTCTCAAATCGAGTTCGCCCACGGACACCTCGGTCCGACTCTTTTCTCCAAGTCACCAATTTCACTTGTGCGGCAATCTCAAATTGAGTTCGCCCAAAGCCGCCCCGGTGGCTAAGACAATTATCGCTAGCGGTAGTAACTGAAGTCACCGTTGGGCGTGGGTTCGAGTCCCGCATAAGGCATGGGTTTTTGTAAACGTCCTTTCACCTATCATCTCTTCATCGTTTCATTATCATCCGCTCATTCGTACCCCCCGTATAACCTAGCTGTTGGTGGGGTCGTTGAGCAACATTGAAAAAGAAAAAGAAAAAAAAAAAAGAGTTCGCCCACACTACTGAAATCTGTCAGTAGAGACATGGCCGCCATATAAAAAGTATTGCTAGCGCACGTCGAATAAATTGGTGGAATAAGATGGGAATAACAACCGAACACAAGCAAGAACTAATATTTACGAACTATCAGAGAGTGCACAGTAAGTTATTAACATAATATCGCACTTACCTTACACATTTCTACCTGAAATCGATCAACGCAAATCGCCGCGGCTTACTATAGAATTACCCATTTTGCTTCCGATATATCAATATTTGGTCATTTTGTGTTACTCGGCAGCAAATGGTTGGGGTTAGTAGTTAAGGTCGGTGCCCTAACCTCCAAAGATGGCCGACTGTGATCAATGTCCGCGTAATTTCATACTTTTTATGAGCGTTTATTCAATCTTAGGATAACTATTCTATGCGTTACGTGCCTTTTTTCGATAGATTCAATTCGGGACAATACGGTAATTGTTATGAACTCAAGGTGTATATATAGCTTTCCATTAAATTTCATATAAATATGCCTATGTCGCTCATCCAACAGTGACATAATTGTTGTGAACTCAAGGTGCGTGTATAGCTTTCCATTACATTTCATATCAATATGAGTATATCGCTCATCCAAGAACGAATACGTTGCCTTTTCCGAGTATATATTATATTCGGGACAATACGGTATATATATATCTGAAGAACGTTATTCCCGTTTCCAGGCCTCAACAGTCGTCGGCGCTGTACATGCAGTACAACATGCACCTGGGCCCGCCCTACCACGTCATCATCGACACCAACTTCATCAACTTCTCGATCCAGAACAAGCTCGACATCATCCAGAGCATGATGGACTGCCTCTACGCTAAGTGTGAGTACTCAAGCCATATGTACAGCCCATCCGAGATGATCCGAGACTCGGGATGGCAGGAATTCCGACAGAAGGTTAGGGAAGTGTTGTGAGAGAATAGATAGGGAACTTGCCACGGTACATAAATTCCGTCAGAAGGTTAGGGAAGTGTTGTGATAGAATAGATAGGGAACTTGCCACCGTACATCTATGTGCAATTGCAAGAGTATAAATAATAATAATAATAATAATAATAAAATAATAATAGATAGAATAGATAGGGAACTTGCCACCGTACATCTGTAATTTGAATTCATGAATTCGTTTTGCCAAGTTGACCTAAAAGAATTCAATAAAACGCCATATCTATTAAATTAAAAAAATTTAAAAGAGCCGCTATTAGTGTGTAACATGCTAAGCTGATTTTAGTGTTGTCTTGTTGAAAATTATTCAGTGCACCAAAGTGATACCAGGATGCGCCACGGTAGAAGTCCTATTCTCTCAGTGTGTCGACTGTATGTAACATTTTGTCGGCCATATTGGGATTCAGAAGTATATCCTTTAATAAATCATCTCTCTCTCTCTCTCTTAGGTATTCCGTACATCACCGATTGTGTCGTGGGCGAGCTGGAGAAGCTCGGGCGGAAGTACCGGATCGCGCTGAAGATCGTCAAAGACCCGCGCTTCGAACGGATGCCGTGCATGCACAGGGGGACGTACGCGGACGACTGCATCGTGGACCGCGTGACGCAGCACAAGTGTTACATCGTCGCCACCAACGACAAGGACCTCAAGCGGAGGATAAGGAAGATACCGGGCGTGCCGATCCTGTACGTGTCGCAACATAAGTACAATATCGAGAGGATGCCGGATGCTTACGGCGCTCCCCGGTGCTAGGCCGGAACAAACGGGACTCATGGGCGGGTTCGCGTTTCGCTTCGAACGTCGCACCCAAGTGTTGGATTACAGTGAAACCTCGATCGATTGTTTTTCAAGGGACCGTGAAAGTTGAACCATCCATGCAGGAAAATGTAGCACTGATTATGTGGGAGTGGGGTGAGAAAAAATGAATGATACAAGCAGGAAAACGATGGATGCGGGAACGACGCATAGAGGTTTCACTGTATTTCGAATGGCGTCACTTATTTGGAAACTTGACGTTGAATTTCTGTGGCAAGTGTCGTCTGGGAAACTGTCGTCATATTAGATTCGTCGCGTTTCGTCTCGGAACGTTGGACCCAAATGTTGAATTCTTTCGAATGGCGTCACTTGTTTGGAAACTCGACGTTGAATTTCTGTGGCAAGTGTCGTCTGGGAAACTGTCGTCGAGTCACTTTGACGAGTTTTGCCCGCATCTGGTGATTTATTATTGAACTACTTTCGAGAAGTAACGCCTGCTCTTGGTATCTTATCGAGCGTTGTCCGGGCAGACACAGAATCCGTCACGCATGTGTTCGATTCGGATGACGCCACTCGTTCAGAATCGAATTTCGAAATACAATAACGAAATTAAATGGTTATAAAACTCGACATTTCTAGACATTGGATGGGTTGAAAACTGCTGAGAAAACGCAAGTAATTAGTATGACAGTAGGTTCTTGAGACTTTAATTTGTATGTATCTATTATTGAGAATAAAATAATTGAAGATGAATTGTACTGGTACTATTAATTTATATGCCTTTTTGATTATCCATGCTTGATACAGAGCGACGCCCATAAATTTGTTTTTGACGTGGAAACGTCTTAAAATACTATGTAAGATGGCAGTCTACCGGATCCGTGTCACTCGTAACGCTACAAGTAAGGTTATGTTCACATTCCGCTGCTCCATCGTGTGGACTGACTTTATATAAATAGAAATTTCAATCTTACGTCGTCACTTCAATTCACGATCATTACATGCTAACGACAGCCCACGGACATGAATCAAAACATGTATCTTCATCTCACTCGATGTCCCGCATTCATAACGACATTCCTTGCACCGTAACTGATAGGTCATTCCACGTAACTAGGGACATGATAGACAAGCATAAAAACTCAGAACATGGAATTTTTTACTTTTTTTTGTCAGGGAAGTTTCAAGTTATACTAGGCAAACGCAGGATGTGCGTTGTACGATGAGCGAGATGTCTATATAAAGTATTTTTCAACTAATATTTCTATCTTTCCGATGAATAAAATACATTTATTATATCATTTTCTCCAAAACGGCTGGTCCGAATATCAAACCAAATTTTTATTCATGTATATTATTCTTGTGTTCACATTTGTGGAAAATTTGAATCATATTGAAGAGATTTAATTTTTCAATATTTTCCGCTCAGCCAAATCTTATGGGGTTTTTAGAAACTTCTAAATGATGTTTCTCAAAAATGGTCCAACCGATTAGACCTCAAAACTATTCAGTTCTAAGATCTGTAACGATTGTGTAAAGATTGTGACGATCTGTAAACGCATCACGAATATCGCAAAGAAATTATAAAAATCATATCAAGTTTGAATTTATTAAACATTTTCAACTTACTGTGAGAAATATTCAGAATACGAGATTTTGCCTTTTCACCATTGATGTAATGAAAATAAAGTATGGCGGGCCGGATTGTTGGTGCTCGCGGGCCGTAGTTTGTAGACCCCTGATGTAAAGTCTAATGATGAACACATTTAATGTAATATATAAATCAATATCTTTATTTCAACTTCCCATCTGTTAATATGGTTCAACAGGGGAGGAAAGTTGGGTTATCTGGTAACATTGGTAACATCAGTGACGTATTCGTACAAACTTGCAGTCGAGCTTTTAAAGAAATATGACAGTGATACCAACATCTAGAAGAGTTAGTATTTATTTGACACACTTTGTAAATATAATTGTACCTACGAGAATTGGAGTTCCCTCATCGCATCCCTCAGTTGACTGTCTTTAAACCTCAGTCGATTCCTTCTGAATACCGAGGTTTCCCTCAGTCGACTGTCCATAAACCTCGGTCGTTTCCTTCTGAATACCGAGGTTTCCCTAGTCGTCAGTCAGCAAACCTCAGCCGATTCCTTCCAATCTACATGCAAGGTTTCCCTCTGTTTTCAGTCAGCAAATCTCAGTTGAATCCTCCCTATCGACCAAGGTTTCCCTCAATCATTGCTCGGGACTACCCGTAAACTTTCTAACCAACGTTCAAAACACCATAAAATAATCCTTCCCATTTTCCCTTCATCGTTCAATGACTCCATTACATCGGTAACAAATCAAAATCGTCGTGAAACTAAACACAAATCATCTCTCATACGTCTACTCTTTCACTCACATTTCATTCACGTTCATTTTCGTCATTCTCCTCATTCCACTCCTAACACGTAACCGATCACAATAACTAAAACCGGGACCGTCACTTCCGATCACAGCGCCACGTCCTGGTATTTCCTCAGATCGTCGGACTCGGCCAGCGATCTCCCGCTCTCCGCTCCCCTCATCCTCCGCTGCCCGTCGAAACTCCGGTACCGATAACAATCCCTCGGACCCGGTCCCGTCTGCAACACGTACCTCCCTTCGCTGTCCGTATAAACGTTCATCCGCTCCAAACTATTATAATCGTTCAACTCGTTAACACTCCCGCCGCGTCGACGATATTTCCGACGATCTAAACTCTGCGTGTAATTCGGCCGGACGTAATCGCCGTTCAAACTACGAGTGTCCGTGACGTCGGATATTTGTTTGATCGATCTCAAGTCGAGAAGCGATTGGGTGCGATTGAATTTGGCAATGTTGTTTGGTGATTCGGTGTCGAGGTTGTTGTAGATTTGGTTCGTGTAGGAGCTGGCGATGGCGTCGAATTGGGAAGCGTTGAATTCGGAGCTGCTGTGATTGGTCAGTTCGGGCGGGGCGTAGAGGAGTGGGGGGGCGTTGTTTAGCGGGACCGGGTAGACGAGGTTGTTGTTGAGAGGTCCGGTGAAGAGGTGGTTCGGGGTGATTGATGAGAGAACGGAGTGCGGTCTGGAACATTATCATTTCATTCATTTATTAGACGAACTTTAGCGAGGATTCAATTTGACATACTGAAAAAAAATGGTGTTCGATTTTATGTTTTTTTTTTTCTATGTTTTTTTGTCGGTTCTCCACAGGTCAAACGGCTACAGCTATCAACTTCAAACTTTTTTTCGTTATGGTTCCTCATTGAACTTAGATCTGTATAGTTTTGTGGCATTATCAGGTGGTAACTTTTTTTTTTTTAAATTTAAGAAATTTAAAAAATACCCATTAGAATAACGCGGCGGGAAAGAAAAGAAAATATTGTGAGCGCCATTTTGAATATTTTTCACAGAAAGTTGAAAACGTTTGATGAATTAAAACACGAAGATATAATTTTCACAGTTTTTGTGTGATATTCGTGCATACGTTTACAGATTGTCACAAATTTTCATGGAAATTCGTCAAGTTTTCACGAACTCTTGGCAAATGTTGCACTTTAATTGAGAAATTGCACAGCATCACTTGGCGCTTACAACAAAATGTGTTGATACGAAGACGTGACATTTACCTCCGCAAGCTGCCGTTGAGTCGTTCCGTCGACTTGACGAACGCGTCGTTGTGATGGCCGCCGAGAGCACTGCCGTTCACAAGATGGCCGCCGTTCACAAGATTGCCGTTGCTCGCGTGACCACCAACTCGCTGGGGTATTATAGACGTCTAGAAAACAGAAGATTGAAAATTTAAAGGGATTATAAATTTGTTTTGAAATTTCGATTTTTTTTTTTGCTTTCACATATTTGATTTGTTTCATGGTGACCTTTCTTGAAGTTGTAATATAACAATCATGATGTTGGGAAAAATCTTCAAATTTGGGTTGGAAAAAAATGCAAAAGCAGACATATTGTGAAAATAGCCTACATTTTTTAATAAAATATGTGAAATATGATCTCACCACAGCAAAGGAATAATATATGACTGGGCAAACGCAGAACATGCGTTGTAAGATGAGCGAGATATCCAAATAGAGTACGTACAATCGAAAACTACACAACTCTACTTGTAGAAAAATGTACTTGATTCGATAAAATTAATATCTAATCCAGAAAGTCGTAAATCTCCCCAACATATTTCTGTGCTTACATTTCTATCTATTTGATGAACAAAAAACAATTATTAAATAATTCTCTTCAAAACGGCTGGTCCGAATTGCTGTCCAATACGTAGAAATACCCCGTATGACCTAGCTATTGGTGTGGTCGTTAAGCAACATTAACGTGGATTTAAGTGAGAACGTACCATGTTTAGCGCTTGAAGCCGCTGCATGACTTCGACCTCTTCCTTCCACTGCGAGTGGAGCGACTGGATGATCAGGAGCCCAGCAACCTGAGGAGCAACACAAGAAGAGTTATCAACAGCGGGAACACTGCACAGTTTCAACGCGTATCTGAGCGAGTTGGAATATACTCAATAACTCTTAATTGCACCTAAAATGGGAAACTATCAAGTCTGGAAAGCAGTGAAAAACCATGCCATGCTTCCCAGTGCTTTTGCATAACAATTATTTCTATCTGTATGATTTTCTATCTTCATAATGGCTTAGTCTTGACTATAAGCGAAAATTTGTGATAATGTGTATCTTCTATGTATTTATATTCACCATTATTTTTTAAATAGATGTTTTTTTACAAATTTCCTCACCCGATATAAACTTATGAATGTTTTTACAATTCAATGATGATTTTTCTCAAAAGTTGTCCAACCCTACTAAGGATACGTCCGTAAGATCACAGAAAGTTTCATGTTGATCCGTCGAATCTTTTGACCTGTGCAGTGCGTACAAACAAACCACAGACTGCAAAGCTCTGTAAGAGTGACATGGCGATCATCATTATCGCTCATCTGATAACAAACGTGACTTAATTATATAATACGTGATTAAAGCATGGATTTGTGTTTACTAGAGATCTATCTCAGCATCAGGCCGTGTACCAGATCGCGTACTTCCGGTTACTTCGATATACCTGGAAACAGCGGCCATGTTCATTTCCCCAGCTGCCAGTTGGAGCTCATCCCAGGACGATAGTTCATCAAGACCTTCTTTATTATGTAACTAGCCGTATAGCTCCGCGTTTGAAAACGCGGGTTCTCTCTCTCTGTTGTTACCATACGTCCCACTACTATTGTTCTAACTGTCGCACTGCATATACCTTTAACGCACAGCATCACTACGCACTAACACAAATACTCGTAAATTCCTTTGCACCTTCCGTTCTCCTACAGATGCGCCTCCCTCCTCTCCCTCCCTTCTCCGCCCGTCATCCATGCCTCCCTCACCTCCCCCCCCCCCCTCACCACCACACTGCCACGCGATCGCCACCATCTTACAGACAGACCGACAGACCGACACGCTTAGCCTTTTATATATAATGAATTGATAATATAGAAGGCCTTGAATTCAGACACTAACTATAAAACAAGTTCCAGTAGTCCTACACCTGACAACAATCAGCTTGAGCAACGAACATGGCCGCCATTACCCACTGTTTAATGTGATCAAGTGGGCTGTGTACTCACGTTGATGCAGATCCTGATGACCCAACAGGTGAGCTCCGTGAGACCGTACAGATGATCCAGTTGCTGGAAGAGAGAAAACATTCTTCAGATTATATTGATTTCATCTCATGGCATTTATATTCTTTTCAGTCGTAATAAGTGTGGAACGAATCTAAAGACCATTGCATCATGAAGTTGATAGTTATTTCGTGACCATGGTGACCACCAGTACTACACAAATAGCTATAACTTTCAATATCAACTAAACTGAGCTTCATATTATTTTAACCCCCCTCAAAGGATCCATACACCGTGTCGTGGTGTGGGGGCTTGCTTGACCCCGTGACCTCCAGAGCTATCGTCGGGAGCAATTTATTTGCAACTTATATTATAACTTTTCAATTCATCTATCGTCTTCTTTTTTTTTATAACATCTCATCTTACTTTTGAAGCTCTTTCTATCCCGCTTCTTCCATATGCTTGAAACATCCACAAACGTTGACAACCATGGCAAAGTACAAAGACACGAACCATAAAGAACTCGCTGGAGAGACGTCCCTTGATTTGAACACTAACTAACTAACCAATTAGCGTGATAGGAAAAACAATTAAAGTCGAGGACAAAATCTTAGCGCAGTCACCAATAATGTAATGGTTTCCAAGGGAACGTACCCAATGGTAGAGGCTCATGAAGAGGACCAATCCGGCTTCTGGGAACGAGAAGATGACGATCACGAACAGCCATCCCATCAGGTACAGACTCCGCTTCTGGAACAACAGAACAGGACGGTACAGGACTCAGGGACGTCGTTAGGGGTTTCAATCACATTTACGCACCACCAGTAAATGTATTCTTCTTTAAAAAAATATTCATATATATATATGGTAACCTACGAATCAACACACAAGAAAAAAAAATCGTGGAGAAATCGCGAAAATTACTTCGAAAATGTTCATAATGATTGAAATATTAAAATATAACTTCGTAAATGTCCATGATGGTTCAATTACTAGACTCCAAAACTTTTTGTAATTCGCAAAAATCACTTACAAAATGACCATATTTCAAACAATATCACTGCGGGGCTCCAGACCCCTTTTAGAGCGCTAGCTCGGCTGGGCGGTCATTTCATTTATGTTGACCCACCAATACACAGATCCTAACAACGTCTCTGAAAGACTGGATATTATTTGTCACACGTACCTTGGTGTTGATTCGAAAATTATAATAACATCACAAAAGGCAAGAGAAAAGGTCTGACATAGAAGTCTCTGATTGGATATACAATAGAATAGAGTATACAGTCTGGGACCCTCAAGACACGGATGTGAATGATCATAACACTCAAGCAAAGAAAAGATACGATACATCACAAGGTGCACACAATATTGATTTTGTTATTTGACTAGAATGCTAGTTATTCATATTTTATAATAACAAAAGTGGAAAGATCAGTTGTATGTAAAAGTAACACTCGATATTTTTGATGTCGATTTTTACCTCACAGCGTACCGTTACATACAAATAACAAGTAACATATTGTGAATATGTTACTTGTTGGATCGACAATATTCCAGTAGGTACTGCACCACTTGAAACCTTATTAATTCAAATATTGCTGTAATCCAAACAATAGGATTAGTTTTGGTTCTGCGGAGTTTGGACCCTTCAGATAATTATTGAATTTTCTGTCAAGTCAAACTTCTATAATTCAAAATTTGTATTTTTGAATCCATTGAATTTCTCATTGACGAAGCCTTAGCATAATTCCTAGCATTTTATGAATACTTATCCATACTAATGTGGAGCATATTTAAGAAGATACTTCTCTGAATGTTGTGAAGCAGTTCCACTAGAGTATATCGGAATGGAAAGTCACAGCGATCGTTTATATGTTGTGTTGACAATACACGTACCACTGACAGGCCGTGCAGAAGGAAGGCGGTCTGTATGAAGACGATGAAGTAGCCGAGGCAGAGCAGATACGCAGGCGCAGGAAGAGCAACTGAAAATGAAGATCAGTTCTTAGGGCCTGTTAATGACAAGACACTGTGATGCCAATCTCACAGAGTTGAATCCTCTGATGCCAGTGCTGGGTCGAAGAAAAGTGACGAAAAGTCATATATTGTATTCATCAATTTCATAAAATTGCAATATTGTCTGTTATAACTCAAGGATTATATAGATGCTCAAGTCCCTATTTTCCCTATTTTTACATTGAAAACAACAATAAAATATATAGAATTCAATGATATTATGGCCTGTTCAGAAATAACACTGTAATGCCAATCCCACACAGTTGAATATATAAGAGTGTAATTTCAAATAACATAATATACGAGTAGAAAAATATTGCCATGATTCTGAAATGAAAGAAGATATTATAGATCTAATACTCATGAATTTTCCTCCGTACGACATATATTCATATATATTTATTTATTATTCAACTATTTAAAAAATCATATTGTAAGCTAGTTGTTTTTGTCATTAAGTTAAAACTGTTTGATGTAATTTTTGTAAGTTATTTTATTATATAATTTGCATTTATGTTTCACATTATTCACAATTCACTCTTGAATTTCTTATAGATGTAAGGTTAGGCGGAAGAACTGTCACCTGACTGAATCTTGAGCTTACCTTCTGTCTCCAGGATCCACCACAGCTCGATGACAAAGGCGATCACATAGGCCACCTGCAACACAAGAACAGACACGTTATTACAAGAACGCCTGGCCTATAGGCAACTTGTCTTGCTCGCCTGCTCACATTCAGTTCGTAACTACATGCACAGATCGACTGTATTGAAAATGAGATCTAATATATACCCGTCACATTGAATATATATATATATATATATATATATATATATATATATATATATATATATATATATATATATATATATATATATATATATATATGTATATATATATATTATATATATATATATATATATATACATATATATATACACATATATATATATATATATATATATATATATATATATATATATATATATATATATATGCGTGTGTGTATATAATAGTGAGGTTTTGATGGCCGATGATTGATGGTCAAGTCTCATTTTGTGGATTTCCTATCAGTGAAACCCTCAGGCCCTTAAAAGGGCCGTTTCGCGCTCGGCTTGATTCCCGGTTCCGCAGCGTATCCCAGCAGTGGGACGGATACCCGGGGGTCTCGTCCTGGCACTCTGACTCGGAGTTATGCTATAGGTCCTTAAAAAGGCCGTTTCGCACTCGGCTGGGTTGATGGTCAGTTTTAGGGGTTTATCAACCTTTGCCAGTTGGTTCCGTACCTCGCTACAGGTGTCGTCTGTTGACTCAGTGGGTGAGTCTAAAATGGTTGAGCAAGGTGGTGGCTGTCGTCTCCTTTGTTTGGGTTGTGTGGCCCGCTTCTATTCATAAATGTGATTAGAAAATAAAGAATTATCAGAATATGATATTATAAAACAAAATTAGGATGATACACGAGAAAATAAGAGAATTTAATCGTTCCTTGTAGCTTATTCAGCTGAGGTATCGCTTGAGTCGAACGTGGATTCGAAGTTGGCACAAAGTGGGGTATGTTCTCCACCTCACACCCCCCTCCTCCCAATGCGCGTGCCGGGACACGAACCCCGGTCAGGAAGACGGATTATAGACTCGCCAGGAATCTCCTTGCCAATGCTAATCTCGCGTGCAGGTCACTGACCTCTTAATCGACTGGTAATGTATTTATTTCACGTAATTAATGTTTCAAATTAGGGCAAGTGTCTTCTCTATAAGACACGACACGACTGCTATACACACTTGGCAGCCACTACTCTTCGGACCATCGGTCTAGTAGTAGTAGTAGTAGTAGTAGTAGAAACTTTATGTAGCAATCATGCTATCTTACATAATACATTGAAGAACAACAAAATAATAATGTATCTTATATACCTTCTAACCTAAATAATAATACCTTCTAACCTTCTCACACATCAAGTGCTATTATTACATATCTTACCTAATAATCATGACACTGTCAGCTGCTAATGACTCTGTATTCTTATTCTTCTGTGTCATATTTTATTTTTCATTTTATATTATTATATTTTATATACCGGTAGCATTTATATTTTTTTTTATATATTTTATATTTATTTTATACATGCTCTTACTCGCAGAGTTTACTAATACACAATTATTTCGTACTTTCGTTGCATGAGAATGGATATCAACACATTCAAACTTGGTTATGCCGCTTTATATGGTGATACAAAAGAAGAATATGGCCGCGAGGCTGATATTTGCGGTACGAGCATCGGTCGCCCGCTCGCTTCCAAGATGCATCTCTCTGGTTACATCTCTATGGTCCTATAATAGTCTCTGCGGGATGAGGCCAGAGACTATAACTATACTAACTATACGCTAAATCTGACTATCCGGAGCTTCGCATTTTCTGAGTCAATGTAACATATAAACGTAGGCCTATATAACGTTGTGACTTTACGGATGAACATATTGTTGTGAAACTGCTTCACAACATTCAGAGAAGTATCTTATGAAATACTGTCGATCCATAATGAACATTCACAATATGTTACTTGTTATTTGTATGTAACGGTACGCTGTGAGGTGAAAATCGACGGCAAAAATATCGAGTGTTACTTTTACATGCAACTGATCTTTCCACATTTGTTATTATAAAATTTGACTCATCAGCATTTCCAACAAATATTGTCTGCATCTTGTGAAGTATCTGTTGATTTTGTATATTGCACTGTAATTTTTTTTAAATTCATATCTGTAGAATCACCTAGGCGGGAACTTTAGGCCCTAAGGAGAGTTGATGTACGCCTTAAGCTTTCTTTCAATAGAAATTAACATTATTTTATGGTGTCAAGTTGGTACTCTGCACGCCCCTAACACACGTGACCATACTACCAACTGTAAACAAGAGGTCAATCAAAATCTAAAGTTATTCCACACTTGTACCCACGAGAGATGAAGTCTCGAACCACCCGTGGCTAGTGCTGTGGGATAGGGGGCACGGTCGTTCGTAACCTTCATCTCCCATGGATGTAGTACATCAGTGCACTGAAGGTGACGATCATACGTCCCCCCTATCAATTAGCACTAAGTGTCGGGCGTGTCGAGATGTCGACATGAGAATGTGCTATTTAGGGTCTTCTCGAGGCAAGTCGATGAATAATGTAACGTGTATTTGTTTGCATTTCCGGACTTCCGGTTGCTTGGGGAAACAAGGCAACAATTACACGCCATAAGTAGGCCCATGTTGGGTCGCGCTTGCGTACAAATCACACACATATGTGGATATATATATATATATATATATATATATATATATATATATATATATATATATATATATATATATATGTTGAATATATGACACTGATGAATCATTCTAGTCGTTTTGAGAAAGAAACATTCAATACCATATTTATTGTATTGTATGCTTCTTCATCAAAACGACTAGAATTATCCGTCAGTACCATATCTTTAATACATTATGAGTAGTTTAAGTCTGCGAGATAACATATAAGTTACATATATATATATATATATATATATATATATATATGATATTTTTCCAATTTTATTTTTTATATTGCGATCTTTTTTTATTATTATTTCAACTTCCAACCTTAGCCTTGATATGGGAACAATGATGTTGTATCAAGTTTCGATGTTATAAAAGAAAAAAGTGTACTTGAAATAACATTATAATCTCATTAAAACTGTAGACTAATGAAATGGTCGAACTGATTGACTGGATAAGACATGTAACATGGTGCTCCTGAAACCGGTCCTAATCGCATGCTATAAGTGCCATGTCTACGGTCATGTAGGAATGTTGTGTCACTTTCTTTTAAGGTCAATATGACAAGTACGGTCTAGTGCAACGAATCACCATAAGAGCATGTATGTTAATGTGTACTTAGAGGCAGCTGACATACTTCAGGTCAAGAGGTTAATGTTGTATTGGATGGATGTTGATACGTGGAATGAATGAATTAATATTCATCGAAAGATGTAGAGCAATGTAGACTAAATTATACAAGTTGTAAGTATCACGAATGTGCCATAGACAAAAACTTAAACAAATAGACCAGAATTAATCCAATTAATTTCTATCCAACCCAAATATCTTGAGATTTTTATAAAAATTAATGTTTGAAATGAATAATAATAATAATAATAAAATTGTCTCTATTTTTGAGTTTTAGTAATATTGAAGATACAATAGGATAAATTCATTAAATTATTAATCATCAATTCAGTAATGATGAGAGAAAATTAATGGAATCAGCTGATTTTTATTTCGTCTTCGAATTCAAAAATAGTACAAAAATCATTTAAAAAAAAATCATTTTATTTCATTTATCAGTTCGTACAACTGAGCCAAGAGTACAGTTCTTTCAATTCTAGAAAATTAAAATCTAAACATGACTCAACCTGGAAAATTATTTTTTTCTTCATCTCTCTCTCTCTCTCTCTCTCTCTCTCTCTCTCTCTCTCTCTCTCTCTCTCTCTCTCTCACACACACACACACACACAATTATCAAGTAACTGGAAGTAGAAAGTAAATGTTTCAAAATTAATTCCAGTATCTTATGAATGTTCGAAACTCCTAATACACAATAAAAACACCCGATCGTCGCACTCGCTCTCTTCTGTATTATTCCCTTAGTAAACCTCCCGCCTCCCCTATCAATTAGCATCACCGATCGGAGGTTCCAACCCGTCAAGTGTCTTGTTGAGTATGAATGAATGTAAGCTTGTGTGTTTGAATGGTTGTCTTGGATCACGTGATACGTGTTTGAATGGAGCTTCTCAGGGAAGCTGTGGGAGATTTAATAGATAATATCTGAGTATTGTTATGTTTGATATTAATTTCATACTTTTCTTTTTATATTTAATTATAATTGTAGTTAGTAATGGATGAGTCATTGCACTCAGTGAGTCTAGTGCATTCAAAATGCATTCAAAATGCATTCAAAATGCAGTTTAATTCAAAATAGACTTTAGATAATTATTTATATTGTTGACAGGACCGTTAAGAACATATGAACTTATTGTAGTGAAACTGCTTCACAACATTCAGAGAAGTATCTTATGAAATATTGTCGATCCATAATGAACATTCACAATGTGTTACTTGTTATTTGTATGTAACGGTACGCTGTGAGGTAAAAATCGACGGTAAAAATATCGAGTGTTACTTTTACATGCAACTGATCTTTCCACCTTTGTTATTATAACATTTGACTCATTAGCATTTTCGACAAATATTGTCTGCATCTTGTGATGTATATGTGTAATCACCCTGGTGGTAACTTTTTGCTCAATGGAGACTTGGGGATCTCCTTAAAAGACATAAAAACACTGAAACTAGATTTAATGAGTAATGACGATATTTATTTCCCCAATTTTAGAGAAAACTAGGAATCATCTCAATTACAGGAATTATGATTGATTCTATTTGTCCTCCAGAGACTGTTAGTTATGATGTAGACATTACTGATTCTGTAAATTTTTTAGGATCAAATTCTAGGATTAAATTGATTTAATGATTTCTAGTTTTCTCTGAAACTAGGAAAATAAATATCGTAATTATTCATTGAAATATAGTTTCAGGGTGGGATGTCCTTCAAGGCTGCAGAAATATATATAAACAATAATAATACTAAAAAAAAACTACTGAAGTTCACGATTTTCCAGTTTGTAGACGATCTCTTTCTTTCATGAATACTAGTATATACACTCGTCCAATGTCCACAACATTCTTTCTCTCAACTCTCTCATCTCTCTCTATCCCATACAACCTCCTATCTTCCCTCTCACTCCACCGAGCGACCGTCTTACTACCGGTGGGAGGTTCCCACTCATAGATCTGGTGTACCACTTTCACCTTCTGTCGCATTCATTGCTCGTAACTTAGCAACCACGCGGTACAGTCGCTGATGCTGACAACCTGTGTAAATGATCACTTTGTATATCTACATCTGTTACTTAAGGTGTCTCCAGTCTCCATAGGGTACAAAGTTTCCGCTAGGGTGATTCCACAGGTATAAACAACCAAATGAATTTAGCAGTGAAAGATACAGAATCAACAGATAAATCATAAGATACAGACAATATTTCTCGAAAATGATTAGGGGTCATAATAATATAATAACAAATGTGGAAAGATCAGTTGTCTGTAAAAGTAACACTCGATATTTTTGCTGTCGATTTTTACCTCACAGCGTACCGTTACATACAAATAACAAGTAACATATTGTGAATGTTCATTATGGATCGACAATATTTTACAAGATACTTCTCTGAATGTTGTGAAGCAGTTTCACTTCCGAACCCAGTTCCGAACTTAATTCCGAACCCAGTTCGATCCCCGCCGCCGACCATCTTTACAGGGAATTTGCATGGTTTCCCTCTGTAGTCTAGGCTAATACCGGGATGGTTCCTACAATAAGTCGGCCATGACCGCTTCCTTCCCACTATCCTTCCCATTACCCAAGAACCTTCATCTCATTAATCATCCATACGACGCCATTAGATCTCAGTTATCATAACAGTGCGTCGTTAAACCCAATATATATATATATATATATATAAAATAGTAGCACGTGCTATACTCGAGAGAGATAGAGATAGACAGAGAGAGAGAGAGTGAGAGTGAGGTACCAGTATGATTTAAGGCTAAGAGCGGGTAATTGCGTCATAATGCTCGATGAGAGGCCGCGGGGCCCGGACATGTCGGATTACTGTCAATGGAGTGTTTATTGGATTGCTAATAACAGTCATATCTCCTCATCAAACCTTCTCTCGTTATTCGGTGGCCTGCGGGATGTGACTAACACAAGACGGTGTTACGAAACATAACACCGAGTCTTGTGTCCAAGGAGGAGCTACTCTACCAGAGGACTGAGAGCCGATTGTACCAACTGATGATTGAATATTAATTAGTTAATGATAACTTAAGGTACAAAATAGCATAGGTAACCAAGGGTATAGCAAGTTAATTTACTAATCTTTGTTTAATTCACTAATCATCACTTGATATAACCAGCTCTAATCATCAGTTGGTACAATCGACCAATTATCTTGAAATTGATGTTTTAGTGAATCTTCAAGAGATATACTTTCGATGTGATTTATAAGAAAAAGTATGATATATATTAACATTAAATATATCATCATTATTCATTATAGTAATTTACTGTACATATTCTAACCTTCTCAATATCTACAAATAGCTGCATTACATCTGAACTATTTTAAATTGAAAACAATGAACTTTGACACCAGGACTGAGCTGTCAGTGACCATACTTCTTCGCCGCAGATAAAAGTATCTCAGTTTCCAAAAGTCCGGAACACATTATGAGTATGAACCGTTTCTGTGATATATCCGGACATTACCAACATTGGTATTGAGAGTAAACCAAACACACGAATGTTGATATCTTCTACTTTGAACTGAGTCACTTTATTAATATAAACATATATATATATATATATATATATATATATATATATATATATATATATATATATATATATATATATGTATGTGTATGTGTGTGTGTGTATATAAATATACCTAATCTTCCCGAATCTCAGACTTCTGTTTATTAAAAAACACACGTCTTTCGTGAACCAACCTATTCCCACGGTCCTCACGAATACCATGACGACCGCCCGTTCCGTGTGTCGCTCGTGTGTCTCGACTCGTCGACCGGGTGTTTTCCCCGTCGGACGACCGGCGTCTCGACTTGAACAATGCACGCTGCATTAAATACACGGTATTATAATTTAATATGGTTTCTGAAAATGATAAAATGTAAAATGCGTAACAAAATGTTTTTCTCATGGATTGTAAATATTATATAATTATCTAACGGATGTCTTTGTGTGGATGTTGGATGAGCGGAGACTTCGATGTGGTTCACATCGGGTCATTTTCAGTTTGTTTGTTTGTTTGTTTGTTCGTCTGTCTGTTTCACAGGTCACAAGACATAACACAAATACAGAGTAACACGTGAAACGTATTTATTCAAGGTGTAGATATTTTAAAACTCCATCTTTTTCTTACAATTGCATCTGTAATATTATAAGTATTCATGTACGCCTACCTGAAAACATACACATACACATATATATATATATATATATATATATATATATATATATATATATATATATATATATATATATATGTGTGTGTGTGTGTGTGTGTGTGTGTGTGTGTGTATATATATATATATATATATATATATATATATATATATATATATATATATATATATATATATATATATATATATATATATATATATATATATATATATATATATCAACTAAACACTTGGTCCTACCTGTTGAATCACTCAGTCCTCTGCTGTATTTCTCACTCTATTGTGAAACAATCACTATACATGTATCTACGAGATATGAAGGTTCCGAGCGACCGTCCCATCTATCCCACACCACTACCGCACGGGTGGTTCCAGCCTTCATCTCTCTCCAATGCAATATAATGACATATGTGGGAGAAGTTTCACTTATTGTGTTTCATGCAAGATGACAAGTCGGGACTCCTGGCTGGTAATGATAGAGGATAGGGAGAACGGTCGGTTGTAACACTCACTAAGGTTTCGTGTAATATCTGTGAGAACCGACATGTGAACTGAGAGACGGGATGAAAACCCGGATATGAGTTTGTATTTAGACAGTTGGTATCAATTAATATATATATATATATATATATATATATATATATATATATAGATATATTATATATTATTATGTATATATATATATATATATATATATATATATATATATATATATATATATATATATATATATATATTGCTATATTATATATATATTATATATATATAAGCTTACACAATTAATATATATATATATAGATATATATATTGTCTTTTTTGCCAACGTTTCGGCAGGATGTGACCTGCCATCTTCAGGGATTCTTCCTAACAGCTCGACGAATGTACGTCGAAATTCATTAAATCACGACTATGTTTTGTGAATTGAAATACATTACATCACACTTCCAAGCAGTGACCAACATTTAATCTAACAAAGAAGACCTAATCTTGCTAAACAGTCTTCAGCTGTAAACAACCACTCCTTTTAGCACTGTTACTCCAGGGAGTGACGTCACTGCCTTGACGCACGCGCCCTGAACGTCAACACGATACCGAGCGACCGTCTCGGTTACTGACAGTCGGATGTTTTCAAGGTATGCTAATTGGAATGATGTAAGGATGATAAGTTGAAAACGTAATATTTACATTAATGACGATTTATAATTTCAGAAAAAAAATGAATCCCGGAAAACGAAAACGTTGAAGCTTCAATCCTTTTTTTATATTTGCCCATCTAAATTATATTAAAGATGAAAAATATATTTATAGTAACTTCATTCAGGTAATTAATCATAGTTTGTGAACTGAGTGATTTCTCATCGAGTACTGTTAATTGAATCGAAGTATGAATAATTGAGTAATTGAATTTGTTATTTAGGCCTAACACTCCCCCCCCCCTTGAGTAATGATAAACTTCACATCTGCTGTTAGTGGTAAAGAAGTGAACATTGCCTAAGTGACTTGGTTCAAAGTGGAAGTTATCAACATTCGTGTGTTTGGTTTACTCTCAATACCAATGCTGGTAATGTCCGGATATATCACAGAAACGGTTCATACTTATAATGTGTTCCGGACTTTTAGAAACTGTAATTTTATCTGCGGTGAAGAAGTATGGTCACTGACAGCTCAGTCCTGGTGTCAAAGTTCATTGTGTTTTGTTGAGAATAATTAAAATGGGGATGATGAGATCGTCCCTATGGGACCCCGTTCAAACGATCCTACTTTCATCCAGATTATCAATAAGGAGACAATGATTTTGTATGAAGTTTCGATGTTATTAAGCACAATAAAAATAATATGAATAATGAGTTATTAGGCAGATACCCTTATCTTTGCCAATTTGTATTCGATTTCCAATTTTTTTGTTTTTTTGATAGATCTTGTTTATATCTATCAGAAATAGTTATCGGCATTCAAGAATTATTGGTTTATACGGGTTCTAAACTCACTTCAATACGATGGTTTTTTGGATCGACGTCTGCATTTTGACAGCTGTTATTGTACTGTACTTATATAATCACTGTAGGTCCTATATTCATGATTATATATAAAGGCATTTAGTCACTGGTTATGGGTGCGGTAATGTTTTTTGTAACCACATAGAAAGTGTTTTTGTGCACTTTCATGTTGAGTGTTTGATGTGGTTAGGTGAGGGTCACCTCAGATTCACCGACACAGGTTCTAAATGACTGAGGAATGACTGAGGAAACGGTCATTTTACTGTGACACTGAGCATCGTCAATTGGTGTTTGATTCTCGATTTTTTTGGTGTTTTCTGAAAGATCTTGTTTACATTATTTTAAAAAATGTTGCGGGAGGTTGAGAATTGTTGGTTTTTATAGTTCCTAAACTCGCTTGAATCTGATGGTTTTTGCATGTTGTTTGGGAGTTAGGGCGGTGCTGGAGGGGGTGATTTTCATTAACTTATTTATGTCTATCACTCCTTATTTTCTTATTTTTTTTTCATCCTTGTATAATGATGAACTTCACATCTGCTGTTAGTGGCAAGAAGTGAACATTGCCTTTGAGTGACTTGGTTCAAAGTAGAAGATATCAACATTCGTGTGTTTGGTTTACTCTCAATACCAATGCTGGTAATGTCCGGATATATCACAGAAACGGTTCATACTTATAATGTGTTCCGGACTTTTGGAAACTGATATTCTTTTATCTACGGGAAGAAGTATAGTTACTACAGTAATGAGAAGGGACTGAGGACTGACTGAGGAAACTTACCAGGACGTAGACAGCGATGAGAACCGAAGCAATCAACAGGTTGCAACAGTAGCAGGACTCCAGTAGTGCCATCCTGACAGCGTGATGACGACAACAATCTATAGATAATCCTTATTGTTGTCGCTTCTAGTCCTGTGTTGGCAACATTGCACACGGTGGACCCGCATGGTAGCTATCACTGTGTTTACACTTCAAACACCGGAATATTGTTTGTCACGAGAGTAAAACACAAAAATACACTTTTTTGATTATAATGAAAGTATTTTCGATGTTTTTTTTCCAGATTCACAAAAGTTTATTGATCACTATTCGTTTCATTAATTTTGACACATATTCAAGAACGTATATAAAAAAAGGCACCACAAAATGTTGGCACGATATTTTTGATTAATATTCACTCACTTTTGATTGATTAAATTGATAGACTGTGATAAAATTGACACCACTATTTATTCATTTATATATAGAATATAAAAATATATTTGAATGTATGTTACATTCAATGAAAAACTCTACTAAACACTCCTAAATAAATTCAACACTCCTATATATTGTTTCATAGGTTATCGAAGATACGAAAGTTAAGCTATAAGTGATCACTTAGCAATGTTCAGACATTTGTCACTACACGAATGAGACCCAAGGGTATAAACTGTATGACAGTTAAGTGATCACTTATGACAGTTACAAAGAAAAATTCCCAAATTTTCTGAAAAGAAAATTCCAGAAACTCACTCTATTATTTTCAACTTATCATTATTCACTCGAATATTTCACTAGATTTCTTAGTTATAAACACTCCGTTAATTTGTCTAACAGCCGGTTAGTTGGTTATATATAACTTATAAAAAAAGGCACCATAAAATGTTGACACGATATTTTTGGTTGATATTCACTCACTTTTGGTTGATTAAATGTAATAAAATTGACACCATTTTTCATTTATTTATATATTTATATAGAAAACAAAAAATATATGTGAATGTATTTTATATTCAATGAAACACTACTAAACGCTCCTAAATGAATTCAACCCTCATATATATTGATGAATGGGGTATTAACTTAAATATACGACGGTTGAGTTAAGTGATCACTTATGACAGCCACAACAAACAGAAAAATTTCCAAATTTCCAGAAAAAAAATCCAAAAACTCACATAAAATCTTACAAATAACCAGTAGAATTATTTGTCACTTATTATCACTCACTCGAATATTTCACTAGATTTCTTAGTTATAAATACTGCTTCGTGATTAAAAGCACTGTTAATCTATCTAACAGCCGGTTAGTTGAACAGGCTGTCAGTTGGCCGCACTAGCCAAGTGGGCTCACCAGCTGTGCGCTGTGCAGTGATCGTGGAGAGAACGTAACGCGACCGCATAGCTGCAGGTATCACGCAGTACTGGCACACGAGGTCTCAAACAGCCGTGGCTAGCTACACGGCAGGGTACAGTCACGTTCATAAGGCAACAATATGGGGAGACATACTGTATATCTTAGAGAACCCTTATCTCTGAAAAACTAGGTTTTCGATGTGTCGGAGATATAGGTTTTCGGAGATATGGGTTTTCGGAGATATGGATTTTTGGAGATATGGGTTTTCGGAGATATGGATCTTCGGAGATATGGGTTTCTGGAGATATGGATCTTCGGAGATATGGGTTTCTGGAGATATGGATCTTCGGAGATATGGGTTTTTGGAGATATGGGTTTTTGGAGATATGGGTTTTCGGAGATATGAGTTTTCGGAGATATGGGTTTTCGGAGATATGGATCTTCGGAGATATGGGTTTTTGGAGATATGGGTTTTCGGAGATATGGGTTTTCGGAGATATGGATCTTCGGAGATATGGGTTTTTGGAGATATGGGTTTTCGGAGATATGGGTTTTCGGAGATATGGGTTTTTGGAGATATGGGTTTTCGGAGATATGGTTTTTTGGAGATATGGTTCTTTGGAGATATGGGTTTTTGGAGATATGGGTTTTCGAGAATATGGGTTTTCGGAGATATGGTTTTAGAGGATTCGATGTGCTGCTAACAACATTACAATTGGGATTGTTTTATTCAATTATATTAGGGTACCGATGCACTGTAATGATAACTTGGATGTATTGGCGTCTGTGAATGATACATGAGATGAAAGGCTATTTTCACAATAAGGTGCTCTTGTGTCTGAGACGAGTAGTAGAGTGGCTAGCAACTGAACCGTCATTCAGGAGACCGAAATTCGATTCCTGCAATGGTCGACCATCCTGACAGTTCTATTCGCGGTTTCCCTCAGTCATTCAGATCAACACTGGGATGGTTCCTCAACAACAGGTAACGACCGACTCCTTCCCACTATCCAAAGACCTTTCTTCTCATCGTCTTCATCATCATTCACCAACGCCAATAGATCTTAGTTCGTCGATAAGACTCGATATGAATGAAACATTACAATTATAACAGTGTGTAGATTGCTTTGTACGAAATATTTCAAACTTTCAATTTCTTCAAATATTTAATAATACCTGTATTATGTCCACAACTCTACCTTATATTTCCACATATAGACGATATGAAGTCTCGAAACAGACGGTCGATAGAGCTGTTGAATACACATAAACACCCGTTCGTTGCTTCATTACAAACCACCACGCCTCCAGTTAGAAAACAATGATCACGATTCACCGTCTCTCTCCTACCTAACAGTATCGACGAGTCCTCTCTCTCTTGCAAGGTGTGGACCCGGGATCGAGACCTGACAAGGTCGTATATAGTCACGATATCGTGCTAGCTTGCTCCAACAATACTCCTGTGGGCTCGACTAGCTTATATATATATATATATATCACATCTGTGCATATAAATACATGCATATATATATATATATATATATATATATATATATATATATATATATATATATATATATATATATATATATATATATATATATATATATATATATATATATATATATATATATATATATATATATATATATATATATATATATATATATATATATATATATATATATATATATATCATCTCGCAGACTTTAACGATTCCTAGTATGTTGAATATATTATATATGATGTTTACTTCTAGTCGTTTTGATGAAGAAACATTCAATACAATATACATAGTATTATATTGTATTGAATGTTTCTTCATCAAAACGACTAGAATTATCCATCAGTATCATATATTCAACATACATATATATTTGGGCTTCGTTGGTCAGTTGGGTATGCAATATATCTCCGTTTTTATGGAATTGCTATATCTATTTTTTCATATTTATCATGTTTTATTATATATTCTTCATCATTAACGAGCTGGTATCTCGACTCGAAACAATGCTAAACATGCTTTGAATAATGAATTGAACCCATCCCGGAAATACCAGCCTTAAAGACCGAACAATTCCGTACGATATGGAGGGAGCGGCAGGTTCGAACTACCCGGTCGCTAATGCTAACAGCAGGGGAGACGGTCGGTCGGAACATGAGTCGAAGATGAGTACTGTTATGAGTGATGAGTACTTGTGAAGGTATTTGAAGATGATGAGGCATTGTTACCACATATAGGGCACCACAAGGGCGATCTGACCGACACTATTGTGATGATTTAATTAGTTTACAATGACAAATATATCATTTTAGACCCATCACTATCACTCTTTGATCCTTATTCTATCATTTTTTTTTTGATAACATCGAAATTTGATACAAAATCAATGAAAGATGAGATAGTTTGGACGGGGCACCATAATGGTGATTGTATTATTATGATAAACTAAACATCTGCTGTTAGTGGAAGAAGTGAACATTGCCTAAGTGACTTGGTTCAAAGTGGAAGATATCAACATTCGTGTGTTTGGTTTACTCTCAATACCAATGCTGGTAATGTCCGGATATATCACAGAAACGGTTCATACTTATAATGTGTTCCGGACTTTTGGAAACTGAAGACTTTTATCTGCGCTGAAGAAGTATGGTCACTGACAGCTCAGTCCTGGTGTTGAAGTTGATAGGTTTCAAATTCAGAAGAGAGTGAACTAAAATAATAAGAGATGGGCAACTTGTTACCAACAAACAGGAACAAAGATTGAACTACTGGGATATTCCAGAGGTTTAATATAATTATGAATATTAAATATAGTCTATAGAGTTTTTTTTCTAAATAACATCGAAACTTGATACAAAATCATTGTTCCCCAATTAAGGATGAAAGTATAATTATATATAATGTTGTAATGAATGTATTGTAATGTTAACTATAGCTAATGCTGAATAAAGATAATATAACACTACTACTATATGCAAATACAATAAAGCTGAGAAGAACAATGATTGGTCTCTGAGTAGACATGGCGCAATAATCGATTATGCAATTGCATTGTTTGCAATTACAATTATCTTTTCAGAGTCATTGAATAATACGCAATTGGTAAACAGAGTCAAGTGGGCAGAAAATACAGCGTATCATTTCAGGTATGACATTGTTGAATGCAAGGTGATTATAAAAATATAGAAATTCATCTACACTGTTTTTTTCCATGTTTACGAGCCAGTGTAGGCCCAGTGTTGAATTCAGAGATTTTGTAGCGGGGGAGCTTTTGTGTTTTCCGGGGGGGCAAGGGATACGTACACAAAATTAAGCATGATAACCTTAGGCATATATATATATATATATATATATATATATATATATATATATATATATATATATATATATATATATATATATATATATATATATATATATATATATATATATACAAATTAAAGTACGCACTTTTTCAATTTTTAAGTCAGTTTGTTATGAAACGATTATGCTACTAATTCATAATAAAATGTGATAAGAGGTAATTACAATATAACGGGTACCGGTAGTGTACACTCGACTGATCCATATGTAACTGACTCCACTCCAGCCACTTCTGATATTTGAGGTGCCAGGATTCACGGGCAGAATGACAAATAACAATACAAATGAATAACGTCTAGATTTTTTTTCCCTCAGTAATAAATAGTAAATTCCTGATACTTTTTAATTTTCACAAATATTTTGAAATCCCAAAATACAAGTTTCTCGAAAAATACACTATAGTGCTTAATGTTCTTATCTCGGGAGGGGGAAGGGGGGGGGGGGGGGGCAAACGACGGGCCGCGGGGGGGCAAAGCCCCCCCGCAGGTATGCCTGGATTTAACACTGTCTAGGCCTAACTGAAGAATAGGTATATAAACCCAGATAATTTAATGTCTCAGCTTTAAAATATAAAATGAGATTTTTTGAATTCAATCAGTTTCAAGATAATACGTCAATGAATTTATCACATTCTTGGTATTCATGCACTTATTATCTCAAAACTGAATGAATTCAAAAAACATAAAATCTCATATCATCTAAAGAGCATAAGTTATCTTGGAGTTAATAATACTCTTCAATTACACTGGTTCGCGAACCTAGACAGAAATAGTAAAGATGAATTTCTCTATATTCATCAGCACAATACAATCCAGTTCAATTTGTTTTCTACAACTTTGTGAAGTGAATGTAATTTAATTTCATCATTAGTATATTGCATTGCAGATGGCCTAATGAACAACAATTTCCCTCCATATAACTTATATTCATTATTCAACTGTCAAGAAAAATCATATTGTAAACTAATCATTATCATCAAATTAAAACTGTTTCATGTCATATTCTGTAAGTCAATTCATTATGTAATTTGCATTTATGTTTAACATTATTCACTATTCACTTCTTGAATTTCTCATAGTTAAGGTTAGGCGGAAGAACTGTCAACTAACTGAACCTCGCCCTTGCTAACTGTAATGACATTGTTATACCTATGACTACCAATAACGTTATTGGTAGTCATAGGTTATACATGATAAATCAAGACTTTCTAACCTGTCACCAGAGTCGGTAAGGTAGTTCAACTTAATGCAGTCGCTTTTTGTGACATTGTAATGATTAGTCGCTAGATGGCGGTAGCTGTTCACACGCTCGCAGGCACGGCAGTCCAAGAGATCTCGTATTGTTTATTTCATTAATAACAAGACTAATTATTTTTTAATAAAGAGTGATAAATATATTGCGAAGTCAATGAGAACGTAATCTAATGTGAGGTATGTGTGAAATATTATACTACAGAATGTAGTAATGTGTTTGAACGTAATTGTTTGTTAGACGTCAAAAGTTTTGGTTAAAATTTGCCCATATCTGTCAACAAAGTTATGCTTCCGCGTAGTTATCATGTTTTCCCAATTTATACGATTATTATACGTATATTATGAAATGAGTTTTAATTCGGTGAACATCAGTATGTTGATAGGATTCCATTGGAATAATTCATAATGCTAGGCAGTCCATTATTTCTTAATTGTCAAATCATCTCTTGGTTGATTAACAACGATTTTGATCTGCCCCAAAATGGCGTCATTTTTGACCTCATCAAAAAAATCAATAACTTTGGCTCCTTTCCATCTCCTCCCATTTTCTAATTATTGATGTAAGCGACATTGTAACAGGCCTTTTATATAGTAACCCAAGATCTAGGTAATGAGTCACTTTTAGAATATTACTCTAGATTTATGTTGTACTAGGTGACCTACCAAGGCCTAGTAGGTCTAGAACACAACTTGACCCTTGGCATCAGTTTTATAACCATAAAAGTTATTATAAAAGGTCAATGCCCTAGGGGCCAGTGCTAGACCTACCCTTAAATGTCGGAATAAATTGTAATGGATGATAATTAAAATGCCCGTACATTACCGGTATGTAGGCCTAATTAAAATAATAATCCTACTTCAAAGGCCTATGCTTGGCCTAGGAGCAAACTAAAAATTATTAAACTTTCTGTCATTTCAGATTCAACTGCCAGTCTTCAAAACAGTACGTCACATACAACTTCAACAATGGTCTCCCCACAACAATTCTGCGTCAAATGGAACAGTTACAGTTCAAACTTACAAACAGTTTTCCCTCGCCTATTAACATCCGAACACTTTGTCGATATCACCCTCGCGTGCGAAGGTCAAATGATCAAATGTCACAAAGTGGTATTAAGTGCGTGCAGTACATATTTCGAAGAACTTCTAGTGTCAAATCCGTGCCAACATCCTATAATATTTATGAAAGACATGAAACACTGGGAAATACAAGCGTTAGTCGATTTCATGTATAAAGGTGAGGTTAACGTTAGCCAAGACGAGCTCAACTCGTTGCTAGTAGCCGCGGAAGCGCTGCAGATCCGCGGCTTGTGTAGTTCCGAGGGTCTGAACGGTTCTGCGGACCAACAGACGACGAGCACGGAGGCTCCGCGACTGCCGAACGGAACTGTCGTGTCGGGGCGTGGAGACACGAGGAAATCGCCGTCCCCGCCAATGAAACGAGCGAGGCGGGAAGAACCAGGGAAGAGCGCGACGGAAGGCGAGCTCAAACGGAGGTCGTCGAAGAGTGACACTTTGTCGGCGAAGGAAGGAGAGCAACGGGGGGAAGGCGACGAGGATATGACGGTGGCAATGTTACAGAAAGTGAGTTTTTTTTTTTTTTTATTTTACGTTCACAGAAACAGAATCGGTAAAATTACTGAGACACCGAGCACGCCTATTTTTTTTTTCAACCTCCCCCTAACCCAACAATGGCATCAACCTCCCCCCCTAACCTTTAACCAACAAAAATCACCTCCCCTATCAAACTATTTGAAGGACAAATAAATTAGACTAATTATAATTTCTGAAATTTCAGATCTGATGATTTGTAGTTCTCTCTAAATCAGGAAATTAATATGCTCTTGTCATTATAACTTTAAATTCAGTTTCAGCGTTGTGATATCCTTCAAAATTTCACAAAGTCCTCCAAGATTGAAGATCTGTATATAGGCCTACTGTGGTTATACGTAGTTTTGTCTGAACGCGCTCGTTTGTTTCTTCCAGAAGCTGATCAAGGAAGAAGACCTGGATGACGACGCGGACCAAAGTCTCACCGGCGACGCGCAAGACGACTACGAACAACAGGTGAGCGGCGGACAAACGACGCGCGGTTGCTCGGCAACCGTGGGCGATATGACTAGCGCCCTTGATTTACAGTAGGGCCTAACAGTGAAAAGATAAAATTGATAACTAGCAGTTTTTGAAACAGTTTGATACGAAATTGAAATTTTAATTAATATAAACTCTTAATATATTTAACCACAATTAGGCCTAGTGAAATGAGTGTCGAGTGGTTAGCACACTGAACTGTCATTCAGGAGCCCGGGGTTGGATTCGATCGATGTTCTGACCTGTTCTCTTGCCTCAGGATGACTCGGACGGAGGGAGTCAGAGCGACGCGCTTGCTCGGGCGGGACCCTCGGGAGTTGCTCAGGGGCTGTACAACGCGGCGGGCGCCGGAGACAAGGCTGGCACCGGTAAGTAACGCTCGCACGATCACTAGAGTCGGAGGAATATAGCATTTAGTTTTAGTTCTGGTAGCCTGTATTTAGTTGAATTGTACCATTTCGTAGTGAATTATTAAAAATAGCTTCAAACTCTGGAATAACGACTACGGGATTATCAACGGAAATGACGTATTTTCTCGGACTTTTTATTCTGAGTCAGGAAGTTGTTTGAAAACCACTTAGTTAGGCCTATTCGAGGAAAGAGATAACGACTAATCAACTTGACCATTAGTTTCTCCAGTCACTTCTATATTATGGGCTCGTATTCTGGTATTGAATTATATACCGGTACATATATTATTATATTTTATATATTGAACCTCGCTTTGAAGCGTTGCATGTTAGCGATTGTTGAACGTAGTCGCGTTGCCACCCGCTTGTCTAGACATTGACGTCGACTAAAGCATGCGTTTAGATTCACTAGTAACGCATGGGTTTTTGTGAACATTTATCATCCGCTCATTCGTACCGTCAAATAACCTAGCTGTTGGTGGGTCTCGTCGAGCAAACGACAAAAATCATCGTCACCGTTGTAAAAGTTTGACGGGCAAAGTGCGGATTCTTATGTCGCGTAAAATCGCCGTGGATCCGTTCTCGACCGTCGTTCGGCGATTCAGCCTCAACTGTCGTTCCGCGTCGTTCCTTCCCATGCCGTAGTCATCCAAAACGTTTTACCATGGACATCCGAAAAAAGTCGTGGAGAAAACCAGGATTGTGTGGGCGTAACACTCGAGCATTCATCTTCGAGATCCGGGAGGTTATCGAACATCGGTTCGATTCCTGCCGCCGACCATCTTTACGGGGGGTTTTCCGTGGTTTCTTTCCGTAGTCTAGGCTAATGCCAGAATGGTTCCTACAATATTGGCCAAGACCACTTCCTACCCATTACCCAAGAAACCTTCGTCTCGTCATCTCATTAAATCATTCATTCAACGGTAATAGAATAGACGTTAGTTATCTTCACAGAACGTCGTTAAAACAAATAAAAATGAAAAACATGAAACTAAGCGGTATTGAAGACTCTTCACGTCATTGAACCTCATTCGCCGTCGTTATTAAACGCTCGTACGAAATTTTCTGTATCATTTTTATTTTATTTTTTTCATTTTCCATCTCTCCATCAGGTAGGAAAGTGAAGACGGTGAAACGGAAAGCTAGGCCCGCGGGACGCGGCGCAGTTCGAACTCGGGCCAACGCTAACCGCACTAAATCCCTCGACTCCTCGAAAGACAGCGCAACGAGTCGGGGAAAGTCCTCGACGGATTACAAACCGTCAAACAACGAATCTTCGATCATCCAAACATCGACCGACGATATCATCTGCCTCGATCTGACTGACTCCGAGAAAGAACCGTCGACCGTCGACGAGACGAAATCCGAGTTCGAACTGACCTACGAGAGCGTCGATTCGAAATCGGTTGAACGGCTCACCGAAGTGGACGAATCCCGTCACGACTCGTCCTACCACAGCGCGCTCGTATCCAAACAAGACCTGGAAGAAAACCGCGACAGCCTGTTCGACAAGCTGACCAAGATCTCCGCGATGGAGAAAAAGTTGTACGGGAAGAGAAAGATGACGCTGGAGAAGGCGGCGGCCATGTTCCAGGGCGCGGAACTGACGCCGGGCGAGGAGGCGCTGATCGTGAGCTTCATCAACGGGTCCCGCGTGAACCCGTTCGAGCAGCGGAGCAGCGTCGTCACGTTCAAGCTGTACGAGTGCGGGGCGCGGAGCCTGAGCGACGGGACGGTCAAGACGGCGATGAAGGCGGAGACGCTGTTCCAGATCGACTACGAGACGGGAGATACGGATACGGTCGTGAGGATACGTCGAGCCGAGTAGAGTGCGCTTCGAACACGTGAAAAAATAGTGCGCTTCGAACATGTGAATACGAGTAGAGCGTGCTTCGAACACGAGTTGAGTGCGCTTCGAACACGTACAAACAAGTAGAGTGCGCTTCGAACACAAGAATACAATTAGACTGCATTTTGAACATGTTAAGATAAGCAGAGTGTGCTTCGAACACGTAAATACGAGTAAGTACGTTTCGAAGACAATTTTTATTAGTGCTATCTTTGAATATGTCTTGGGGCGTAAATGAAGGGGCGGACGAATACGTTTGTATCAACATACGGATAATTAATGCAGATTGTTTTTGAACGTCGTTTAACAACGGTTTTTAAGAATATTCTAAATGGGTTGTTGTTCGTTAAATACAGTAGAATGACTCTAGATTTCTGTTGAACGATGAAAATCTTCTGTGAAAAACATGTATAGTGATCGAGTATGACTTTTAGAATCTAGATTTAAATGACTAGTTCCAAGTTTATAGGCCGTTATTCAATCGTGTGCTGATAATTGACGTAAGTTTCAATGTGTATGCGTCGGAAGCCTTTTGCCTGTATGTGTTCCGTTGTTCTTCGCTAAAGAAGAGACTTTATTATCGTCAAAGACTTGTAAGTGAGCTTCTGTTTTCTCTTCTCATTGCATTCAGAACACGAAAAGTAGCATGAGAAGCCGCTATTTCAAACATCGCGTTTATTTCAGTAATATGTTGGAACAGCGGAATAGATGTTTGTGGCTCTTTGTCGAGAAGATGATCAAACTACATCGAATGTTTTAAATCATCAAGAAATATTAGAAAAACAGATTGAAACAAATTACATTTTAACGCCACTCTAGCAATAGCTTTTTTTACATGTCTCTACCTATAGTTCTTCTATATGAATTGTGTGAAAGGGAAAGAGAGAACAGCAGCTTACCGAGGTTCACAAGTAGATAGGCCTACTCGTGGTGGAGAGCCGTTGACAGAACACAGAGGTGATTTAGACACACGAGGTTTAGACATTACGACTGTTGCCTTGGTCACAGTAGAGTATAGATCCCTCTACTGTCACCAAGGCAATAGTCAAAATGTCGAAGCCCTGTGTGTCTAAATCATCTCTGTGTTCTGTCAACGGCTCTCCACCATAAGTAGGCCTATCTACTTGTGAACCTCGGTAAGCTGCTGTTCTCTCTTTACCTTTCACACAATTATTATATCAAGCCTCAGGCTATTTTCCTAGACACATTCAGTTCTTTTATATAAATTTCCTACATTTGTACCATTTGTGACCTGCTTATTATTGTAATTATTTAGTTGATGAATGGAATTAAATAATTCTGTTGTAATTTTATGTTGGTTATTGGATTGATAAAGTTCCTTCTATCTCCGGAACTATCGTTCCTTCCCATTCCCTCATCCAGGATTATTGTAACAACCTTACATGCAATGTTACGTGCATATAAGTTTATATTAAAAACTGCCGACAATATGGTTGCCATTTGGACAAAGAATAACAATAGCAACAGAAGATCATTAAGAAAAAACATCGAAATAATAATAGTAATATTATCTTGAATTTGTGTCGGCGTACATTGACTTTTACTGACGTTTATCATTCTGTATTGTACAATTAAATTGAATATATATATTATATTTGTCAATCCCAGATAACCAATTAGATTGGGCCAGGGGGTGTTTCCAACATTTCTTCCACGGCAGTCTTCTTATAAATTGAATAAATGATTGAAATGAATATAAGATGTCGAGTTACGCTGTTGCTTGAAGAAATAAATTGAATGTCATCTCTACGCTCTTATTCATCATTCATTCATCTGTCATCGAACCTTCTTCACCGACTAACAAACAACAACAATAACTAATACACTAACAAGATTACCCAACGCAACATCGTCATTGAAGAGTTAGATTCTGATGTCGAGGCGATTGATCGAAAAATATTAAATTCAGACCTCAAAAAAATGTCAAGCTCATCGTAGTTACCGCCAGATTATACGGAATAAGTTTACGAAAACTAGAAAGTCTGGGATTCAGAAATCGCTGAAATTCAGAAATATTATCAGTTGCTATCATTCAGAAATCAATGCAATTGATCGAAAAATATTTAATACAGACCTAAAAAATAAATCAACTTTATCGTAGTTACCGCAAGATTAAACGGAATATATTACGACAACTAGAAAGTCTGGAAGGTAGACCGATTGTGAATCAAAGCTATAGAGTATCGTTTGACCTATGGAGCACCAAAAATGATTAAATAATCCATCCGACGCCAATAGATCTTGGCTGTCATTACAGTGCGTCGTTGACATGATTTCTTATTGGTCCGTTCCAGATCCGATGGACGGACCGCCGGCCGCGGAGAACGTGTACTTACGAGACGATTCGAGCGCTAGCTCGGTCCTCCGTCAGCTGCTGAAGACCGAACCTCTCGACGAATCGTACCGCAAACCTCCGAAATACTTCACACCCAACCTCGAAACAGTCGATTCGAACCTCGACAACACCCCTTCGAACTACGAAACATTGAAATCGCTACTCGAATCGAATCCGGACGTAATCGCTCCAAACTACAACGAAGAATCGTCCGAATCGGATGAGAGTTACTCCGCCGTATCCGAAAGTTCCAACAGCGACAGCGATTACACTCCGAAACAAATCTCATTCAAACCGAAAACATCTAAAAAACTTCCGAAAACATCCAACACGTCAAAACTCGACCAGATAAAATCCTTCCTAAATCAAAACATAACCTCAAAACCGTCGCCACCCGACCAAGACTCGTCGGAAACGTCTCCGGTCGATGTCGGAACGGAACGACCGCACGCGTCCCGACCGTACCGCCAGCGAATGGGTCAGACGAAGCTACTCAAGTCGCTCGTCGAGGAGGAACCGACGCCGTTCAACACGACGCGATCGTACACGTCCGAGCAGCTACGGAACGCTCTGGAAGAGGTGCGGACCGGGTCGAGTATCTACGCGGCCGCCAAGAAGAACGAGGTTCCGCGGAAGTCGCTGCGGAACTGGATGACGCGGCTCAATATCAAGAGTGCTCACAAGCTGCCGGAAGCTTTCGAGGAGTTCTTTAATCGACAGCGATTGATGAAGGAGAGTCGGAAGAAATAGTCGACAGCGTTTGATGAAGGAGAGTCGGAAGAAATAGTCGACAGCAGTTGGTGAAGAAGAACAGGAAGAAGTAGTTTGATAGCGATTGATGAAGGAAAAGTTTGATCAACGACCCCACCAACAGCCAGGTTATAAGAGGATACGAATGAGCAAGTGATGATGAAACGATCATTATATATTACGTGAGAAGACGATGCCTTATGCGGGACTCGAACCCACATCCAACGGTGACTTCAGTTTCTACCGCAGTGTGCGTCAGTAGACTGGGCCATGCGGATGGCTAGAATAATTGAATTGAATGATTCTTAACCGTTGTTACATGTAAATGGAGGCTAGACTTGTTTCTAAGACTGTAGATGTATGTACGTACTCACGTATGTACGTATACGTGACTATACCCGTAGACATAGCGTATAACTATGTATGATGGCGTAATATTACGGAAAGTGATGGTAATTCATCGCTGAGCAATATGCAGAAAATATTGCTAAATATTTTTAACGAGTTATTATTGTTTCACGGTTATTTATACCGGATATTGTAGGGATATAATGGGGATAAAGTAGGAAGAGACCGGGGCTGTTTCATGACGACAAGTCTTTATGACAATAAGCCGGTTAAACCAATTGATAACTGGTGAATTAGCTTGTTATCACCCTTGGTTACGTATGTTATTTTCATACCTTGACTAGTAATAGTTAACTAATTGATAGTTGGTAAAACCGACAAATATATCTCGTGTTTTATTACTTTATAATAATTGTTAGCAAATAGACAATTTTCTAGGTTTATTGTTGTATCCCATTCTTTGTTGATCTATATTAAATAAATATGATTTTATTGTTATGTGTATTGTTGGTTTTATTCCTCAATCGAATACCTTGCAGAATTACTAGTGGATATTATTGGATAGACTTGAGCCTGGTACGACTTGGAATTCGTTTCGAGACGGCCGAAATTCTTTCACCGGTTCTCACTCCGAATTTGTTAGCGGCACATTTTCGTGATGGCTCCTTTGAATCCAAATGAGCAATCTTTCAAATCTAGAAGAATGCATCAAATCCTGGGGTTTTTCAACTACCATTGCCCAGTATGAAGGCATTCAGAGCCAGAGTAAAGGCTGAATATTCTAAAAATGATTTGATTTTGTTCGCACAATGACCCCACCAACAGCTAGGTTATACGGGGTACGAATGAGCGGGTAATAATGAAATTGTGAAGAAATGATAGGTGAAAGGACGTTAACAAAAATCCATGCCTTATGCGGGACTCGAACCCACGCCAGTGTCTGAAACGGTGCCTTATCATATCTATATATCTATAAATATATATATCATAAATAATTATTTAGCATCGTCATAATTGTAAAGAAAAATTCAGAAACTGTTATTTAATGCTGATTTGATTTAATAAAGGAATAATAATAATAGTTCAAGCCCTCGGTAACAATTCGATAGGTTCACATTTCGCGGTTATGTCTGTCATGTGCATTTCGCGGTTATGTCTGTCCGAGTGTTTGTGAGAGAAGACTGGAACCAGCAAGCTTACCAAGAGGTTGTGATAGTGACATTGAGAACAATCTGCGTGCCGCCGTAGCCGTTGTGTTTATTACGCCGTCAGTCGTCACAATCTCGAGGTAAGCAGCTCAGTTTCTTTTACAATCGGGTCATTCCATGTCGAATCGACAAAACCATTTCCTTGAATCTATTTAGACTTGCATCGCGAACAATCGTGGAAAAGTTTGTGTTTCTAACGTACTTAATTTTCGAGTTACGGCCCGCCTATATAAACAAATCTAGTTTCGCCCCAGGGTGCCAAATTATTCAATTTTTGCACCGTGCGAAGTAAAAGTACGATTCTTCATTTTGAAAAATGCAGATATTTCAATAGGCTTTTTATAAATGTTGCCTAGCATCCATTCTTACAAGAGTATCATGCAAATGAAATGAAAACAACATTTTGAACCCACCCCACATGCCAAAGGATATTTTTAAAAAATCAAGAAAATATTTTTTGGGTATTGGGTAAGTTTAAAATTTTGTTTTCATATTTTTTGCATGTACTCTTTTAGTTATGGACTCTTAACAGCAGCTTACCGAGGTTCACAAGTAGATAGGCCTACTCACGGTGAGCACAGAGATGATTTAGACACACGAGGTTTAGACTGTTGCCTTGGTCACAGTAGAATTACACTCATGTATTATTTATTCCGTGACCCGCTAACCGCACTTTAACTTAGCTAGAGAAACAATGTGATCTATCAAGCTACACACCGACATAACAATTGACTAACATTTATCTATACATAATATCAATTATTATTATATTAATTTTGTTAATTGTTTGTGCATAGGCCTATAATAATGTCAATTATATGTTTCTTTCCCAACAAATATTTCTAATTAAAACATTTTTGACTTACTCCTTAGTGTATTGAACCAAAAATACGTGCAAAATGACCTTAACGCGCCTCTAAACCCCAACACTCCTTAAACCAAAAAATACATTTCTTTTTTACATTCACATGTATTCAACTATTCAATCAACTCATTATCAAGTATTGCAACCATCATTAGAATCTTCACACCACCGAGAACCCTGTATTTGACAGTTATCCCTCTCTCTGGGTGGATTGCAAAGACGAAGTTTAACCCCGGCCCACCTTAGAAGCCGTCCAAGTACAAAATTCCATTGCCTTTCAATGGAATTTCGTACTTAGACTGCGTCTAAGATAGGCCAGGGTTAAACTTCGTCTTTGCAATCCATCTCTAGGCCTAAGTGTATAAATAGATAAAAACTCTGAACCGAACTTTGTTCCCCGCAGGCACTTGGCCCCCGAAGGTTCGCTTCTACCGCCAGTACACCAACGACAACCTGTGGTCGGCACTTATGGCCGTCAAGCGCGGCGGCTCGGTGTACGGCGCCTCCAAGCAGCACGGCATCCCGCGCAAGACGCTGCGCAACTGGATGAAGCGCTGGAACATTCAGAGCGCTTACCAGGTCAACCTTGACAAGCGCAAGACGACCAATCCTGACCACGTGTGGTGAGGGGGGGGAGGGGAGGGGAGAAGGGGAACCGAGTAACAGTGCGCTACAGTGAAACCTCTTTAGTACGTTTTCCAGGGGACCTAACGAAAATTTGCCGCCCCGGTGGCTAAGTTGATTATCGCTAGCGGTAGTAACTGAAGTCACCGTTGGGCGTGGGTTTGAGTCCCGCATGAGGCATGGGTTTTTGTAAACGTCTCTTCACCTATCATCACTTCATCGTTTCATTATCACCCGCTCATTCGTACCCCCGTATAACCTAGCTGTTGGTGGAGTGGTTAAGCATCATTGAAAAAAAAAAAAAAAAGAAAAAACTTGGTAAAAAACTCACTTAAGAAACTACGGTATTCAACATGTAGGAGCATATGGATGGGATTGAAATACAACCCACTCTTAGTGATGAATATACTGAAGAGAAACTTACTAAAGAGGTACTGTAGTATTCTTTCAACGTGTAGGAGCTCTAAATCTGTGAAGTAGCGGTACAAACAAGGGGATCTCGAGAGAGCATCGAGGGTGGGTCAAGGTTAGGAAAACCAACAACGTTGTGTGATTTGGAGAAATATCACCAGAGAGAGAGGGAGAACAAGTCACGATAAAACAGACCCAAATGTTGTGTTTTTCCTACATATTTTGTAACGGAGACGGATTTTATTCGCTGCAGTTTGTGACGTGTACAGATTATCTAGAATATCATTCCATTAATTCCATTCGTCATTCATTTCAATTCGATATCACGTCGGAAGAAACTCAAATATCAACGTATAAAATGAAATAAAATATAAACAATTTAAAATATGAATGAAAAATGGGTTCAAAATGACCTCGCTCTCAATGCGCTTCTAAACCCGAACTCTAAAACTAAATTGAACATCAACGTGATGGTCAAATGGCAACCGCTGTCTTCGGACACCTATTTATACCGGACATAAGGTAATTATTGTAATCGTGAAATAAATGTATTTTAACATTATACTCGTATACGAACAAGTTTGACTTATAAATATCACGGAAATCATAGGCTAGAGATTTCGTACGCGAATCATTGATGTGTTTTGAAGATGGTAATAATATTTTTTAATATATAATGAATGTGCTGTAATGTTAATCTGGAGAAATGGTTGATTTGTGAAGAACGATTAATTTGAGTTCTTGTAAATATATCGATAAGCTTTCTAATATTTCAAACTAGTAGTTATCAAATATGAACCTACTTTTGAAATTTGATTTGAATACAACCATTATAAAGAATAATTAAAATAAGATAACTGATTCAACAGATTTATGAATTGTGTGAAAGGAAAGAGAGAACAGCAGCTCACCGAGGTTCACAAGTAGATAGGCCTACTCGTGGTGTAGAGCCGTTGACAGTGCACAGAGATGATGAATTTTTACTCGCAATATTTTATTTTTCACGTTCTGGCTATTGCCTTGGTGACAGTAGAGGGATCTATACTCTACTGTGACCAAGGCAACAGCCGAAATGTCAAAATCTCGTGTGTCTAAATCATCTCTGTGTTCTCTCAACGGCTCTCCACCTTGAGTAGGCCTATCTACTTATGAACCTCGGTAAGCTGCTGTTCTCTCGTTCCCTTTCACACAATTCATATTTCAACAGTAAGTGGTATTCGGACTACTTCCTACCTCAGACTGAAAGTCCGAAAGAATATGTAATTTCCGTTGATAATCCCGTAGTTGTTGATCTAGAGTTTTCAGCTCCTGTTTTTCTAGTAGTTTTCTACAAAATACTACATTTCATATAAAAACAAACCACCAAAACTGAATGTGAACGTTATTTTCCTCCAAGTATATCGATACATCGGTGATATTTGTGTTTATTATGTTGGTACAACCTTCTCCTAATGTTGATAGAACGATCGTTGATTCTTCTATCGTTGATAGATTGTGCGTACGTAAAGATAAGTGTATGTAACGTATACGTAATTACTCTTAAATAATGGGAACCATGTTTCGTCGGATATTCTGATAGGTTTCTTGTAACTAAGATAATATGACCAAAGATTATGTACGTAGTATTATGGTGTGAGATGTGAATGTAATGACGTGTGGAGAGAGAGAGAGAGAGAGAGAGAGAGAGAGAGAGAGAGACGAATGAAAATATTTCATGAAATTAACTGTATTATCAAAATGACCAATATTATTGTGTCATAGGAAATTCCATTGACTTATTATACTTGTGTATTTCCTAGGGTTGTCGTCTGATAGGATTTCTATATTCGATAATCATCCATAGGCCTATCCTTTTTTTATATATATATAAACATCTAAATTTGATACAAAATCATCGTTCCGCATTTGAGGATATGGCTGAAAGGTAGCATCGTTTGGACGATCGTTTGGACCATATTTATGATCAGAAATGAAAATACCGATAATTTCAGATCTGATCTGATCTAGTAATTGTCATAAGAAGTGGATGAATATCGAATGGTATCAAATATCGTCGTGCAGCCCTAGTCGTCATGTTCCTTTACCTCATGCTATGTGTCGATGCCAAGTAACAGTATTACTATGTGAGTCTCTAGTCTTTCAGCGGCGCATTCCTGTACAAGATGAACCCAGTCCTGACTTGAACCCAGAGTTCAAGATGGCTGTGGACCATGCTGTTAGTATGGGATAATACTACTTTTCTGCTCTTTTTTTTTTGATTTTATGTTTTTAAACTGTTTTAAATCGTACAGGAATGCCCTCCCAGAAAAATAGTTTCCAATCTTTTATTATTTTTATATGTACAATTAATGTAAATAACGAACATTTGAGTCCAACTCCAGAAAGAATCAAACCTGTCACCAAAAGTTCAGACTCGTGGTATAGAATTTAAAGAGTAAGGGACAAATATTATTACCCACGTTAAATTCTCTCCGCTTGTTTTTGGAGGTTATAGTGGTATAGTTCAACATCTAATATCCGTATCGCTAGAGTCGCCTCACTCCGAATACTATGAACAACGGATTTTGTCGCAAACAATTCAAATCGGTAAATTGCTCATATAGAAATAGAAATCAGATTTGTGTACTGGACCGCTGTATGGAATAGAATAGAAAGTCTTGATTTATCATGTATAACAATGTCAGTACAGTTAACAAGGGCGAGGTTCAGTCAGTTGACAGTTCTTCCACCTAACCTTACCTATGAGAAATTCAAGAAGTGAATAATGTTAAACATAAATGCAAATTACATAACTTACAAAATATGACATGAAACAGTTTTAACTCAATGATAACAACTAGTTTACAATATGATTTTTTGAATAGTTGAATAATAAATAAAAATATGTTGTACGAAGGGAAACTGATGAGTATTAGGCCTATTTACTCACTTCATTTCGTTGTCATGGTGATATTAGTATATATATATATAATACATGTTGAACTACAGGTTATCCTTAGACGCCGGTCATTTGATTCACGCAGCATTTGGCCCATACGATCATAAGTTCTTCCCTAACTCTTCATTCTATGCTCATATGTTTGAATATACATAAATCATTATAAAGCGGGCCTTACATGACGCGGATCTGCAACCGCGAGCGGACAAGGATCGGCCATATTGTAATACTACCCAATCAGATTGGCTAATATTCCAATATGGCCGATCCTTGTCCGCTCGCGGTTGTGGATCCGCACACAATCCGCGTCATGTAAGGCCCGCTTAAATACCTGAACTTTTTAACAATATGAAAATATGTTTTTTTTTTGTAATACAATAGAACCTCTTTAGTAATCACAAATCAATCACAAATTGATATTCTTCAGTAGGCCCCAAGTTTTTCCAGTCTTGTCCCTTGAAGAAGTTACTAACGAGGTCCCACTGTATAACGATACCCTAGCCGTGAAAGTATTGATGGACGTTATTATTTCCTCGCTACAAGGTATTACGAAAAATGTATAAATACGTATTCGTAATGTCGTATCGTCAAGAAACGGTTGTAAATCGTATTTAGTCTTTAAGAGTGCTAGTCGTGTCGGGCCGTTGCCTCACCGCTACCCCTTTGGTGTCAAATTAAGAGTGCTAGTCATGGCAAGATGTTTGTTGCCTCACCTGTACCCGTTCAGTGTCAAATATGTGTAAAATTGAAGAGAAAAATTAATAAAAACTATTTAAATTATTTCTGTATTTGTGTTTTCTTGCTGTTGTACATTTCAACAAGTGAACAGGATTCCTACTACTATTTTCTTGTCGTATGCCCATGAAGGCTCACAGGTATGATGCACATGTTTCGAGAAAAAAAAATATGTGCAGAAACAATTTTTTTGTGGAAAACCTTTTGAAAATATAAATGTTCAAATATACTGTAAAATTGTCGAAAAATGCACTGTTTGAATGATAATACTGTATTTGGATGATTTTGGTTAGCCTAATATGGAAAATTATAGGTTAGGTAGGTTTGATAATGTAAGTTACACACAACTTTGGTTGAACGAATTTACTCACTTAGTCGCTTATTCGCTAATTTAGTTGCTTATTTAATATGTAATTGATAGTATTTTAATTGAACCATATATCATTACTTCATCATTTCATTATCACCCGCTCATTCGTACTGTATTTAACCTGGCTGTTAGTGGGTTCGTTAAGTTGCGTTGAAAAAAAAATATATAAAAAAATTCACAGTGTTTTCATTTGTCATAAAAAATAATCCCCCGTTCTCTTTCATTCCAGACCTGATCGCGTTCATGGCGCTCCAGAACAACCTGCTCAACCTCGACACGTTCCGTTCGAACCCGGCCAACCTGACGTTCTACCCCCGCTCCTCCCCCTCCCCCCAATCCCGCCTCGTGTCACGCACGCGTCGCTCCGACACGGAACTGACCGAGGCCGCTAACTGCGTCCACATGGGCATGACCTTCCAGAACGTGTCGGACAAGTACGGCATCCCGATATCCACGATACGGTTCTTCATGGCGCGGCGCGGGATCCTGCCGCAGAGGAGGCGGGGCCGGATAGCGACGGCCAATAAGATCGCGGAGGAGGGGCCTAAGGGGGAGGAGCCGAGACAGGATGGAGGTGGTGGGGTGGAGAGGATGTCGTGTTGATTGCGAGGATGTGGAGGTGAAGTGTGCGTCTGATGTGTTTTATGTCAACGTGGAATCGGTTTTGCGAAACGGGATTTGGGCCGATCGATTGATCAGTGGAGAGTCCCGCTTGGGCAGACATTTATTATTCATTCATTATCATTCTTTATTAGATTTTCATTTGATGATCAGAATTACGTCGCGATGAATAATTGTCGTTGAGACCGCGCTCGAAATCCTTGAGTAATCGCAAATTGATCGAAATTTCTCGCCTTTTTTCATTTTCTCTCATCCCAGTTTTCTCTACAACGTGCGTTTATATTCATCCCGTATTAACAAGCAATAAAAACAAGTGTTTCGTACAAAATGCTGATCCTCCAAAGCTTTTCCGGATTCTGGGGACGTTGGTTATCGTAGGTTCAAAAATATTTCCATTGTTATAATCAAAAGTAATTTTTATCTGAAAGTGAAATGAAAGCCAAAAATACCTCGATATAAAAATATGTAGCTTAGGTTTAGAACAATATTTGTAAATGTGTTCTGTGAAAATATGAAATAATATAAGATTCTATAGGCCTACTGATAACCGTTGGATACCATCGTTAACCATTAGTAACAATCTGTAACCGTTGGATACTGTTGCATAGTGCCGGATACCGTTTGATAACTACTGGATACCGTTGCATAATGTTGGTAACCGTTGGATACCTGTACCGTCATACCAGTCAGCATTAGCGATCTAAGTCAGCCTTAGTTTGAATAGAACATTCTGTAATGAAATTTAGTGAAATAATGTATTATATTCACCGTAGATGAAGTTTGTATGAAACTCCGTCTCCATTAAGAGGCCTGCTACGCGTTCAAGTATTCACTACGTTATTCTCACCACTGTAGCTTTCAAAATAGCAATTTTATTTCTATTTTATTTATTGTTTTTATTCTGTTTTAACATTTTTTGGGGTGATAAATGTAGTCGTATCGATGGTGGGAAGGCAAAACGTCGTAAGCGCCATTTTGAATATTTCTCAGAGGAAGTTAAAAACGTTTAATAAATTCAAACTTGAAGATGTGACATTCAAAATTTGTGTGTGATATTGGTGCGTACGTTTACAGATTATCATGAATTTTAATGAAAATACATCAAGTTTTCACAAACTTTTGGCAAATGTTGTATTTTAATTTTTGAAATAACACAGCGTATTTGGCGCTTACGACAAAATGTGTTGTATTTTAATTGTGAAATTGCACAGCATATTTAGCGCTTACGACATATTGTGTTGGCGCTTACGACAAAATGTACAGAATCCTTGTCGCTTACAACAAAATCATATTGGTGACCACGCCTAATGTATTGACATGTCACTTACGACACTTTGCACATCGATGAAGATGACATTCTAAATTGTATATCACGAACAAAAATATCGCTCACGACATTTTGCCTTTCCTATAGTTCTTCAAAATCGTCCCACGTCAGTATTTTAGTTTACCTTAGGATTAAATTGTTCAACTGTTAGTCATATTATTTTTCCAGTGAAATTGAAATGAATTTATGTATGCTTTATACGTTCTAGAAATTCCATCGTAATATATCGACGTGGAATCGGCAGAACGGTGTAAGCGCTAATTTTCAAATTGTTTCGGGAAATGAAAAAGTGACGTCAGTAACAGTTTTCATCAACTTTTTCTAGATATCTACCAACAAAAAGTGAGGATGTTTTGATTATTATTTATTTTTGTGCCAAATTGCTTTTAGTCTTTTGCTATAGTGTCTAGTCATTTACAATGTTACGTTAGTTTATTTATAAGAATTACACGATTCATCCGTCGACAGAACACAGAGATGATTATTTACAAACTCACGAGGTTTTTACAAATTACTTATCGTTTCAACTATTGACCGTGAACTGTAAAGTAGTGGTAGTGACGATGATTCACTATAGATCATATTAATCACTACTACTACTTATCTACAGCGATCACAGTGGAAACGACGGTATTGTCAAGTAATTTGTAAATACCTCGTGTGTTTGTTTACGTAAATTGTGTGAGAGGTAAAGAGAGAACAGCAGCTTACCGAGGTTCACAAGTAGATAGGCCTACTCATGGTGGAGAGCCGTTGACAGAACACAGAGATGATTTAAACACACGAGGTTTCGGCTGTTGTTTTGGTGACAGTAGTGGGATCTCTACTCTAAGCTGTAACCAAGGCAACAGCCAAAACCTCGTGTGTCTAAATCATCTCTGTGTTCTGTCAACGGCTCTCCACCACGAGTAGGCCATCTACTTGTGAACCTCGGTAAGCTGCTGTTCTCTCTTTACCTTTCACACAATTTCACCAATTTTTATTAAACAACCAGGGCTTATAAAATGTGTTTATATTTTAATTTTATGAAATATTTATGTTGAAAGTTCAAAGTGTCATATAAAGTAAACTGAAAATACTGATATAATTTATAATCATATGATAAAATGTACACCAAAATAAAGTTAGTTGATCAATTGATTGAATAGAATTAATAGAAAGTATTGATTGATAGAGATAAGGATATAATGAACGAAGAACGGGGAACGGGGAACAGTAATAATTGTTCTGATGTGTGCAATGTGTTCTCAGCTAAGTTGAGTTGTGTTGTAGTGTATAGGTGTATTTAAGCGGGATAAAGTCAGATATATACAAGTATCCACAAAAGAGGAATGTCGTGTACCAACTATATAATTATAAAATATAAGTATATAAGTACATCCCGAGAAAAATATTCTAATATTATTTGCACTAGAACGCTAAATGAAAATGTGCATACACACGCACTCGACGCGTAGTCCGAGAAAATATTAGCGGCTAATTGTGCGTAGATTTTATTCAGAATTGAAATTTTTTGTGAACAAACCTTTTTATGTGTCTGCAAGTGTACTTTCAAGTTGAATGAAGCCAACTGATACAGATTTTCTGAGGGAAACCTTTCTGAGGGAAACCTTTCTGAGGGAAACCCCTCACAAAAACAAAGAACTTCTACAACCATGATCAGTGTTTACCAATAAGGCAAGTGTACAAGATGATTATCAATAGAACAACAAATATATTTGTATAAACGAATAATAAATAATAACATATTCTAAATGCATTCAATTGTTATCAAGTTTATTGATTCCCAGGATCCTTGCAACCGTCACATGAAAGTCTCTGTAGAGTTAGCTCATCCAATAATTATTACGTACATAGTTTCATATCGATGATGGGAAGGATACATGTCGTGAACACCATTTTGAATATTGTTCACGGCAAGTTAAAAACGTTGAATAAATTCAAACTTGAAGCTATAGTCTTCAAAATTGTATGTGATATTCGTGCATACGTTAACAGATCGTCACAAATTTTCATGAAAATTCATCAAGTTTTCACGAACTTGAATTTTAGTGAGGAAATCACATAGCATATTTGGCGCTTACGACAAAATGTGTTGTATTTTAATTGAGAAATTGCGTAGCATATTTGGCGCTTACAACATATTGTGTTGGCAATAATAACAAAATGTACAGAATCCTTGTCGCTTACGACACAATCATATTGGTGACCACGCCTAATGTATTGACATGTCGCTTACGACACTTTGCACATCGATAACGAAAACCTTCTAAATTGTATATCACGAAAAAAATGAAAAATGTCGTTATGACATTTTGTCTTTCCACCGTCGATATGGAATATCTATGAATGTATAATGTATATAAAATCACATTACGACGTAAACAAATGTAAACTGACACTAAGATGAATTGGTGGAATGATAACAGCTGTTGAATTACAAGAGACATAAAAACAAGAAGAATGAAAATAACAAAGACATGATGTATATGACAAAGTGTCAATCAGACAAATGCAGTAAAACCATAGATATAAGTTACTTACCAATCGGTATGTTACTCCTGCGGCCGACTAGCGACATATGCTCGTTCCGATCTCGGCGGCCATATTGGACACATAGCTTGTAAGCACGGCCTTCTATATTGTTAGATTACTATCTAATATCGTAAACTTCCCTGTTTGCAAAGCGGTGTGAAGTTGCTGTAGAGATACATGCAAGATTGATTACACAAATCAAGAAATTTATCTCGACTATTTTTTTCCATTTTCTAAAACCAGTTTAATTGAATGAAAATTACATACACATACACATACACATATTAAATAATCTTTTTTTCAATTGTCTTTATTTTTCCGAAAAAAATGGCGATATTCAGATATTAGCATTGCTAAATTATTCACTATCCTTCCCATTACCCAAGAACCTTCATCTCATCATCCCATCATCTCATTAATCATCCATCCTACGCTAATAGATCTGCGCTATCATAACAGTGCGTCGTTAAACCCAACATGTATATAAATTTTGACCCCGTCTTTGTTTGGTCAATATGCGTCACATTATTGCCTTGTTCAGTATATTTGGCACGGTGTCTGTGTATTGTCTTCCCCCTGGGGGGGGGGGGGGGGGGGGGGGAGGGGGGGGGGGGGAGGGGTGGGGGGGGGGGGGGGGGTTACATCGCACTGATCTTCCGTAAACATCACTAAGACCAATGAGCCGTCACAGCGTTGCAATTAATTGCAATTGCAACAGAAGTGCAGTTGCAACACAAATGCAGTTGCATCAGAAGTGCAGTTAATTACACAGAAAGTGACATGGCCTCGTTGGGAATAACCCAGCTTGGTGGGAAAACGTTGCGACATTTATAATATTTTTTAAATATTATTTTCATCCAACATATGTCATTGTTGGATGAGCGATATAGGCATACTTATATGAAATGTAATGGAAAGCTATATATGCACCTTGAGTTCAAAACAATTATGTCACTGTTGGATGAGCGACATAGGCATATTTATATGAGATGTAATGGAAAGCTATACACGCACCTTGAGTTCAAAACAATTATGTCACTGTTGGATGAGCGATATAGGCATATTTATACGAAATGTGATGGAATATATGTACATATGTATGTATATGTATATGTATAATATATATGTATGAATTTTGGTTTATTTAATCATCTGACTTGGTTCACACAATACCTATAAGTTCCTCATGAACCAACAGGTTACCGTGGACGCAATAGCCAATCAGATTGGCCCAAAACTGGTTTCTCAGGGAAAACTTTTCCATCCGAGCGTAGGTAGGCCTACATCACACGTACCAGGAAGAGGAAACATTTCAAACTGTTTACAATTCTAGCGGCCTTGACTTTCTCTATCTATCTCTCTCTTTCTCTCTTCTTTCTCTCTCCCTCTCTCTCTCTCTCTTCCTCTCTCTCTCTCTCTCTTTCTTTCTTTCTCTCTATCTTTAACTCTCTCTCTCTCTCTCTCTCTCTCTCTCTCTCTCTCTCTTCCCTCTTTCTCTCTCTCTCTTTCTCTTCCCTCTCTCTCTTCCCTCTCTCTCTCTCTCTCTCTCTTCTTTCTCTCTCCCTCTCTCTCTTTTCCCCCTCTATCTTTCTCTCTATCTTTAACTCTCTCTTCCTCTCTCTCCCTCTCTCTCGCTCTCCCTCTCCCTCTATCTTTCTCTCTCTCTCTCTCTCTCTCTATTTCTCTCTCTCACTCTCATGCGTCGCACAGTTGACCCACGACGCCTCGTGAAGCAAACAGCTGTCTTGGGGGGGGGGGGGGGGGGAACGACGCTGTCGACGTCTATAAATATACCCCGACGCCAGTAGACGTCAGTTAGTGGTGAGACAGTGAGACAACAAGAAGAGTTAAGAGAGAGATTAGAGAGATTAGAAAGAGACAAAGAAAATCACGTGTGGGCCTTTTTGATTGGTTGTTGGGATTTAAATAATTTCGAGTATTGGTGTTGCTACTTTTATACGGTAAGTGGATAGTGAAAAAAAAATGGTGTCCACGGGAGTCGATTTAGCAGAATATCAGTTTATTGGAGATAACTTCTGAACGGTATGAGATATCAAAATTCTGAAAACAAGGAAACACAGATATTTTCAATACCTTCAAGATGGCGTTAGTAATTACTAGCAAAACGCCATATATGCGTTGTTGGACGAGCGAATAGTAATAGTAGGGGTAAAAATGGGTAGAAACTGCTTCGAGTGGTACCAATTTAGCACAATTTATGTTTTTTCGTCTTTTTTTCTTTTTTGCGATCTTACCATCACAAAGGAAATTATAATCTAGAAGTTTACTGATTAACGTGGGTTGGATTTGAACAAGATATTTGTTTACATTTATTCTAAATTTGATATAAATTCGATTCAATTCAAAATATATTCGCATCCAACTGTCCATATTTTGTATCAACTTTTCCATATTGATATTTAAAATTACATTCATTTTAACAAGTGAAGTTTATTACACTGTAAAATCTAATAATTATCAATAAATACACTGTTTTTATTATCATTATTGTTAAAATCATAGGATCAATAGTCAATCATTTTAGTTTTCATCATTTTTAAGGTATTGGAATGACATATTTTTCTGTTCTTTTATAATTTAGATATCTCAAACCGTTCAGAGATCATCACCAAAACACTGAGTTTCACTAAATTAAGAAAGTTATTCTTCTTCTTCTTGTTTCAAATGGCCTTGGAGTCTAATCCAATTGGCCAACCGATAAATCTTCCTGCGTTATTATAACTTTCGCAGCATCGCATTAGATCTATAACTGTCCTATTGGTCCATTGTCTTGATCTCCAAGGAGATGCTGTTGTTCCCATGACGACGTGTTACGTCTCGTCACGCGGTGGACCAATGTAAACACCGCGTCATTACAGGCTGCGCGCGCATCCGATAGAACTGGACTTAGTGTGTGTGAGATCAAACATATTCATGGCATCCTCCATCACTCCCAATCGGACGTTGTTGTTGTATTGTTGTTGTGTTGTTGTACTTGTTGTTGTCGTGGTCACGTGGTGCAACTGATAACAACAACAGAAACTCAGTAACAACAACAACAACAACAACAACAACAGCATCTGACACGTGGTGACTGACAGATGGTCGATGAATAGAGGCTGCCAAATGAATGCAAGGAAACCATTTATTTTCTCTCAGCTTTGATGTTTTGATTCCTTGTATTAAGATGGAGTTTAATTATAGACAGGTTGAGTGTTGCCAGAACTCGTAGAGGTCATTGACCCCAGGGCCTGGCCGTCAAGGAAGTATAGAAACGGATCGTTTCTTTCTGGCGGTCATTGTCATGATAGGAGTGCATGAAGCTATTTACATACAGTCCTGCTGTGAACGGCTTGAAGCATGAGTTAGTTAGTGTTGAGGTTACACACATTCATCTAGGTAAAACACTACTTGAAGCATGCGAGTCATGGAATATTGACTGTGAAAATGTAGTAGCAATTGTCACCGATAATGCTGCTAACATTGTATTGTTAAAGCTGTTCACGAACATCTTGCATGCTTTGCACATACGTTAAACTTAGTTCCCACCAAAGCAACAGAAAATACAGATAACTTGACTAACCTTATTGCAAGGGTTAAAGGAATTGTTACCTACTGTAAGCATAATGGCAATGCAGCCGACGCACTACGAGAACTACAAACCGATCGGGGAGACAAAGAAGGAGATGTTTTAAAATTGAAACAAGAAGTATGTACACATTGGAACTCAACGTATTACATGCTACAGCGATTCATCATTCTGAAATAAGATGTGTCGACAGTTCTCTTGAAATTTCTCTTGAAATGTTTTGTTAACTCTTGTGGATGTTTCAAGGATATGGAGGGAGCGGGATAGAAATAGCTAGAAAAGTAAGATAAGATGATATAAAATGAAACAACATAAAATAAAAGAAGATTAAAGATGAAGAGAAAAGTGACAAGAAAACGAAATAGAATAAAAATACAAACGCAAGGTTCAGTACTCGCTCCATATTTGAAATGAAGCACATTAAGAAGTGCTCTATGAAGTCGCAATGCAGTTGAAGGAATGTCCCATGAACCGGATAGTTTCTAAACATAGCCACGGCCTCATGGATATTCTGCCAGAACAAGCTTCTCAGATCCAAATCAAAATACCCTCGATATGGAAAACACAGAACTGTGTTTACTCGACTACTTGTATAATGCCAAGGATTACAAACTCCAGTTAACATCATTCTGATAGTTGATGTTAGCTTGATGATTACAACAACATAGACCGGCACACGTAGCTCAGTGGTTAACGCGCTCGCTTCATGTGATCCGGGAGGCGAGGGAAATTCCAAACCCAGTTCGATCCCCGCCGCCGACCATCTTTGCAGGGGTATTTCATGGTTTCCCTCTGTAGTCTAGGCTAATACCGGGATGGTTCCCACAATAAGTCGGCCATGACCGCTCCCTTCCCATTACCCAAGAACCTTCATCTCATCATCCCATCATCTCATTAATCATCCATCCGACGCCATTAGATCTCAGTTATCATAACAGTGCGTCATTAAACCCAATATATATATATATATATATATATATATATATATATATATATATATATATATATATATATATATATATATATATATTATCACCCGCTCATTCGTACCCCCGTATAACCTAGCTGTTGGTGGGGTCATTAGGCACCATTAAAAAGAAAAATCATAAATCTTGACCTAAAAAATGATTGGCCATCAAAATACCAAAGCTACATCAATATAGCAGTGATGTTTATGTTTTGTTATGTTGGTAGACAATAACCAACTTCCGTGAATACAGGTATATAAAAGTCAACATTAAATTGTGACGTAGAAACGCAGATCGAAACCCCCGAGCGAAAGATACGCGGAGACGGTCGTTCAACAATGCTATAGCTTGTCGTGCGATTGATGAAAACCATGTTCTAGGAATCAAGCCAACGAACTGTTAAAATAGGTTGTTATAATTCAACCGTCAGTTAGATGATGGGTTAATGTAAATGCGATGCAGAATTGGGCTTCTGTTGAATTGGGTTCGTGCCCAAAATCTGTTTCAACTTAAATCTAGGACAGAAATAAATTGGATTAATTTATCAAAGTTGTGCATAACATGTTCCGGCTATGAAATAGACTGAATGTGTGAACTGAATATTTACCATTCGGCTCATGGATGTATATATATATATATATATATATATATATATATATATATATATATATATATATATATATATATATATACCTATATATATATATATATATATATATATATATATATATATATATATATATATACCTATATATATATATATATATATATATATATATATATATATATATATATATATATATATATATATAGTGATGCAAAATGCTCGAGCATTTTCTTTCGGAGAATATTCTCGAGAATATTCTCGAGCATATTCTCCTCTTGGAGCATTTTCCGAGCATATTCGTAAAAACTAGGCAAACGCAGGATGTGCGTTGTACGATGAACGAGATGTCTATATAAAGTATAATCGAAAACTCTACAAACCTTGATCATTTGAAATGAACTTCATCCGATGTCAATGAATCTAGAAAGCCGTTACTTCACCAATGCAACATTTTTCAACTAATATTTCTATCTTTTCGATGAATAAAATACATTTATTATATTATTTTCTCCGAAACGGCTGGTCCGAATATCAAACCAAATTTTTATTCATGTATATTATTCTTGTGTTCACATTTGTAGAAAATTTTAATCATATCGAAGAGATTTTATTTTTCATTTTTTTCCGCTCAGTCAAATCTTATGGGGTTTTTAGAAACTTCTAAATGATGTTTCTCAAAAATGGTCCAACCAATTAGACCTCAAAACTATAGTTCTAAGTTGGATAAATTTGCATATAAAAAAAAATTTCATGTCGATCGGTCAAACCCTGCCACCTGTGCAGTGTTTACAAACAAACGAAAAAAAAAAACGCACAGACAAAGCTCGGTAAGACTTGAGTGAAAATCTTCGCTACGCTCATCTAATTAATTTCACGCAATTTCTAAGTGATTCCAAGTGAAATCAAGTTCCAAGGTCAAAAAGCTGGACACTGCATGGTTAGTTTAGCCTGAAATTTGAACATCATCATTCTTTTAAGTTGAATTGAATGAAGATACAAAAGAAAACAGTGATAATTGTACTTGAAAGATTAGGAAAACATTACAGGAAAAGTGCCTACTATTCAATTCTCTAAAAACACAACAATTAATTAACAAAGCTTTATCTTATCAAAAATGAAATCAATATCGATTATAAAATTATAGAAATTCAACACTGTTCATTATAATTTTTGAAAGTTTGTGTCTATTCAGAAGAAAATGCTCCAAAAAACTAGGAGCATAATCTTTCGGAGAATATTCTTGAGAATATTCTCGTGCTCGAGAATATTCTCTTGAGCATATTCTCGAGTTGCATCACTATACACGCGTGGTGCCAGTTGCGTCCAAGTCTGATGCCAGGTTTTCTCGTGAGAGCCAAACCACGATTAACCGAAGTTGCAAAAATTAATGGCCCAACTTGAGTTAAGAGCGATAACGAAGAAACGACGTGTCGGATCGAAACCGGGTTGGTAACGGCAGATAAGTATTGACGAGACAAACATTTCATCGTTACACTCATCTCGTTGTGGATCTCCGTTCCTGCACGGCGGCAAAAAAAAAAGTTTTCCATTGTTCCATCGTTGTATTCCCCATAAGCGAACTCCAAATCGTGATTGTCGGGGAACAAAATTCTATATTGACACTGGGTGAGCAGTGGTGGATAGATGGTCACAGACTACACGCGTGGTGCCAGTTGCGTCTGGATCTGATGTAAGGTTCTCTCGCGAGAGCCAAACGGCGATCGACCGAAGTTGCAAAAATCAATGGCCCAACTTAGGTTAGGAGCGATAACGAGAGAACGGCGAGTCGGATCGAGACCGGATTGGTACCAGCAGATAGGTATTGACGAGACGAACATTTCGTCGCTACCCCCATCTCGTTGTGAAACTCCGTTCCTGCACGGCGACAGAAACAAAAATGTATCACTGTTTAACATTGTATTCCCCATAAGCGGACTCCAAATCGTGATTGTCGGGGAACAAAATTCTATATCGCCACTGGGTAAGCAGTGGTGGATAGATGGTCACAGACTACACGCGTGGTACCAGTCGCGTCTGGATCTGATGTTAGGTTCTCTCGCGAGAGCCAAACAGCGATCGACCGAAGTTGCAAAAATCAATGGCTCAACTTAGCTTAAGAGCGATAACGGGTGAACGTCGGGTCGGATCGAGACCAGATTGGTACCAAAAGGAAGGTATTGACGAGACGAACATTTCGTCGTTACACTCATCTCGTTGTGAAACTCCGTTCCTGCACGGCGACAGAAACAATGATTTGACATTGTTTCAACATTGTATTCCCCATAAGCGGACTCCAAATCGTGATTGTCGAGGAACAAAATTCTATATCGACACTGGGTAAGCAGTGGTGGATAGATGGTCACAGACTACACGCGTGGTGCCAGTTGCGTCTGGATCTGATGTCAGGTTCTCTCGCGAGAGCCAAACAGCGATCGACCGAAGTTGCAAAAATCAATGGCTTAACTTAAAATTAGAGCGATAACGGGTGAACGGCGCGTCGGATCGAGACCGGATTGGTACCAGCAGATAGGTATTGACGAGACGAACATTTCGTCGTTACACTCATCTCGTTGTGGAACTCCGTTCCTGCACGGCGACAGAAACAAAAATGTATCATTGTTTTAACATTGTATTCCCCATGAGCGGACTCCAAATCGTGATTGTCGGGGAAACAAATTCTATATCGACACTGGTTAAGCAGTGGTGGATAGACGGTCCCAGACTTCACGCGTGGTGCCAGTTGCGTCCAGGTCTGATGCCAGGTTCTCTCGTGAGAGCCAAACCGCGAATGACCAAAGTTGCAAAAATCAATGGCCAAACTTGAGTTAAGAGCGATAACGGGAGAACATCGCGTCGGATCGAGACCGAATTAGTACCGGCAGATGGGTATTGACGAGACGAACATTTCGTTGTTACACCCATCTCGTTGTGAAACTCCGTTCCTGCACGGCAACAGAAACAATGATTTGTCATTGTTTTAACATTGTATTCCACATAAGCGGACTCCAAATCGTGATTGTCGGGGAACAAAATTCTATATCGACACTGGGTAAGCAGTGGTGGATAGATGGTCACAGACTTCACGCGTGGTGCCAGTGTTGTCCAAGTCTGATGCCAGGTTCTCTCGTGAGAGCCAAACCGCGATTGACCGAAGTTGCAAAAATCAATGGCCCAACTTAAGTTAAGAGCGATAACGAAGGAACGGCGCATCGGATCGAGACCGGATTGGTACCAGCAGATAGGTATTGACGAGACGAACATTTCGTCGTTACACTCATCTCGTTGTGGATCTCCGTTCCTGCACGGCAGCAGAAACAAAAGTTGTCCATTGTTCCATCGTTGTATTCCTCATAAGCGAACTCCAAATCGTGATTGTCGGGGAACAAAATTCTATATCGACACTGGGTAAGCAGTGGTAGATAGATGGTCACAGACTACACGCGTGGTGCCAGTTGCGTCCAAGTCTGATGCCAGGTTCTCTCGTGAGAGCCAAACCGCGATTGACCGAAGTTGCAAAAATCAATGGCCCAACTTAGGTTAAGAGCGATAACGGAAGAACGACGAGTCGGATCGAGACCAGATTAGAACCAGCAGGAAGGTAATGACGAGACAAACATTTTGTCGTTACACTCATCTCGTTGTGAAACTCCGTTCCTGCACGGCGACAGAAACAAAAATGTATCATTGTTTTAACATTGTATTCTCCATAAGCGGACTCCAAATCGTGATTGTCGGGGAACAAAATTCTATTTTGACACTGGGTAAGCAGTGGTGGATAGATGGTCACAGACTTCACGCGTGGTACCAGTCGCGTCTGGATCTGATGTTAGGTTCTCTCGCGAGAGCCAAACAGCGATCGACCGAAGTTGCAAAAATCAATGGCCCAACTTAGGTTAAGAGCGATAACGGGTGAACGGCGGGTCGGATCGGGACCAGATTGGTACCACCAGAAAGGTATTGACGAGACGAACATTTCGCTGTTACACTCATCTCGTTGTGAAACTCCGTTACTGCACGGCGACAGAAACAATGATTTGACATTGTTTCAACATTGTATTCCACATAAGCGGACTCCAAATCGTGATTGTCGAGGAACAAAATTCTATATCGACACTGGGTAAGCAGTGGTGGCTAGATGGTCACAGACTACACGCGTGGTGCCAGTTGCGTCTGGATCTGATGTCAGGTTCTCTCGCGAGAGCCAAACAGCGATCGACCGAAGTTGCAAAAATCAATGGCTTAACTTAAAATTAGAGCGATAACGGGAGAACGGCGCGTCGGATCGAAACCGGGTTGGTAACGGCAGATAGGTATTGACGAGACGAACATTTCGTCGTTACACTCATCTCGTTGTGAAACTCCGTTCCTGCACGGCGACAGAAACAAAAATGTATCATTGTTTTAACATTGTATTCCTCATAAGCGGACTCCAAATCGTGATTGTCGGGGAACAAAATTCTATATCGACACTGGTTGAGCAGTGGTGGATAGACGGTCCCAGACTTCACGCGTGGTGCCAGTTGCGTCCAAGTCTGATGCCAGGTTCTCTCGTGAGAGCCAAACCGCGATTGACCAAAGTTGCAAAAATCAATGGCTTAACTTAAGTTAAGAGCGATAACGGGAGAACGGCGCGTCGGATCGAGACCGAATCGGTACCAGCAGATGGGTATTGACGAGACGAACATTTCGTTGTTACACTCATTTCGTTGTGAATCTCCGTTCCTGCACGGCGACAGAAACAATTATTCAACATTGTTTCAACATTGTATTCCTCATAAGCGGACTCCGAATCGTGATTGTCGCGGAACCAAATTTTTCAACGACACTGGGTAAGCAGTGGTGGATGTATGGTCACAGACTACACGCGTGGTGCCAGTCGCATCTGGATCTGATGTGAGGTTCTCTCGCGAGAGCCGAACAGCGATCGACCGGAGTTGCAAAAATCGATGGCCCAACTTGGGTTAAGAGCGATAACGAGAGAACGGCGCGTCGGATCGAGACTGTATTGGTACCAGCAGATAGGTATTGACGAGACGAACATTTCGTCGTTACACTCATCTCGTTGTGGATCTCCGTTCCTGCACGGCGGCAGAAACAAAAGTTTTCCATTGTTCCATCGTTGTATTCCCCATAAGCGGACTCCAAATCGTGATTGTCGGGGAACAAAATTCTATATCGACACTGGGTAAGCAGTGGTGGATAGATGGTCACAGACTACACGCGTGGTGCCAGTCGCGTCTGGATCTGATGTTAGGTTCTCACGCGAGAGCCAAACAGCGATCGACCGAAGTTGCAAAAATCAATGGCTCAACTTAGGTTAAGAGCGATAACGGGTGAACGGCGGGTCGGATCGGGACCAGATTGGTACCAAAAGAAAGGTATTGACGAGACGAACATTTCGTCGTTACACTCATCTCGTTGTGAAACTCCGTTCCTGCACGGCGACAGAAACAAAAATGTATCATTGTTTTAACATTGTATTCCCCATAAGCGGACTCCAAATCGTGATTGTCGGGGAACAAAATTCTATATCGCCACTGGGTAAGCAGTGGTGGATAGATGGTCACAGACTACACGCGTGGTGCCAGTCGCGTCTGGACCTGGTGTTAGGTTCTCTCGTGAGAGCCAAACAGCAATCGCCCGAAGTTGCAAAAATCAATGGCCCAACTTAGGTTAAGAGCGATAACGGGAGAACGGCGAGTCGGATCGAGACCAGATTGGTACCAGCAGAAAGGTATTGACGAGACGAACATTTCGTCGTTACACTCATCTCGTTGTGAAACTCCGTTCCTGCATGGCGACAGAAACAAAATGTATCATTGTTTCAACATTGTATTCCCCATAAGCGGACTCCAAATCGTGATTGTCAGGGAAAGAAATTCTATATCTACACTGGGTAAGCAGTGGTGGATAGATGGTCACAGACTACACGCGTGGTGCCAGTTGCGTCTGGATCTGATGTCAGGTTCTCTCGCGAGAGCCAAACAGCGATCGACCGAAGTTGCAAAAATCGATGGCCCAACTTAGGTTAAGAGCGATAACGGGTGAACGGCGGGTCGGATCGGGACCAGATTGGTACCAGCAGAAAGGTATTGACGGGACGAACATTTCGTCGTTACATTCATCTCGTTGTGAAACTCCGTTCCTGCACGGCGACAGAAACAAAAATGTATCACTGTTTTAACATTGTATTCCTCATAAGCGGACTCCAAATCGTGATTGTCGGGGAACAAAATTCTATATCGACACTGGGTGAGCTGTGGTGGATAGATGGTCACAGCCTACACGCGTGGTGCCTGTTGCGTCCAAGTCTGATGCCAGGTTCTCTCGCGAGAGCCAAACCGCGATCGACCAAAGTTGCAAAAATCAATGGCCTAACTTAAGTTAAGAGCGATAACGGGAGAACGGCGCGTCGGATCGAGACCGAGTTGGTACCAGCAGATAGGTATTGACGAGACGAACATTTCGTTGTTACACTCATTTCGTTGTGAAACTCCGTTCCTGCACGGCAACAGAAACAATGATTTGACATTGTTTTAACATTGTATTCCTCATAAGCGGACTCCGAATCGTGATTGTCGCGGAACCAAATTTTTCAACGACACTGGGTAAGCAGTGGTGGATGTATGGTCACAGACTACACGCGTGGTGCCAGTCGCATCTGGATCTGATGTGAGGTTCTCTCGCGAGAGCAAAACAGCGATCGACCGGAGTTGCAAAAATCGATGGCCCAACTTGGGTTAAGAGCGATAACGGGAGAACGGCGCGTCTGATCGGGACCGAATTGGTACCAGCAGATAGGTATTGACGAGACGAACATTTCGTCGTTATGCTCATCTCGTTGTGGATCTCCGTTCCTGCACGGCGGCAGAAACAAAATTTGTCCATTGTTCCATCGTTGTATTCCCCATAAGCGGACTCCAAATCGTGATTGTCGGGGAACAAAATTCTATATCGACACTGGGTAAGCAGTGGTGAATAGATGGTCACAGACTCCACGCGTGGTACCAGTCGCGTCTGGACCTGGTGCTAGGTTCTCTCGTGAGAGCCAAACAGCGATCGCCCGAAGTTGCAAAAATCAATGGCCTAACTTAGGTTAAGAGCGATAACGAGAGAACGGCGAGTCGGATCGAGACCAGATTGGTACCACAAGAAAGGTATTGACGAGACGAACATTTCGTCGTTACACTCATCTCGTTGTGAAACTCCGTTCCTGCACGGCGACAGAAACAAAAATGTATCATTGTTTTAACATTGTATTCCCCATAAGCGGACTCCAAATCGTGATTGTCAGGGAACAAAATTCTATATCGCCACTGGGTAAGCAGTGGTGGATAGATGGTCACAGACTACACGCGTGGTGCCAGTCGCGTCTGGACCTGGTGTTAGGTTCTCTCGTGAGAGCCAAACAGCAATCGACCGAAGTTGCAAAAATCAATGGCCTAACTCAGGTTAAGAGCGATAACGGTAGAACGGCGAGTCGGATCGAGACCAGATTGATACCAGCAGAAAGGTATTGACGAGACGAACATTTCGTCGTTACACTCATCTCGTTGTGAAACTCCGTTCCTGCACGGCGACAGAATCAAAAATGTGTCATTGTTTTAACATTGTATTCCCCATAAGCGGACTCCAAATCGTGATTGTCAGGGAAAGAAATTCTATATCTACACTGGGTAAGCAGTGGTGGATAGATGGTCACAGACTACACGCGTGGTGCCAGTCGCGTCTGGATCTGATGTTAGGTTCTCTCGCGAGAGCCAAACAGCGATCGACCGAAGTTGCAAAAATCAATGGCCCAACTTAGGTTAAGAGCGATAACGGGTGAACGGCGAGTCGGATCGGGACCAGATTGGTACCAGCAGAAAGGTATTGACGGGACGAACATTTCGTCGTTACACTCATCTCGTTGTGAAACTCCGTTCCTGCACGGCGACAGAAACAAAAATGTATCATTGTTTTAACATTGTATTCCCCATAAGCGGACTCCAAATCGTGATTGTCGGGGAACAAAATTCTATATCGACACTGGGTAAGCAGTGGTGGGTAGATGGTCACAGACTACACGCGTGGTGCCAGTTGTGTCTGGATCTGATGTCAGGTTCTCTCGCGAGAGCCAAACAGCGATCGACCGAAGTTGCAAAAATCAATGGCTTAACTTAAAATTTTAGCTGGACCTGGTGTTAGGTTCTCTCGTGAGAGCCAAACAGCGATCGACCGAAGTTGCAAAAATCAATGGCCCAACTAAGGTTAAGAGCGATAACGGGAGAACGGCGAGTCGGATCGAGACCAGATTGGTACCAGCAGAAAGGTATTGACGAGACGAACATTTCGTCGTTACACTCATCTCGTTGTGAAACTCCGTTCCTGCACGGCGACAGAAACAAAATGTATCATTGTTTTAACATTGTATTCCCCATAAGCGGACTCCAAATCGTGATTGTCAGGGAACAAAATTCTATATCGACACTGGGTAAGCAGTGGTGGGTAGATGGTCACAGACTACACGCGTGGTGCCAGTTGCGTCTGGATCTGATGTCAGGTTCTCTCGCGAGAGCCAAACAGCGATCGACCGAAGTTGCAAAAATCAATGGCTTAACTTAAGTTTAGAGCGATAACGGGAGAACGGCGCGTCGGATCGAGACCGGGTTGGTACCAGCAGATAGGTATTGACGAGACGAACATTTCGTCGTTACACTCATCTCGTTGTGAAACTCCGTTCCTGCACGGCGACAGAAACAAAAATGTATCATTGTTTTAACATTGTATTCCTCATAAGCGGACTCCAAATCGTGATTGTCGGGGAACAAAATTCTATATCGACACTGGGTAAGCAGTGGTGGATAGATGGTCCCAGACTTCACGCGTGGTGCCAGTTGCGTCCAAGTCTGATGCCAGGTTCACTCGTGAGAGCCAAACCGCGATTGACCGAAGTTGCAAAAATCAATGGCTCAACTCAAGTTTAGAGCGATAACGGGAGAACGGCGCGTCGGATCGAGACCGGATTGGTACCAAAAGATAGGTATTGATGAGACAAACATTTTGTCGTTACGCTCATGTCATTGTGGATCTCCGTTCCTGCACGGCGACAGAAACAAAAATGTATAATTGTTTTAACATTGTTTTCCCCATAAGCGGACTCCAAATCGTGATTGTCGGGTAACAAAATTCTATATCGACACTAGGTAAGCAGTGGTAGATAGATGGTCACAGACTACACGCGTAGTGATGCAAAATGCTCGAGCATTTCCTTTCGGAGGATATTCTCGAGAATATTCTCGAGAATATTCTCCTCTTGGAGCATTTTCCGAGCATATTCCTTAAAATGAATGTTCACGCAATTTCTAAGTGATTCCAAGTGAAATCATGTTCCAAGGTCAAAAAGCTGGACACTGCATGGTCAGTTTAGCCTGAAATTTGAACATCATCATTCTTTTAAGTTGAATTGAATGAAGATACAAAAGAAAACAGTGATAATTGTACTTGAAAGATTAGGAAAACATTACAGGAAAAGTGCCTACTATTCAATTCTCTAACCACACAACAATTAATTAACAAAGCTTTATCTTATCAATTATAAAATCAATATCAATTATAAAATTATAGAAATTCTACACTGTTCGTTATAATTTTGAAAAATTGTGTCTATTCAGAAGAAAATGCTCCAAAAAACTAGGAGCATAATCTTCCTGAGAATATTCTCGTGCTCGAGAGTATTGTCTTGACCATATTCTCGGGTTGCATCACTATATATATATATATATATATATATATATATATATATATATATATATATATATATATATATATATATATATATATTATATATATATTTATATATATATATATATATATGACTCGGCAAACGTTATTCTGCCATCGAAGTGATTTGTAGTGAATGTTGGTTGTTAATGTGAAAATAAGGTGCAAGAAGGCGGATGGTGCGCTATCTAGCGTGTACCCCCGCAAATGTGTTGCCGAGTGCGGCAGACCTTGACTACGCCGTCAATGTCATTGTACAACGCCATTACTGGTGTTGTCCTTGAAGTGCCAATTTTTTGGATATTGCTCATAGGAGAAAGCTTGGCGGAAGATCTCGTATAGTTTAGGACCTTCTACCAGCCCTATCGAATGTGCGTGAGGAATTTCACGACACTCGGTCGAGCCGTTTCGGAGGAGTTCATCCTCTAACATGCGACACGAGCTTTTTATATATAAGAATATTATATATATATATATATATATATATATATGTATGTATATATATATATATTAGCCTATTTCTTCAAGGATGAATAAAGTAATAAAGTCGGATAAACCTCCTCCTTGCTTGTAGGCCTATTTCCTATGAATAACGTAGAGATAGAATCAAAGCCTCGTCCAGTCACGCATGCGCCACGGTTGAACTCGTCGCTGACCGGACGTCAACACAGAGGAGTTAAATATAACTGGCAGTTACTGAACAGATGTCAGTGGTTTAACCCAAGCTGCGTTGAACTGACGGAGTCTATTTGTGGACTCGACTGTGAGAGGTTGGCTATTACACGACGCTTCTTAAGAGGCCTAGGTACACGGTCGGAAGTGGGGATGATTTAACTTGAGCATAATTCAGTATATTTAGCATATTTTATCATATTTCATTTAGTATGTTATAGCATATTTTAGTATATTCAGCATATTTTAGCATTTACCATCATTTGTTAGCATATTTCAGCTTGTTTTAGTATGTTCAGCATATTTTAGCATATTTCATCATATATTATAGCATATTTAAGTATATTATAGCATATTTGAGTATATTTACCATATTTTGGCATTTTTGGGGCATTTTTTTTTGCAATTCATCATATATTATAGCATATTTCGGTATATTATAGCATATTTGAGTATATGTACCATATTTTGGCATTATTTAGCATTTTTTAGCATTAGCATTTTATTATTATTTCAGCATTATTTCCTCGTTTTAGCATTATGAATTCACATAATGGGATCTTTTCGTTCTGTTGACTTGGAAGGTTAGATTGTTTTATTGGGTGTTTTTGGATAGTGGGAAGGAGTCAGTCGTGGACTGTTGTTAAGGAACCATCCCAGTATTGACATGAACGACAGAGGGTAACACGAAAACCCTCTGTCAGGATGGTCGACCTTTGACCACGCTGTGAATCGAACCCCTGCCTCCTGAACGACGGTTCAGCGTGCTAGTCACTCGGCCATATGTCTCAGTGTGCAGCCGCCTTAAGACGTGATTTTAACTTTTAGAGGTTGGCTATTTGTGTTCCAAGGTCATTGGATCAGCTGCGAGAAGCACGCGTGCCAACTGTGTAAATAAATAAACGCCCAGATTATTAATTCTACTGAGACGGATGGACCGGGGTTCGAACAAATTACAAAAATGAGTTGATTGGTTAAGAAACGAATGGATGGATAGAAAAGAATGAATGATTGAGAATGAATGATTGAATAAATGAATAAATGGACGAATTAATGAATAGCTGAATGGATGAATGAGAAAAGAATCAATAAAGAGCGAAATATCAGAACTGTACAGTATTTCAAACCTTGGAAAGTACTAAACTACCAAACACTAATTAGCTACTAGTACTAACTAGTAACTAACTAGTAACTAACTAGTAGTTTAGTACCAGTACGTAAAGTACCAAAAGTACATTTCTTCGAGGTTTTAGTGGAGGAGCCGGGTGTTCCTGGCACCACCACCCATGAAGTAGCATACTCGTCAATGTCAGGGTCTATCGCGGTTTCTCACAACTAGCTATTAGATAAGATCTCCTTATCGACCACAGTTTTGACATTTACAAAAATCAAAAAATATGGCAAGTAAGAAGATTAATACTTCTTAATACTCTTAAGAGTCCGTGGGAATCGTTTTGGCGGAATATCAGTTTTTGGTGATAACTTTTGAACGGTATGAGATATCGAAATTCTGAAAACGAGGAAACATAGATATTTTTAATATCTTCAAGATGAGGTAAGTAATAACTATTTATCTCAATTCGCCTGATTGTCAGGCGAATACGCTTAAATATACACATTTTTAAATGTATACGCCTGACAATTGGGCTATGTGAGATAAATAGCTATTACTTACACCATCTTGAAGGTATTGAACATATCTGTGTTTCCCCTATATTAGAATTATGATATCTCATACCATTCAAAAGTTATCATCAAAAACCTGATTTTCCGCTAAATCGACTCTCATATGGACTCTTAACTCATTAATCATTATTGAAAGAGTCTGAATGAGGTTGATGTTGTTATGTTGCCAGATGCCGACGGAGTGTATCACGAACCCTCTCCAGCGCGAGCTGGCCGACAGCATCATCCGCATGGTCCCTCTGGACGACATCCGGATCCTGCTCGCCTGCGGGGCAAAGGTCAACGAGCCCGTGACCCAGGGACTCCGGCCACTGCACTACGCTGTCTGGCAGCGATACGAGGTCAGTTAGCTAGCTAGCTAGTTTGTTAATTAGTTAGTTAGTTGGTTAGTTAGTTAAATAATTAGGAAGTTACGTTGTTTGAGGCTTTCCCGACCCGAATATGAGGTAGTATAGATACTGGGTTGTTTAGTCACACTCTTCCTTCTGAGACGGTTCTTTCTTCTGAACCAGACTATCTCAAGGCAGACAAGGTTTCACATCAACTCAACTCAGACAGAACTAAAGGCGCGTCGATAGCGAGGTCATTTAGCACCTTTGTTCATGTCCGTGTACTTTGCCATGGTTGTCAACGTTTGTGGATGTTTCAAGCATATGGAGGAAGCGAGATGGAAAGAGATGACATGAAATGAAATAAAATATAACAAGACGATAGATGAAGAGCAAAGTGAAAAGAAAAATAAATGAATTACAAACGCTATAGGTTCAGTAACCTATTCAGTACTCCCTCCAAATACTCCGATCACAAAAAGGCTTCCATTCACACAACTATTGGTCTACTAACATTCGACTGTACTAACACTAAACTGTCCTGAATATAGAACAAAAGTACTAAAAACCTACTCTATACTAAAAACTGACTGGCTATCAAAAAGCGACCAACTGTATTAAAACTCGACTGTCCTGAAAATCGAACGATTGGCCTACTAAAGCCTGAAAAAACTACTAAAACCCAACTGCACTAAGAACCAACAACACTGAAATTGATAGTCTACTAAAAATTACCAACTGTAGTGAAACCCACTATTCTACTATTCAACTGTACTCTAAACTAACTGTCACAATCTTCTACTTCTTATTACTGTACTTCTACTTCTTAGGCCCGGTTTTACGAATCTTAGTTAAGTACTAATCAACTAACTATTTGTTAAAGGTACGAAAATATCATATGTAACCAATGGTGATAACAAGTTGATCCGCTAACTATTGCTTAATCCACTAACTATCGATTCGTAATACCGGCCCTTATTAAGAAACCTGTAAAGAAGTTGAAATGACGAGTTGGGTTTTCCCCTTAAAGCAGGATTTCCTGTCCCTATTCTTTCTCGTCGTCCGGCACGTTTTCCCCAACTGGCCAATCACAAGCCAGTATTCACCTAAAAACATGGCGATTCACGACACCGTTGCGGTACCGTTCCGGTGTCGTTAAGACTTCGAGACGGTATCGTCAGCAAAACTAAAACTTCCATGTGACTTATCATGAAATGTTCGTGTGCCTGGCAAGGCATGCAAGACACGTGGTTATTCTTATGACGTCACGTCTTGTTATGACGTCACGTCTTGTTATGACGTCATGTGCTGATGTCACGTGCTTGTTCCAGGAGGCGGCCAGCCTGTTGCTGGTGCGGGGAGGAGATGTGAACGCAAGGGACGAGTGCGGCTATTCCGCCCTGCACCTGTCTGCCGAGCACGGGTGAGTGGGAGAGAGAGGGGGATAGCGAGATGGAGACTAGAGGGATAGATAGGAAGTGAGAGATAGCGGAAATCGAAATCTCCAGACTGACGGTTCAGTGTGCTAACCACTGACAGCCAGTAACAGATTCGAGATTAGAGATTGTACAATTGAATACTTCAATTCAAATAATCATTTCATTCAATTTCAACAAACTGAAGATAGAACTAGTTTTTACTCAGTGATCAATCAAATTTTATTGAAAGGTTTTATTTCTCGATTTTTTCCGTTCATCCTTCTGAGGTTTCTCAGAAAATTTGTGATGCTGTTCCTCAAAGATAGTCCGACCATTTTGACTTATAAGCTAAGCTATACAGCTCTAAGTTGTATATATTTGAATTGTAAAATTGGGGTTTGAATGAATTTTCAGTTACCTGGAGCTAGTCCACCTGCTCCTCATGCAAGGGGCACGGGTAGACTACCGGGAGGACACCGACGACCCCTACCCGCGCACCACGATCTGCGACGAGCCGCTCCGATTGGCTATCCGGAACAACCACCCCGAGATCGCTCGCCTCCTATTGGAGCACGGCGCGGACCCCAACAAGCGCTACTTCTTCGGCTCCGAGATCAACCTGGTGTCCCCCGCTGATCTGGAGTACATGAGGATGCTGCTGACGTATGGGGCGCACCCGGAGACCAGGGACAGGGCGGGGCTAACGCCGATCATGAAGGCTGCTAGGCTGCCACAGGTGGGTGGGCGGGAACAAGTGGGTGGGAACTTGACTGGCATGAAAATTAACTGTCCTGAAACTTGACTGTTCTGAAAATAAACTGTCCTGAAATTCAACTGTCGTGAAATAAACTGTCCAAAAATCGACTTTCCTGAGAATAAACTGTCCTAAAAATCGACTTTCCTGGAAATGAACTGTCCTAAAATCGACTTTCCTGGAAATAAACTGTCCTGAAAATCAACTGACCTGAAAATATACTGTCCAAAAATCGACTTTCCTGAAAATAAACTGTCCTAAAAATCGACTTTCCCGAAAATAAACTGTCCTAAAAATCGACTTTCCTGGAAATAAACTGCCCTGAAACTTGACTGTCCTGAAATACCACTATTCATTTGACCATTATCATCATTGAATCTGACTCGAATTAATCGATGATGTCCTAAAAATAAACTGTCCTAAAAATATACTGTCCTAAAATGAACTATACTGAAAATGAACTGCACTAAAAATGAATTGTACTCGAATCCATACCACCCTGAAAGTCGACTATATGAAAAATCAACTACCGGTATATCAGAACCCAACTGTCCTAGAAAACAACTGTAAATTGAATGAAATAATCATTATCACAATTATCAACTCGACTTTTCTAATATCTCCTCCAGGGAATGGACTCGGTTCTCCTCCTCCTGTCGTACGGCGCGGACGTGAACGCCATGACGGACGAACGGCACGACTTCCGCACGGTCCTGCACTACGCCGTCCTGTCCGGCAACCTGGCGACGGTCAACCTGTTGCTGAAACAGGGCGCCAGGGTCAACTTCCCGGCCGACTACCAGAAGCCCACGCCGCTCGACCTGGCCATACTCAAGGGGGACACGGACCTGATCAACATGCTCGTCAACGCAGGTACGGTCTCGTGGCGTTGTTGCTGTATTGATACATTATATTAGTGAATAGTGATCAATTATATTGATGAATATTGATCAATTTAACTGTCGAACAGTGATCAATTAAATTGTTGAATTTTGATCAATTATATTGGTGAATATTGATCAATTTAACTGTCGAACAGTGATCAATTAAATTGTTGAATTTTGATCAATTATATTGGTGAATATTGATGAATTATATTGATGAATATTGATAAATTATATTGAACGTAAATTGAATCACTGATTTGAGAAAGGGTATAAGTCCAAAATGACGAAATTTGAGTCAAGATCTGGAAAAATTTATTTATATATGAACCTTCCAAACTAATGGGTTTCGTGGGACCTCACAAGAGTATCCATTTTTTATTAATGCTGCTATTTTAATGCCCACCAACAGCTAGGTTATACGGGGGTACGAATGAGCGGGTGATAATGAAACAATGAAGTGATGATAGGTGAAAGGACGTTTACAAAAACCCATGCCTTATGCGGGACTCGAACCCACGCCCAACAGTGACTTCAGTTATTACCGCTAGCGATAATTGACTTGGCCACCAGGGCGGCTAGTATCCAGTATTGTTAAAACGCCTTTATTGAAAGCAATGAACAACAAAATTTCAAATTACCATTATTATTACTATTATTATTATTGTTATTATTATTATTGTGATCAGGAGCTAACGTGAACTCCAGTTCTCCGATCATCGGCTCCCCGCTGCACGTGGCCTGCGCCGACAACATCCCGAACCGTCTGGAGCTGCTACAGCTACTGCTGTCTGGTGGCGCCGACCCGAACCGCATCGTGGACAGCGACGAGGGTCCGCCGCTCCGACCCGTGCTGGCCGAGTACCTCTCGTCCAACGAGGAGCCGTGCCCCGGCGTCGTCAACATGCTGCTGCGATACGGGGCCAAGGTACGGTTATAGGCTTCTGTCAAGTATCAATTAAAGGGCCTTTTTCAGGGCTCGCGGTGGCGTTTAAATATATCGCCTGGCGCCTGCGCTGTTCACAAACTCGCGTTTCTTCTCATCCAGTTCGAGATTTCATTCATTTATTCAAATATAAAATTCGAGTTCAATTCAGGCGTTGAAGTGATTCTCAGCATCTTACTATGTGGCACGCAAATACAATAAGAATGAATATTTGAAAAGTACTAATTTAGATGCTATATTTCCACATAACCTCACTTCTTGTATGTGCGAGGGAATTGAACCGCGGCGTTTTATTTCCAAAGTTGAAATTATTACATCTCTCGCGGCAGCGAGCAACAGGTTCAAGCGGCAGAATTCCTGGCTTTCTGGTTGGCCAGAAAACAAAACGCCAGCCGCCTGCTGCGAGCCATGAAAACGGGCCTTAAAGGTGGCCTTACAATGAGAACTATGACTAACACTAATGCTAAGAACTGAGATTAAGAGTTGTAATATCTTTTGTTTGGAAGCAGCGTATAAATAAACTCTTCCCTCTTGATCCAGGTCGTGATGAAAACGCAGTTCCGGGACCCACACGGTATCCTGAACTCGCTCCAGAATCTCAACGGACATCCGCGACTCTTCCACACCCTGGTGGCGGCCGCGGAAAGCTTCGACTTGTGTATGATCAAGCGGTCGTCGTTTGTTTCCGACGAACAGAAAGCATTGTAAGCGGACATTTTCATGTTTCAAGGTCCTTTGGGGTTCTTGGGATAATCTTAAGTCCATGTCAGGGAGAGTTGAATCTGACGTCGGGACTTTTTTCCTCGCTACGTTACCCCAACCACTGACTGTTTTGGGGTGAGGGATCCGAGGCTCTTGAAGGGATGGTAGCTTAAAGAATGTATTACCAGCGCCAACGGAACAACAGGACTTGAATGAAATAAATTGAATTAAATTAAATTAATTAATCAACAAATTTAAATAATCAATTTATTAATTGGTTAACTAAGAGCCGGTTGTACCAAGTGATGATTAGTGAATTAAGCAGAAATTAGCAAATTAGCTTGTTATCACCCTTGGATACGTATGCTATTTTTGTAACCCGTATTATGATAACTGATTATGATATTCAATCATCAGTTGGTACAATCGGCTCTAAATGAAATTAAGGAATAAATTAAAATAGTTATTGAACAATTTAAATAACTTTGTTCTGAAGATACGCATTTAAAATGAAAATCTAAGCAATTTACTTTTTGATTGTAAAAAATTCCCTCTTATACGGCCGAAATACGGCGATATGTTTGTGAAAGAGAGTTTCATTCATCTGCTATTTTCAACATACGCTCACAATAACGAGTAAAAAGCGGACATTTTCATGTTTACAAGGTCCTTTGGGATTCTCAGAATTACCCAGACTGGGAAAAAAACCCAGTTCCACAGACAGAACTGTGTTTTTCCCAGTTTACACATGTACCGGCATTAGGGACATATACATGGAACCGGCTGATTCTACGTATAACCCCACTGACAGTCCCTCTCGCAATAACGAGTCTCTCCGATCTGTTCCAAGGTTGAAGGAAGTTGCGGCAGAACCGCTGACGTTGATGCACCAGTGCCGGATCTTCTTCCGCCGTCACATGGGCGACAAGCTGCCGTCACGCGTCGAGGAGTTGCAGCTGCCCAGGATCCTGCATCGCTACCTGTTGTACGAGTTCAGCTAGACGACGCGGGACATGACGGGACGAGACGGGACACTCGAACGAGAAACGCACAAACGGAACCATATGATTTAGATGAGGGTAAAATTAGATTTAATAGTTTTTGAAAGACAGACATGGAATGAATAACTAATACAGTGAGACCTCGATCTATCGTTTTTGTTCAAGCGACAAGGAAAACCATCCATGCAGGAATATTAGCATTAGTTATATGGTAGGACAAATGAGTCAAATATAGTTCAATATATAATAGTTCAAAATTATCTCAATATATATAAATAGCTCAAAATGGTACAAATAAAGTTTAAAATATATATATATATATATATATATAGGGCCTACAGATACCGATATCACCGTTTCTATATAATATAGCCACCGATCACGTGCTTGACGAACTGTCAGAAAATGAAGTAACCAATCAGTATGGTTTCAACTTAGTGAATAATCTAGATAAGCTTACAGTACTAGGATTTGCCGACGATACCGTCGTTATCGGCAAAGACATACAGTCCGCTATTAGCCTGACGCTAATGGCCAAGAGTAGACTCGAGGAACTTGGATTACAACTGAATGAAAAGAAATCTGTCGCAATTATTATAGAAAATGGAAAACTCAAAGTTGAACAACTCAAAATTACAAATACCATGGCAATCAATAGTATCTCTCCAGATGAAGCCATAAAATATCTTGGAGTCAACTTCAATAAGTCTATAGTAACTGATTACAGCGCCCTTATCAACAGTCTTAAAATCAAATTGCAAACCCTCACCGCATCACACTTATTAATGGCAGATCAAAAACTAAACATTCTGAATCAGTATATTTGGCCGACACTGATTTACCCCCTTCAAAATGCTCCACTCTCAACACTTCCGATAAAATTTCTTGATGATCTTGATAAAATAATAAGAAGCACTATAAAAGAGATTCTTTCCCTACCCGGGGATACTCCAGACAGCATGCTGTATACTGCAAACAAATACAAAGGCTTAGGAACTTTTAGAGCAAAGTGGGAGGCATTCATTCAACATCATAATATTTGCGAAGTGATTGATAAGGCTAAAGACCCCTACATCCAAGAAACTAGAGATACCTCTTCTGAGAAAGAGATATGTCTAACCAAATTGGGTATAACTCTTGAAGAGCTACAGAAGAACTCGCATTCTAAAAATGCACATTCAAGCCGTAATATTAGAGACATATTGCGTGAAAAAGAATATGCAAAATGGTGTCTACTCATTCAGAAGGGACGTGGAGTGTCCATGTATAAGGAATATACGCCTGCGAACAAATGGGTATTGAACAAAAAAGGTTTATCAAGCTCAGAATGGCGAGATGCGCTGAAGTTCACATGCGACGTAGCTCCAGTGAGATCTCTCCATGGTCGAAGCCAAGACGGTTACCGCTGTAGACACTGTCTCAGCGAGAAAGAAACCCTCCCTCACGTTCTTGGCTTCTGCAACCATGGAGAGCTTCTGAGAAACACCCGCCACCACAGCATCCGCTCTGCTATAGCCAACGAGATCTGTAAGAGAGGCCTGGAAGTCTACGAAGAAGTAGCATGCACAGGCATCAACGACAGTTCCCGTCGTACAGACATAATCGCTATCAACCGCGCAACGAGGAAAGGATATATAATTGATCCCACGATCCGGTATGAGACAGGGTTGAGCCAGGCCGAAGATGTGGACAAGGAAAAGAAAGGCATTTACGAACCTACGATACCTTATTTTTTAAACAAATACAATCTTGTCACCATTGAGGTGATAGGCCTTCTGGTTGGAGCAAGGGGCACCATCCCAACATTTTTTGTAGATTTTTGTAAGAGATTTAACCTTAGTAGTAGTTTCATATATAATATCACGCTCCTTGCTATAAAAGGTTCAGTATCTATTTTTAGGAATCATTTATATTCAAGTAAACAGTTAGAGTAGGTGATATTTTTCATATTTTTTTTATATACCATTACCGTTTTTTTTTTCAGTGTTTGAAATGTTTTAGTTTTAATTACTAATATTTTCTTTCTCATAACTTCATTATTCAACTGTTTTTTAAATCATTATCCATTCTTTTATTTCATAATCTGTGTTTATATATATTTTGTTATCTTGTTTTGTTATTCTGTGTCTAATCGGCAACCCAAGTATGGGCAGAGATCGTAATAAAGGATTTTACACACATAGTTCAAATATAATATATGGTAGTACAATATAAGTTATAGAAGCGGGAAAACAATGGATCTGGGAATTATGTAGGTATAGAGGTTTCACCGTATCTAAATTTCAATAATTCAGATAGTCGGGGAAAATAATAATTAACCCGTTCGAACCGTTCCCTATGTTCTAGTTAGTCGAGCCGTCTTGAAACCGACTTCGCCAAAGTGAACGTCGACCGTTCGACTCTTCATAATTTATAACTATAAATATAATTATAATTATAATAATATTGATTTGTACAAAATCAATACAATATCTCTCACTTTTGTATGTTTTTGATACAGAACGTAAGTTAGTGTTTAGCTGTAAGACATAGATTTAATGGAATCATAAGTATTATTAGCGCTACGTATTTTATTAGTAATGATCTCTGGGGAATTTGTCTGATATGCTACGGTTATCGTTAGGATTCATTTCGAAGTCATCGATCGTTTAAAACGAATTTTGAGTTAATTTTGACCAATTCATGAATTTATAGAGTGATAATTTTTCGAATCTCGATTAAGGCATCTTCAATCTCTATAGAGAAAAAAGTTCCCGCCAGGGTGATTTTACCGACATGAATGGTCATAAAATTTGAACCATGCAAGAAACAAAATCAATAAATACATCACAAGATGCAGACATATTTGTCGATAATACTAATGAGTCAAATTTTATAATAACAAATGTGGAAAGATCAGTTGCATGTAAAAGTAACACTCGATATTTTTGCCGTCGATTTTCACCTCAAGTATCTTATAAAATATTGTCGATCCATAATGAACATTCACAATATGTTACTTGTTATTTGTATGTATCGACAATATTTTATAAGATACTTCTCTGAATGTTGTGAAGCAGTTTCACTACAATATGTTCATCCGGAATGCCACAACGATCGTTCATATATTACATTGACACTGAAAATGTTACGATGTGTTCCCCATAAACAAGAACGAGGATCATAATGACAAAGACGAATAGCTTTCAGACACGTCCTCACAGAGATTTCAAAAGAACAAGAACAAAGAGAACAAGAACAATGTCCTAATTGAATTGTGATTATTATTACCAAAAGTATATTATATAATATCTGTTTAACACTAAGCTGTTGATGTACATTTTATAACAGTGATAATAAAATATATACCTTATTCATGTGTTCTGAGAGTATTGATTTTCATGAACCTTACGTCCACCTTAAACTAAAGAGATGCAAAGACAGTTCACAATGTTAAATTAAGATTTATTCCCACTCCTTTGTCTCTACCCTCCTCACACAACTTACCCTGTAGTACTGTCAATTCCGCTAAGAGTGCTGAAAATCGTTTCGGCGATTAATCTTCAGTCGACGGTAAGATGGATGCTTGCCTGTTGTTTGCCAAGTCTTCAACTCGACTGCTAGCAGCGCTCTAATTAAGAATATGTAGCGACAAACGACTCAAGTTAGGTGATAATGAAAGATTTTTTCCCATTCTTGTCCAGTGACTTACATTTTATGGATCTTACTTTTTCGAAATAATTTCCACACTTTCAATATATATCACATTAGCCGCCCCCGTGGCTCAGTAAATTTTCGCTAACGGTAGTAACTGAAGTCACCGTTGGGCGTGGGTTCAAGTCCCGCATAAGGCATGGGTTTTTGTAAACGTCCTTTCACCTATCATCACTTCATCGTTTCATTATCATCCGCTCATTCGTACCCCCGTATAACCTAGCTGTTGGTGGGGTCGTTGGGCAGTATAAAAATAAAATAAAAAATATATATATCGCACTATAGTGAAACTTTATGTGAAATGCAAACTGCTTCCTTTGTTGGCTTTTGTCACCAGAGTGCACTGTTAGCTCACAGCCCCTCTAGTTCTAAGCTCACCACAGAATTATATTTGTAGGTTATTTCCTCTGAGATTATGATCATAAACTAACTCAAATCAATCATAACTAGGCCTAGAGAGGGCTGTGAGTTGCCAGAGCACTCTAGTGGCTAACCCAGGCAAGCTAACACTGAAAGCAGTTGGCATTTCATTTCTTCGAGTGGTAGAGGTATTTTGAATAGATTCTACACTACAGTACCTGAAGAGATCCATCAAGATCAAATCATGTCGTAAGTTTTAGTTTATTATTAATTTTTGCCTGATGGTTATTTCCTTCAGAGTCCGTGGAAAAGGTAGCGGGAAACTTGAGTTTGTTGACTCTTTTAAAACTTACCTCCCAGCACTCATGTCCAGTCCATTTGGTGTTTTTTTGTGCTCTGTCTTATGTGTCTCATCAACTATCATCTACCTCTCATATCATCCGTCACAAATTTACTGACTTTTTTACTGACACAAATTTGACAAATTGTATTGACTCGTATTTGTATTTTATTATCGTCCCGTGGACCAGTACATAGCACAAAGAATGGGTATCGTCAGATATACTCGAGGAAAGAGATAACGATTCTTTTCAACTTGAGCGTTGGTTTCTCCAGTTCATTTATATTCGAACATACTTTTCGAAAACTATACGGCTCAATGTCTTCAAAACCATGCATATTTTGACAACAGCTAAGTGCTCTGAAAAAGATATTTATAGTGGAAAATAATGAAATAGAATATAATGTTAAATGAATCTAAAGAATCAAGAGAGAACAGAAAATATATATTGTTGTGTAATAAATTGATGGTCTAATTCATTACTGCAAAATACATACATATCTAAATGTAATAGTTATCTAATATATGGAAAACAATACCAATATGAATGAATAAATGTACAATACCCATTCACGATTTTCAAGAAATACAAAAACGAAACAATATAAATGAATAAATATACAATTACTATTTGGGAATTTAGAAGCATAAGAAAACATACCACTATAATAATAATTCTTTATTCAAACGACTTAGACATTACAAGAGATATACAATAAAATAATAACGATGACTTTTGTACGTTGTGACGAAACATCGTCGCGGCGGTCTTCGAATACTGTACAAAACAATAATCCGTACGCGATCGCCCAACGATAATCAGCGTGCGGTCGCCAAACGATATCTTGAGCGCGATTGTCCAATGATAATCTGTACGCAATCGCCCAACGATAATCAGAGTGCGATAGCCCAACGATAATCAGCGTGCGATCGCCCAACGATAATCAGATTGCGATCGCTTAACGATAAAACTCTGAAAAGTAAACTAAGAAACGTGAAACTGTAAACCGTCGCTACGCGGTCTCTCGTCGACTCGCGGGCTAAAAACCAAACAACTGCCAACCTGACCGCACAAAAGTTACCGACGCCTAAAACGTGCCACGGTTTAAAAACTTCAAAACCATTCCCAAACAGAATTAAAATACTAAAATTATAAATGTATAAATCGACGTCCGAGACGGAAGAGTTAAATTCGTCGTATCGAGAAGCGATCTCTGTTGAAATCAGCAAAAAATCTCATTTTTTTGGTAATAACTTTCAAACGATTGGAGATAGCGACATTATACGGAGAAGTATCCATCTTTTTGATTTTGTGACTGAAAAATAATACAGTAATCCCTCTTCCATTTGGAATTTTTGGACACAAAACATCCCATTTTGAATTATCAATATTTTTATTCATCAAAATATTCAAAATGGAGATTACGGATTGAAACTCTGTTAAGACCAGAACATTCATTCGAATTGGAGTCAAATTTAAATTACAAGAGTTTCGATTAACAAGGATTTACTGTACAACTATTAACTTATCCCCTCAAATTTTCATAGATATACAGCTAAAAAATGATATTTTCAAAGCTGTAGGCCCACACCTGTTTTATTAGTCACAGTATTTTCCATCCTTATGAAAACGGATATTTTGCTAAATCCACTCCCGAACGCTCTTTTATTAATAATACTATACAATTTTACATCGAACGCTTCGAAGACGAACGGACCGCGATATCGACGCAACTTCACCAAATATACGAGGTCGACGACATCGACATAAGATCATCGACATCGAAGCAAGAAATCAACGATATCGAGGCAAAGTCAATGACATCGAAGTAAAGTGAACGACAATGGCTCAAAGTTAACAACTTGTACGCGAAGACAACGATCGATTTAAGTTCGACGACATCGAAGGGAAATCATCGACATCGAAGCAAGGTCAACGACATCGAAGCGAAGTCATCGACATCGAAGCGAGGTGACGGAAACGTGCGCGACTCCGCCGGCCGTCCGATGAGCTAGCGTGCGGCGACATCACATGACAGAGCAGTTGGCGGGGTCGGCACCAGGGGGCAGGCCGGGCAGGCGGGGGTTCCCCTGCTCGTCGAAGCTGACCACCGAGCTGAGGTCGCCCACGAGGTCGGGCGGCGGTTGCCCGCAGTCCTGCATCTGTAAGCACGCCGCTAGCTCAAAACATTTATCCCACTTCTGATTACCTGATTACTGATAAACCCTTTCACAGTTAGTAAAATTTTTGATATAAAACCCACCAGGTTAGCCAATAATAGAGCATTTTATTTAAATTCATAACTCACCACACAATAAAGATAGATAAACAATTTCAAAAGATTTGGTCAGACTAAAGTTCAAATTACAACATTTTAAATTTTTCAAATTAAAATATCGGAATTTGAATGAAAAAAAATGAAAAAAAAACAGCAATACTGTCAGTTGTTGAGATTATGTGTACATAGGCCCTAACCCTCAATTTCACTCTCATCATCACTTTCTCCAAAAATGTCATTGTCATTATCCTCATCACTGAACTCAAGATCACTTACCTCACCTAACACATCTTTAAAGTAATCAGAACTAACAGTTATATGTCTATTATTGTGACGAGAATTACTTGCCGGCCTACAACTAGTAAAAAACCTACAACCTACAACTGAATGACAACTGAATGCAACACCAGCGATCTCGGCCGCTAGAAGGCAGTAAGCGCATGCACACTGAATTATGAAAAGGGCCTAAATTGTAGTACAGTGAAACCTCTATCAATCGTTTTTCAAGGGACCAGGAAAATAAAACCATCCATGCAGGAAAATTTGAATTTATGGGAGTGGGGTGAGAAAAAATGAATGATACAAGCAGGAAAACGATGGATGCGGGAACAATGCATCGAGTTACACTGTATATCCTAATTTGAAGTTGACTATAATTTTCACTCTCCTACTCATATATATCTGCGATATTGCTTGAGCGTTGATCTTACCGTCTGCATGAGCTCCAGTATCTTGTTGAACCTGGCGTTCCGTACGTCTGGGGTGTCACTAGGCTCCTCCTTCTCTAGCAGCGCGCAGACGGATGTCATCAACTCCTTCTGCCTCGTATAGCGCTCTAGCTCCGTCGCCTCCACCTTCGTGGCGTTCTCTTCCAGCCACGCGGGGTACTGCGGGACAAATACAGGACTAATACAGGACTAATACAGGAGACTAATACACGACTAATGGCTCCTCCTTCTCTAGCAGCGCGCAGACGGACGTCATCAACTCCTTCTGCCTCGTATAGCGCTCTAGCTCCGTCGCCTCCACCTTCGTGGCGTCTCTCCAGCCACGCGGGGTACTACAACACGCACCACAAATACGGGACTAATACAGGACTAATACACGACTAATGAAGGCCTAATACAGGACTAATACAGGACTAAAGGTTCTTCTGCTTTGAGCTAGCATACGAATCCGTTAACTGTTGAGCGCCGTGATGACGCCAAACTTAGACTTCAATTTGAGGTTATGTTACCACAAAAATATCCTTCAAATTTCCACCAAATATCTCCAATCAAACTATATGCGCTTCTTAATATCGTTGGACCAATAATACCAAATAACAGAGCCTAGAGATGATACAATATCTCCTGCAGACAGTTAGTCCCTGACAGTTTAGACAAGTAAACAAAACTTCGGTTGCGTTGTGGGCTTGAGCGCACGTTACAGGTAGCGCATCTTTCAGCGCCTAGCACGTGTTCATGCAACACGGAGAAGCTTGATCTCTGATTGGTCGATGCATGTTGCCGTAACACAAAGCACGAGAGTACACGAACATTCATGTAGGACAAATTCATGTTGTGGTCGACCATCCTGACGGGGTCGCATCGTGGTTTCCGACTGTCGTTTAGGTTAATACGGAGACGGTTCCTTAACAACAGGGCACACCGGCTCCCTTCCACTATCCAAAAACACCTGATAAAATAACCAAGGATCGAGACAAGATAAAACAGGGCAAGACAGGACTATTTCTCGATATACAAAAAATCAATCAATAGAATAACCTCCCAGCATATGCAGCGCAGTGGTTTTAACCTGCGCTCGCTTCATGTGCTCCGGGAGGCGAGGTTCGATCCCCGCCGCCGACCATCTTTACAGAGGTTTTTCATGGTTTCCTTCTCTGTAGTCTAGGCTAATGCTGGGATGGTTCCTACAATAAGTCAGCCATGACCGCTTCCTTTCCACTGTCCTTCCCATTACCCAAGAACCTTCATCTCATTATCACATCATCTCATTATTCATCCATCCGAAGCCAATAGATCTGCGCCTCTAAGCGCGTAAATAAAACTATTCTATCATATCACCAACGTCAACAGATCGTAGTCGTCAGTCGAGTGCGTCGTCGAACCCGACATGGACGTATAAGTACCTTGTCCACGATGTCCTTGAGCGCCGGATAGAGGACGTCCTTGGACAGCAGCGACTGCATCATGTTCTGCATGAACGGCAGGAAGTCGCCGCCCTCCCCCCCCTCCGCCCCCACGCCCAGCGACCCGAACATGTTCATCAGGTCGTCCTCGGAGATCGGGTTCTGACAAAACAACGGGTTGACAACGTTACAAACAATGTATATATTGTTCCTTGAATAAAGATTATTATTATTTATATCATTATTATTATTATAAAATACTGTAAACATAAAGAAACCCGTATATATATCCTCGTGAAATATTCAGATATTAGATGATCAATTCCGCGACGTCCAAACGACCTTGAGCGTACCGACCTGCAGGTTCTCGGCTCCCTCGGACAGGTTGCGCAGCGTCTGCGAGATGGCGGCCGAGAAGTCTCCGCCCGTCTGGTCGTCTCCCAGCACCTTGGCCGCCGCCTCCGCCATCTTCTGGAAGTTGCCGCTGAGCTCTTCCGGGTTCAGGCCGCTCAGAGACTGCACGGGGTTCCCGCCCTGGAGCAAGTCACGTGGGGTCAGCGGTATTGTCTTACATGTATTACACACTTGAATACATGTTTAAATAATGGTAATTTTACTGTGACATTGAGCATCGCCAATTGGTGTTTGATTTTCAATTTTTTTGTGTTTTCTGAAAGATCTGGTTTATATCTATCAGACAAAGTTGCGGGAGGTTGAGAATTGTTGGTTTTTATAGTTTTTAAACTCACTTGAATCTGATGGTTTTTGCATGTTGCTATGGAGGGGGGGGGGTGCTGGAGGGGGTAATTTTGTTTGTTAGGTTAGTGGGGGAGGTTGGGGAAAAAAAACACAAATGGGCGTGCTCAGTGTCTCTGTAATTTTACCGAAGTTTTTTTATGTTGATACAAAATAAATAAAAAGTTGCACGTGTAATCAATGACAAGGCCACGTTGATTGGCACAACGTTGAGCTAAGATGGCCGACTTACCGGAGCACCTTGCGCGAGCAACGACTGCATGTTCTGTTCGAACTGCGCTGCGGCTTGCTTGATGAACTCCTCGGTCCACTTCGAGTCCATCAGCTCGTCACCAGATGGCATGGCAGGCATCGCTCCCGCGGCCGCGTCGGGCAGCTCGACGATCTTCGGGACGGGAGCGGGCGGCGGCTTGTCAAAGTCTTGTAACGCACCTCACGTAACACGGGGAATTGTTTGGTTATTAGAGCAGCAAGGTTAGTTGAATAGAACTAGGTTTATACCAAGGGCCAACTTTTGTTTTCAAATTGCTATAAAAGGGGGTTATTGGTGTTGATTGTTTTTACATGAATAGTTTTCAGTGGTGAAATGGCATTTGCGGGGTTTTTTCACTTTTTTGGTGAATTTTCACACATTTTGGTTTATGGACTTTTTTTATTATTTTCGTGTGGATGATATTTCTAGACTTATACGGTAGGTCTACCCTAGACCAAGACTTGTACTTTGTATTTAGCAACGGAGTCAAACTACATTGAAAAGGGAGTGCTCAACCCATTATTTAGA